>MU226557.1:358219-396442 GCA_018584345.1 Thuja plicata
GTTTTCATCATGGTACTTAACCAAGGTGCCACAAGGGAGTGGTTTTCACCATAGAACAAAATTATTTTTCTTTTCTTTTTTTTTTTCTCTTTTTGAATTTTTTTTTTTTTTGAATTTTTTTTTTTGAGTTTTTTTGGAAGAAAGAAATCTTTTTAGATAATGCTCCTTGAAAGGTTAAACCATGATATGCCAAGGATTCAAAATGATATGCTCAAAGATGCCGATAGGGAAAGGAAGATGAAAGAGGAAAATGGAGGATAAGATTTTATGCAAAGCAAGTGAGGTTGGAAGATAGGAGGAATAGACAAATGAGGAAAAAGAATAGAAGGTAGAGGGATAGTGAATGGAAGAATTGTGAAAGGGTAGACGGAAAGGAAGGAAAGATCAACTTCAATACACACTTTGAAGGGTGGCGAGAGGACGAAGGAAATGTGAATGAAGGAATACATGAAGGAATATGGTGAATGGCTAATAGAGGTTGCGGTTTAGGCGCATGGAATGAAAAACTATTTTTGGAAGAAGATGAAGTGGAAGCCTGTGGAATCTTGAATGTCAACTTCACTTGTTTCTCAACATGAGACTCTCTCAAGAGAGACTTTGGAATCCATATAGCTTTAGGCTTTTCATTTCTTTTTGATGATTTAGAGAGAATATCTTTAATGACGGATTTTGTAACCCATACTTGTCTTGTAGTTTTCTTCTTAGATATCTCTTTTGACTTTATGCCCCCATGTCGATTAGAGGAGACATGGTGATCTACTTTTTTAGATGGATTCATGTATTGTTAATCTAATTGTGGATTAAAAGGATTAATTTTTATTGGTTCCTGATTCACCCCCCCTCTCAGTCACTAGGCACATCATATAATTCCAACAATGTTTCCTTCCTCAAAGGGGGTCATTTTCTTATGATGATGAGACCAAAGGCGAGATCGAGGTTCCCTTGAGGTACAAACATCTACAGAAACAATGGGTACCCAAGAAATTCCTCCAATAAATATTGATTTTTGTGTTAACAAGAGGATATACCACATAGCACCTTCATCATTACATGGTTTGGGCATATTTTCCATGAACGATATAAAGGTATGTTACAAAAAAGTTGTTGAAGTGATGGAGTTCGTCAGACCTTTTTACAATTACAAAAATTTGATGCAGATTGTTTGATATAAAAAAAGTATGCGTAGGTATGCACTCTCAATAAATTATATACAATAGAAAGATAAAGATAAAAGTAAAAGAGTGGCTATATACATTAATGGAAGGCCAAAAGAAACAAGGAATATGACAGGTTTTATAAATAGTACATGACCTGGGTCAACTAATAAGAAACCCAATTGCATATTTGAGGTGTGCGAGGGAAATTGTGTATTCGTATGTGCGATAAAATCAATAAGTGCAGGGGAAGAGCTCCTAATAAATTATCATTTGAATCAAATAGATACAAATAGAGTTACTATCATGGAGGTGGTATGTACTATATACCATTTAAACCAACCTCCAATTAATGAGTCCAATATACCATTTTATTATTATTATTATTTGTTATGTCTATTAGTTTCATTTCTATAACGGTTTTTTATTTGATCTTTGTCACAGGGCCACATGGCTCCATCACATAGCATGAACATGGATGTTAATCCTGACCCTTCTATCAAGCAAGTAAACCTCATTGTAATTGTACAAATTAGATAGAAGCAAAATGTTATATTATTATGTTCTTTTCTTGAGTGTTTTGGAGTAATTTTGATAGTGTTAATAATATTCTTTTCATAGAGGAATGTTTGAGGAAAGGGAAAGGAACCTGAAATACCCCAGGGCATCTTAACAGAGCTGGAATCTGTATTCTACGATGATGAAATCAAACTTTCCACAAACCCGGTCCAAATGTGGTGCAGGAGCACCCATAGGTTATTTTGCCAATCTAGTCAGTTTTGTTGTGTGTGTGTGTGTGTGTGTGTGTGTGTGTGTGTGTGTGTGTGCCTTGTGTAATTTTTGTTTGCAATAAGCTTGAGTCAAGCTTAAGGTCATCTTGATCATAGCATGGTTGAGTTAGGATGTGTTTAGTTTGAGTCTTAAGACCCTTTGGGAAGTGCAATTAGGGCTAATGTGTTGTAAAGCCTTCTAATTGGTACATGTGTGATGATAATATCATCATGAGGTCAATAGGGTCTAAGGTAAGTTAGAATAATGTTTAAACCCTTATTTGGGTCTTTGGTGAAGTTTAGTGAAGTTTTGAAGCATTTTGATATGGTTTGCAAGAAATGGGGAAAAGTCGTCAAACTTGCATTTTGCAACTTTGCAATGTTGCTCCGACAACATTTGCAAGAATTGGACAAGTCACTCAATAGATTCCCTAAGGGGTTGATAAAAAATTCAACACCCTATATAAGGGAAAATTGGACATTGTAGCAAGGTTGGTTGCCACTGTACAGACCTAAAAAATTTAATTGAAGGAAGAATATGTGACTGTGTGTGGAATCTTGTTGTTTTTGCATTACAATGGTACTTTAATGGATTGGTTTTAGCACTGTAACTTGTGCATGATGTAGGGTAGTTGATCTTTGAATTTTTTGTGGCATTAGATAGTCTTTTTATTTAGTTTTATACACCTTTTTTAAATACTTTGTGTTCTATATGGTTGTTGGTCTGGTCTAGATAGATTTTGATAATGGAGTCATAACTCCTTTTCCCACTGTGGATTTTTTCCGATTCCTTGGGATTTGGAAGATGAATCCTTGTACATTATTGGTGCAAGAGCTTGGGCCCTGGAAAGCAAGAGAGCTATTTTTGCAGTGATGCCCTAGGCGAGTAAGAGGTGCATGGCTAGGGAATATAGTGAACTGCAGAAGCATTATGAGTGATTGAATGCATTGGTTGCTTCAATATGAGAATGTGGAGAGGATGATATGTGTGTAATGGAGCCCCATTTCCAAGGAGAAGTTCTGGTGAAGAATTCCTTGAGATGAAAGGAAAAACCCTTGTGGATGTTCTCAAAATAATGTGAAACCCTTGATTTTAGGCCTGATTATAGAAACCCACTGTACAGATAGTTTAGGGAAGTAAAACCTATTAAATATTTAAGGTATTAAAAAATGGTGTTAGGATCTGGACCTTTATTTCCATCTTGTTAAGAATATTTTGGAGTTATGGGATAAAACGTGTGTAATTAGGCCTAATTCCTTGTAGCCCTGTTGTGTGTAAATTCATGTAAGTTCTTGAAATTGATAAGGATTTCATTGTAACTTTGTGTGATTAGGAATTTACATGAATCCAATGTCCTAGAAATTAACCTTTCTCTCCATTGAAGTTCATTTTTGGTCATGTGTGATTATTTAGTGTGAATGATGCAAGAAGACATCCATGAGGTATGTTGGTGTGTGAGTTGATCTCCTTAATGGTGTAGGAAAATTGAATAGGTGAAGGATTGAGAGTAGAACCCTTGTGAAATTAGGGTTTTTGAATAATCCTAATAGGCTAGAGAAGTGGCCTAAAGAAGGCCTAGGAGAAGATAGGGTTAGAGATAAAGATTTTTCATTACATCATATTGGTATCAGAGAAAGTTAAAGATTTGGGATTTGGTGTATGTCTCTATATATTGGTGAATAAGTAGGGGAGATTAGTATGGTGACTAATATAGAGTTAGCTAAAGATATGGGTGAGAAAAATGATAAAATTAGATTCCTTTAAGCCCTAGATGAAATGAGAGTAAAACTACAAGAAGTTGTTGATGGAGCCAGAGATAAAGGAAAAGAAGGTGAAAGTAGTGACAACGTTAAAAATAAGATTGATGAAGAATATATCATCCCTGAACTAGACCCTCCATTGAATGAGGAACCATTCTTAAAATCCATCAAGGTAGTAGGGGGAAAATCATTAGAAGGTGTACCACTATTTAGTGGGAAAATGGATATTGAGGCAGTGATGGAGTGGATTGAGGGGATGGAAAATCATTTTGAGTGTGAAGTTGTTATAGAGGCACAAAAACTCAAGGTTGAAAAGTCAAGGCTAAGAGGATCAACATTGAAATGGTGGAAGTACCTGCAAGATGAAAGATTTATAATGGGTAAACAACCTATAGCAAACTAGAAAGCCATGGTGACTAAAGTGATAGAAAATTATTTGCTAGAAGACTATGAAATACTACTTCATATAAAGAGACAAGGTCTAAAACAAAACTATTTGGATGTGGCCTCTTATACAAAGGAATTTCAGAAGTTATGTCTTAGGTCCAAGATTCAAGAAGAGGAACCTATCAAGGTAGCAAGATACTTGGGTGGTTTAAAATGGAACATCAAAGAGGAGATAATTTTATGGACTCCAAATACTATTCAGAAGTGACACTAATTAGCTCTTAAGGTGGAAGAAAGGAATAATAAGAAAGGAGACTCGAATGTTAGAGGAAGAGGCAGAGGAAGAGACCAAGGGGGTCATAGAGGTGGATATCAAGGCAGAGGAAATGAACAAAGAAACCAGGGAGAGTCCAAGTTGACATAGCATGGTAGTGAAACTACTCCAAGAGGGGGTTATACCAGAGATAGAGGTACTCAAGGAGGCTCTAGTAGAGGAAGGGGTTCAGGTAGAAGCAACTCATGCTTTTCAAGTATTAAATTGTATAACTATGGTCAATTGGGTCACCTGGCCTATAGATTCCCTAATAAGCCTACTTCATCAAATAATAGTAAAAGGATTGCATATGCTCATGAAGACACAACAAGTGTCAAGACACCTGAAGTTGATCACATTGAGTCAGAGATGGGAGAAAACCTAATGTTTATAAGAGTTTTGATTAGGCAGCCAGTCAGGGATGAACCCAAGCATAGGAGAGCTTTGTTTAGAGTGATATGTAAAATTATTGTGGATTCAGGCTCCACAGATAATATTATATCAAAGGAAGTTGTAAATAAAACTCAAATTGACAAAGATACCTCATGTCAATCCATACAAAGTGACATGGCTGAACAAAGGGCAGAGTGTGTTGGTGAATGAGAAAACTTGGGTGGAGTTCTCTATTACAGGGTATAAAGACAAGTTGCTTTGTGATGTTTTGCCTATGGATGCATGCCATAATCTATTGGGAAGGCCTTGGAAATATGATAGGGATGCAGTGTATGATGGAAAGGAGAATTCCATATCTTTCAAAAAATATAGCATAACTTTCAAGATTTATTCCTTATTGGAGGAAGATGAGCCACAACCCAAGACCCCTAGTATCCTATTGAGTAGTAGAAAGGAGTTCATCAAAACCCTTAAATATGAAGGAATTTAAGGGTATGCCATCTTTCTCAAGCCTAAGGAGGAAGAGAAGCCTAAACAAGATCCTTTTCCATTAGAAATCCAAGAGTTACTTGGAAAGTACAAAGATATAGTCAGTGAGCAACTTTACCTCCTAGGAGAGTGATAAGTCATCAAATTGACTTTGTACCTGGTGAATCATTTCCAAATAAGGTAGCTTATAAGCTTACTCGCGATCAAAACCTAGAAGTGGCTAGACAAGTGCAGGAGCTATTAGACCAAGGACTAATCAAGAAGAGCATCAGTCCATGTGTTGTACATGCGGTGTTAGCATCCAAGAAAGGTGGTAAGTGGAGAATTTGTACTAACTCTAGGGAAATTAAAAGGATTACAATTAGATACAAATTTACTATTCCTAGAATTGAGGATTTTATGGACTATCTTGGAGGGGCAATGCAATCCACTAAATTGGACCTCAAAAGTGGGTACCACTAGATTAGAATCAAAGATGGGGATGAATGGAAGACAAATTTTAAGACCACTGAAGGGTTGTAGGAGTGGAGAGTTATGCCATTTGGCCTTTCAAATGCCCCTAGCACATTCATGAGGCTCATGAATGAAGTGCTTAAGGATTTTACAGGGATATTTGTGGTAGTATATCTAGATGATATACTTATCTTCAATGGGACAACTTAGGAACATGTGAAGCATGTGGAGATGGTACTCAAAAGGTTGCAAGAAGAGAAGTTATCAATCAATCTAGAGAAGTGTGAGTTCTTAAAACAAGAGCTTGTGTATTTAGGGTTTGTTGTATCCCAAGTTTCATTGAAGATGGACCCAAGGAAGGTGGAGGCTATTCTAAATGGGCCTACACCAACCACAGGGATAGAGGTAAGGAGATTTCATGGGTGAGCTCAATTTTATAGAAAGTTTATAAGAGATTTCAGTGGTATTTGTGCACCAATGCTAGACACCACCAAGGGTGGTATAAAGACTAAGTTTAGATGGACTTCTGAAGTAGGAAAAGAATTTGAAAAGTTGAAGGAGAAAGTAGCAACACAACCTATCCTTAGACTCCCTAGTTTTGACAACTTGTTTACTTTGGAGTGTGATGCAAGTGGAATGGTAGTAGGGGGTGTGTTAAGAAAAGAAGGTAGACCAATAGCTTTCTTCAGTGAGAAGTTAAATGAAGCCAAGAATAAATATTCTTCTTATGACTTGGAATTGTATGCCTTAGTTCAGTCTCTTAGGAAGTGGAGACATTGCTTTCTACCAAAAGAATTTTTAGTGTTTACTGGCAACTAGGCCCTTAGCTATATAACACACAAGAAAAGATCAATAATAGACACTTAAAAAGGATGGAATACCTTCAAGCATTCACATTCACAATACAACACAAGAAAGGACATTTGAACAAGGTTGCAGATGCACTAAGTAGGAGGATGCTGACCATTCAAGAAGTTCAATTGAAAAGCATTGGGATAGAGAGTTTCAAAGACCTCTATAGGGAAGATGAAGACTTTGGTGAAGCCTATAAGGTATGTTCTAATTTTTAGAATCACTTCCACGGTAAGTTTTCTAATTTTACCTTGCAGAGTGGGTTGTTATTTAAGGGAAACCAATTGTGTGTTCCTAAGGGCTCAATGAGAGAGAATCTCATTCAAGAGAAAAATAATGGTATCTTGAGTGACCATTTTGGTGTGAAAAAAACCATAGAGTTAGTCCAAAGGTTTTACCATTGGCCAAAGTTGGTAAGAGATGTGACAAAATATGTTGAGAAATTTGTAGTATGCATGAAAGAAAAAGGAGGAGCTAGCAATGCAGGTTTGTATCAACCTTTTCCAATCCCTAATACACCATGGGAGTGTGTTAGCATGGATTTCATTGTAGGGCTACCTAAGACAAAACATGGACATGACAGTATCTATGTTGTGGTAGATAGATTTAGTAAAATGGGTCATTTTATACCTTGTAGAACTACACATGATGCTAGTAACATTGCACATTTGTTTTTTAAGGAGATTGTAAGAATCCATGGACTACCCCTAAGAATTGTATCAGATAGGGATGTCAAGTTCATGAGCCATTTTTGGAAAGCACTATGGAGCAGATTGGGTACTAACCTGTCAATCGATTCAGCTTACCACCCTCAGACTGATGGTCAAACTGAGATGGTTAATGGAGTTCTTGGTAATTTTTTAAGATTCCTAACTAAGTAATATGGGTAGACATGGGATGTGGTCATTCCCCAAGCAGAATATGCATATAATGACAATGTTAACAGGATTACATGTAGGATCCCATTTAAATTTTTTTATGGGATGCACCCAAGGGGTTTATGTGAACTTAGATACCTTGGAGCTATGGAGTACAAGAGTGGTCATGTTGAAGACTTCACTCAAACCATGAAGCAGATTCAAGAATAGGCGAAGAGGACTATACTAGAGTCTACTCAAAAGTTGAAGGATAAAGTGGATGAGAAGAGAAAGGATGTTCAAATTGAGATATGGGATTATGTCATGGTACATTTGAATAAATATAGGTTGCAAAAGGGGGTTCCTAGCAAACTTCAGATGAAGAGAGTGGGACCCTGCAAAATCTTATCCAAGTATGGGGTTAATGCCTACAAAGTGGATCTACCTTCTAGTTTGAGCATCTCACATGTTTTCAATGTAACAGACTTAATAAAGTTTAAAGGACCCTTAACTAAGATAGATGTGAACAGAGAAGAGGTTGGAAAGGATGTAGAACCTAATTTTTTTCCTCCAAAGCTACAGATCGAAGAAGACAAGGTATTAGATTCAAGGGTCAAGAAGTCCACTAGACACAAGGTGTACATGGAACACCTCATCAAGTGGAAGGATAAGACAGAGTCAAAGGAAAAATGGGTTGTAGCTATAGACTTCAATAATTTTGGGATTTCTAAATACATGTTAGCCACAAGAGTGACTTGACTTTATCTTGTGGGGGAGTATGGTGCAGGAGCACCCATAGGTTGTTTTGGCAATATAGTCAATTTCATTGTGTGTGTGTGTGCCTTATGGAATTTTTTTTTTAATAATTTTTATTCAAGCTTAAGGTCATGTTGACCATAGCATGGTTGAGTTAGGATGTGTTCAATTTGAGTCTGAGGACCTTTTGGGAAGTGCAATTAGGGCTAATGTGTTGTAAAGCCTTCTAATTGGAACATGTGTGATAATGATGTCATAATGAGGTCAATAGGTTCTAAGGTAAGTTAGAATCATTTTTCAACCCTTATTTGGGTCTTTGGTGAAGTTTAGTGAAGTTTTGAAGTATTTTGATATGGTTTGCAAGAAATGGGTAAAAGTTGTCAAAGTTGCATTTTGAAACTTTGCAACTTTCCAATGTTGCTCCAACAAAATTTGCAAGAATTGGAAAAATCATTCAATAGATTCCCTAAGGGGTTGTTAATTACTTCACCACCCTATATAAGGAAAAATTGGACATTGTAGCAAGGTTGGTTTCCACTGTACTGACCTATATTTTTGAATTGAAGGAAGCATATGTGACTGTGTGTGGAAGTTTGTTGTTTTTGCATTACAGTGGTAATTTAATGGATTGGTTTTAGCACTATAACTCATGAATGATGTAGTTTAGTTTATCTTTTAATTCTTTGTGGCATTAGATAGTATTTTTATTTAGTTTTATACACTTTTTGTAAATACTTTGTGTTTTATACTGTTGCTGGTCTGGTCCAGACAGATTTTGATAATGGAGTCATAACTCCTTTTCCCAACATAGATTTTGTCTGGTTCCTTGGGATTTGGAAGATGAATCCTTTTAAATTATTGGTGCAAGAGATTGGGCCCTGGAAAGCAAGAGAGCTATTTTTTCACTAATTCCCTAGGCGAGCCAGAGGTGCATGGCTAGGGAATACAATGAACTATAGAAGCATTATGAGTGATTGAATGCATTGGTTTATTCAATCTGATCATGTGGAGAGGAGTATATGTGTGTAAGGGAGCCCCATTTCCAAGGATAATTTCTAGTGAATATTTCTTTGAGATGAAAAGACAAACCCTTGAGGATGTTCTCAGAATTCTGTGAAACCCTTGATTTTAGGCTTGATTATAGCAACCCACTGTACGGATAGTTTGGGGAAGTAAAACCTATTAAATCTTTAAGGTATTCCAAAATTTTGTTAGGATATGGACCTTTATTTCCATCTTGTTAAGAATATTTTGGAGTTATGGGCCAAAAACTATGTAATTAGGCCTAATTCCTTGTAGCCCTATTTTGTGCAAATTCATGTAAGTTCTTGAAATCGATAAGGATTTCATTATAAATTTGTGTGATTAGGAATTTCCATGAATCCAATGTCCTAGAAATGAAACTTCCTCTCCATTGAAGTTTAATTTTGGTCATGTGTGATCATTTGGTGTGAATGATGCAAGAAGACATTCATGAGGTATGTTAGTGTGTGAGTTGATCTCCTTAATGGTGTAGGCAAATTGAATAGGTGAAGGGTTGAGAGTAGAATCCTTGTGAAATTAGGGTTTTTGAAGAATCCTAATAGGCTAGAGAAGTGTCCTAAAGAAGACCCTAGGAGAAGATAGGGTTAGAGATAAATATTTGTCATTACATCAAAATGATTCAAAAGTATATTAGAAAATTAATACATAAGTTATTTGTTTTTCATGCATAGACCCTAAAACTGATGAGATAAAAGAGAGGGTGAAAAGATTAATGCAGCAAGCACGAAACTTAGAATTAAGCAACAATGAAATCTTTAATTATAACAAAAGTTCAATAATAGTTTATATTTTGTACTATTTTATGTCATTAACTAAAATGTGTATGTGTTGTTTTTATAGAGTTTTATGCATCCTCATCTACATGGTGGCCATGATTAGGGTATTGTAGGTAGTTCAGGTGATGACCATGTTTTATACATTATTACTACTACTTTGAACTTGTGAACGTATTTTTTTAATGCCAACGTTATTGCTCATATATTTATTATGTAGTTAATGCATAGGGATATAGTTTATGCTCTTCATGACTGATCATTCATACCTTTTGGAAATCCTCATACCCCTCTCAAACAATGCTTCCAATCCTTGACTCCTTGTACCCCTCTTTGATCATTGTGAAGGCATTCTTTACTAACAGTTTAGACTCTCATCAATCTTCTTACTGACCACTATCCTATTCCCTTGGATATTATACATTGACTAATTCTATGATTCATCCTACCCTTACTTGAACTTAGACTCTTATCCCCACTTTAGACACTTCTAGGCTTTTCCAATACAAACTCAACTCACAATACTCTGACCACAATCACTTTTAGAATTAGGATCTAAACTTAAGACCCCAATGTCCAACCTTAGAAAATAAATTATATCTCTGCAAACTCTTATCAACTCACTCTCTCTTTTGATATTCTTTTGGCATAAAAGAATTCAACTAAGCTTCCAAGGATCCTACTGATCTAGTCATCTTTTCATCATGTTTTTGACCAAATTCAATATTCTATAGACATGTTCACATATACATCACTAAGAAATGAATGAACTTTGTCATTAGAATGAACCTCCAATCAACATTAGCAACCACATCTTATTCAGGATCATACTTTCAACTAATTCCTCCAATGGGTCAACCATACAAATGGGTCTCAAACCTACTAGGCTATAATAGTAACCCTTCCAAATCCAAACATCACATCATTCCACAATAATACTCTCAAAAAAAATTAGAGGTCAATACCTTTAACCATTTACCATTTGTCCTTGCACACTTGTCTTCTTACAAATGTCATCAACAACCTTTCATTTCTTTGTCCATAATACATTAGTCCTGACAAATATTCAACAAATCATAATCCATGATCTTCTTAATACTGATTTTTGTCCCCTACATGTTACCATCCACATTCAAACAAACAATCTTCACTAACAATGGAAGGTTCATTCATATATAAAACACTATAAGGTCCTTAGTAAAAAAAAATCTATTACCAATATCAGGAACTGATCTAATAGCAAAGATATATTTACTAGATGTGACTGTCATTACCAGTCTAAACTATCATCATGCCTCCAAAATAATTATATAATGCTTGCACCAAAAGAGAGTCCTTTGCTGCCTATATCAACATCTACAAACAAACATCAGTCACATCCACAACTCTTGACCACAATCATATGAGTAACTGATAAAATAGTAAATGATCACCAATTTGACTATTACTCAATGGCAATTAGTTGTATACCCAAAAATATTGCAGAGACCTTCATCACTCATGAATACTAAAATAATCCATGTTACAGGTTTTCAATACATATATTGGC
The DNA here is from genome assembly GCA_018584345.1 of Thuja plicata. Lineage (NCBI taxonomy): Eukaryota > Viridiplantae > Streptophyta > Pinopsida > Cupressales > Cupressaceae > Thuja > Thuja plicata. The sequence goes on from MU226557.1 coordinate 369,771, forward strand.
CCTATTCCTTATTATATTCAATCCCCCAATCATATAGTTATCAATAAATTCAAAAAAAGAGGATTGCACCATCAATAACACAGTAAATTCAATGCAACAGCCTGCTAGGGTATCATATTTCTCAAAAGAAACACAACCATTCAATGCCAAACCAAGTTCATTTTAAAGTTCATGAAATCCACTTTAAAATATCCTATAATGAGATATCATGGCCAAAAATGGGTTTAAAACAAATTTAATTCACCCTTCAACACTTCCCAATAGGATTCAATAAGCATTCAATCTGTTTAGTTATAACAAAAAAGCCCAAACCGTGACTAGCATGATTGTACCCAGAAAATATTTGACAACATGATTGCTTAAACCTACAAAATTCTTTATTAATTGATTAAATATGATACATTTAATTGTGATCATCAACACTATCATCCCAAATTTGCATGTCCTCCTTTATACATCATATTTGCATCCTAAAACAAGGATGAGCACTTGACTGTTCTCTTCCTGCACGGTGACAATGAGAGGCACATTTGATTATAATATTTTTCAAGCTTCCTCTAACCTCATGCACACTCAACTTTACCATTTCAAGAATTTTATAATGTTTTCATGGACATAACTGTCCAACCACCTTTTAGGACCGAACACCCACTTGTTACTTTGTTTTGCAATTTTACATGGGTTGCATAATGCAACTTGTTACCATCTTTGACATGAATGACCAGAATATTCCATGGGCCTTCTTAACACAAGAAGATGGTCCTTAAAAAACATATTAAATCCCTCATGTCCTTCATTGAGTCATTTTACATATTTTGACTCTCTTAACCAATTGAAGACCTTAATGGAAAATTTTGATAACTTTGTACAAATGGCTTCAATTCGCCTTACATATGGATTTGTCATGACTCAAAATACATTGAAATGACATTATAAATTCAAAAATTAATGAATTTGTTCATAATAAAACCATTTTACCTCTTGTAACCTCCTTTCCAAATTCAACACCTTTCCTTATAAAAGGTTCACTCAATCCCTTCACTAACAATCACCATTGTATCAATGAATGACCTGCAAGTGCTTCTTAGACTCTTTTCACACCATTAAAATACTCTAGTATACTCATTACATGTCCATTATCTTCCCAAGATCCACTAACCCACACAAATATAACCTTGACTTGACTGTCCACAAAACTTTACCATGACCAATCGATGTCTTCATAACCTTTTCAACCATAACCAAACAATTTATTCACCCACTGATCAACCTAGAGACATATTAAACCCTTATAACATTGTTTCAATCACTTGAGAACATTTTTTAATATTGATCCATTATATAAATCAAGACAACAGTGACTGCCCAATATTAACCTCACACAACTACCATGTATCCAATCACCATAGCTTGGACAACATTGTACACAAAAAGGAAACCAACTTGTTTACACTCTTGGAGACTCCTGTCACAACCATTCACTTGGTCCCTGACCATATACAACACAAATTTTGAACCAAACTAATAACATTTACCAACTGTTACCATTGTCACTTTAGGAAAGTTTGTCATACCTATAAGACAATCACTTTTTAAAGACCTTCCTATGATCAATTAGCCTCAAACGCACTTGGCATGGATGGAAATATTCTACCTACACCTATCCATTCCCTTGGCACACCTTACAATGGTCTAGTACAGTTTGTACTCTCAGAACTTGCAAGCTTACTATTGTTTAATGTATTATTGCTCCTGCACCATTATTGCTAATATATTTAATATTGTATATATTTAATATATTATTCTTCAAGTCATGTCAATGATCCTGTACAAATGTCATCTCATCTGAGGTCAAGCCCACCTATATTTCTGACTGTAATGTGATTATTTCCATTGAAGTGTTCTTTCTTGGGGGCATTTCATAGTGGATTCTTTTTTTGCAAAAGGATATGCACATGAGGATGTGCCAGAGGCAACTACTATTGATAACATACCATCATTTCTTGGATCTTCCTGTATGTCTAGTATGGGAACATTGCAGGCCACATTGGTGATGAGAAACGAAGAATTGATTCCTTTTAAGATACAGAAGGTTCTAGGTACTATAAAATTATTATTATATATAGTCTAATTGTAATTTACTTATTGATCACTCATTTTGGACTAATGATCCCATGATGTTTTTGCAGGAAATGGTATTTTTTTATACAAAAATTAATGACATTGTATTGTAAATATTATAGCCCACCTTATGTAAAAGGTGGAACATCATATGTGAAGTAACCCTAATCAACTATTTTGATTTCATATCATTGCTAGAATAGTTTTTCTTTGATCCATTTCTTGAACTATATTAAAGGTAGCTTTAGTTTATTTCTGAATGTAAAAGGTTTTTTTTTTAAAAGGTGGAATGACCAAGAAAAAAGGTTAAAAGATGAACTCACAAGCCATATGGTTGGGTTTTTTGGAGCTGACACATTCAACAAAACCAAGTTCCTTGAGAAAGATGGCACATATCTAAAGTATGTGAGGGACCAATACATGAAATATTTAGAGAAGAATGTAAAGTATGAGTGTCCCCCCATGATTCCAGAGAAGGAGTGGAAGGACCTAATTTTGGATGTGAAAGAGAGAATTGAAGGGAAAAAAGGAAATACACCAACAGCTGCTAGAAGAAGGTATGTGATACTATTAAGAATGTAATTATGTACTAACTACTCTTTATATTTATATTATCTAACATATTTCAAACTTTTCATAGACTGAGTGACCCAACAAAGGAAACCAAGGCAAGACAAGAAAATCACAGGCAACACAAGCTTAGCTCTAGTGGTTATATGAAACTTTCTACTCGAATTGTAAGTATCAGTAAATGAAATATTGCATAAAAACATTTATAAATTGTAAATAATATGTTTTGATGAAACAATACAAGAAAAATTCATGATACTAAGCAAAAATACAGGGCTTTGAGTTCAATAGAGTGCCCATAGAAGATGACAAGAGAATTGCCTACCAGCAAGGCTACACAGCCGTAGGTGAACAAATACAAGAATTGAGTGGAAAAATAAGAGATTCTAGTGCATCCATCACATAGGTAAATAAGATAAATGAAAATTATTTAAATTGAATACTTTACCAATAATGTATTTGATGCTAAGTTCCAACATAAAGTGACTAAAAATTTGTTCTAAATAAGCAAGCAATGATAACAATGCGCATGGAATTGGAATGCAACCTGTTAATCATGGAACACAACCTGCACATGATGAAGGTTCATATGTGCATCCCAGTAGTGGAGGTATTCATTTTCTATTCAATTTGTTTTATGTAATTATTAACACAATTAAACATCTTAAATTGAAATTGGTGTATATCAACTCCAGAGGATCTAGAGGGTGTTCAACATGTTGAGGTTGAGGCTAGACAAAATGCTCTGGAATATGATGTGACCCCATTAGGTAAAGAGTGCCATAGTTATATTCTTTAAATTAATGAAATACTTGTAACAATAATTAAAAAATGTTTTGAATTTAACCCATTTCTTTGTTATTGCAAAGGACCCCCCTTTGTATCAACGTCCTCATCCTCAATATAAGACTAGGCATATATTAAGATCACGAGCAGAGGGAAGAACAACTGAAGAGGGGGAAAATGATGAAGAAAATGATTCTCCACTTAATCTTTTCATAGCTTCACAAAAAAAAATGATAGTAATATTCCTTATTTTATAATGATTGAATTTTATGTGTTAATGAATGTTCATGAATGATATGTCTTAATGAATATTGATGAATTTTGCATATTAATCTAAGTCAATGAATGGTATGTGTTACTGAATGAATGTTATATTTTATTAATGGATGAAAGAATGGATGAATCTTAGATGTTAATAGGGAATGTAGAGTGATTTTGGAGGGGGAGGGGCCAAATGAGCTTCCAACTTCACGTGGATGGCCCTATTAAGTAGAGAACATTAAACTATTCTTGAAACAAAGTGAAGCTCAATACGATAAAACATTTTTCAACATTTCATTATGTTGCACATTTTATATTATTGAATCTTAATGGTAGCGTCCAACTGAGCCGACACGAACAACAACAACACAAGTTGCATAGTTATGTAGCTTTTCATTATCTTCTCATACCGGAACTTTCTTTTATAATTACTTAATATCAAACATCTCTTATAACATAAATCTTCTTTCCATAAGATCCTTTAATCTCATGTTGTAACTAGATTAAGATGCTGAAGAACCTCTCATTATTAGGCCCACTAATGAAGCCTTGAATATATATATATATTAGTTTCAATATCTTATTATTCATTAAAGTATATGGGGTTTGAAAATTTTGAAGATGACATTGATCTGGCACTTACATATAAATCTGTGTTTTATTGGACATGTCTAGTAAAGATTGAACAAATCACATGAATTTATACTATATATTATCTTACAACTTATCCATAGACTAACTAGAAGTCTAAGACTAACTTTTTTTAGCAATTGGATATATAAATAATAAAGTTATTGTATTTCACTTGCAATGCCAGCCCCTCTTTGTGATATATTAGCACCAAATTAACTTACAATCTTTATAAATCTGCAACGTGATACTTTTTTGTTAGGAATAACAGTCCACAAGACAAATGAGAGGGGGGTGAATCAGTTGTAATATAGATTATTAAACTTTATACTTTATAAACCAAATCTGCAAATGTAAATGATAACACAGTAATAGACAACACCATAACACAATATTTGTTTTCGAGGAAACCCTATTAAAGGTAAAACTCTGGTGGGAATTAACACCCACAAATAATGTACTAAGAGTATAGTATCCATGTTAAAAGATATTAGCCCTGTTAGGAGCTTGTTATAACATTATAGTACACAGTCCCTGTTAAGAGACAGACCATGTTAGGAGTCAAAGTAAATAGTAGGCTCACTACCAAGGCACACTTCCCAAAGAAGGTTAAAGCCACCCTCAAGGATTTATAATCCACACAAGTGTATAAAGAAAATACACAATCAGAGAATTCTACCAGCAACTATCTTTGCTTGATTAGTTCCAGTGAAGTATCAACTTTGCTTGCATCCTGCAGTCAAAAAGCTTCGCATCTTTCACACAATCCTTCTCTTCTTTTCTCTTTTTTTCACACTTCTCAACAAGAATTTATCTTTCATATATACCCTTACACAATAACTTATTTGGTCATCCAATTAAGCTTTCCTAATACATAATTAATTAGGTCAGCCAATTAAGGTTTTCCATCATAAAAATAATTACATAGCCCCTTGCTAAGATACACATGGTATCTAAGACAAGTATACAACATTTATAATTCATTACATATACTTCCAAATCTTCAATTTATGCTCACAATTAATTTCACACACTACATGTCTGAAGTCGGCCAGGAAATAGGTCTTCTATAGAATACACGCCACAGCTGACATCATCGGTCTTCAATCAACAATCAAACACAACCCATTACTCTAACATATGTTAGCTATCCATCCATAACCTTGAAAGTTCTAAAATATCTCCATCAGAAAGATATACTTGAAACACAGAGACCTGCTCTGTCTAGAATCACAATTGCAGTCCAGAAAACCAATCTTCACCAAATGAACTCTAACATCCACATAATGTAACATAAAGTCAAGCAACCTTAGTAGTAAGGTCAGCACACATCCTTCTACATAAATCCAACTTTGATAATTCTGAATCATCCATATAGTGTTCATACACTCGTTCCAATTAAGTAGCCAATCTGTCTTCTCCATAGAAATATATGTTGACATCAGTGACAAAACATGAATATCAACAGCATGATCAATAACCAAAACTAATATCATCCAACAATATCCCCGTTTGGCATTGATGGAAACATATGGGAAAATCCATATGCATCAACCCAAAAGTACTCTCTCTCAATACAATCTTCTCAATATCCTCAACATAAATCTCCCCAAAATAGTAGGCATTTTCTCATATATTCCTTCCCACTTTGGCAGCAATGGCAAAGGGTTCCATAATTCACATGTGGTCTTCTGTAATATGTAGCATTTTCAAATCTTCATTTCCAATTAGCTAGGTGTAAGATCACCTAAATTTACTCCAGTATTTCCTGTGATCACTCCCCCTAAGGAGTAGATCCATACATCAAGTTTAGAGAATGATATAGCTCTGAGATCTACTGGACTGATGCACATCTGCATCATTTATTTTTCACTGGGAGGGGCCATCACCCCAAGCATGCCTCTGAGATATTCAAAAGAATCTTTGGAAAAGGTTTGGTAAATCTATCTTCTATATGTTCCTTTGTGTTAATATGCTCCAGTTTAATCTCTATGTTTGCTACCTTCTCTCTCAAGAAATGATACTTGATAGAAATATGTTTAGTCTTTGAATGCATTACAGGATTCTTTGACATATTCATTGTGCTAGTGTTATCACAATGGATAACCACTAGTTCTTTGAAAATTATTCTGATGTCCTTCAACATTTGTATCATCCAAACAACTTGTGTACAGTTTATTGCAGTAGAAATATACTCCGACTCAGCTGTAGATTGAGAAATACAGTTTTGCTTCTTTCTCAACCAAGAAACCAACCTCTTTCCAAGGAAATATGCTCCACCACTTGTGCTTTTCCTATCATCTACATTACCTACCCAATTAGCATCAGTAAAAGCCTGCAATGTAAAATCATCAGATTTTTCATACCATAATCCATACTCTATTGTTCCTTTCAAATATCTAAAAATTCTTTTCACAGCAGCAAAGTGTGTTTCTTTAGGATCTGCCTGATATCTAACCACAATTCCAACTGCATTGGTAATATCTAGTCTAGTGTGTGTCAAATATTGTAGACCTCCAATCATTGATCTGTACTTAGTCTGCCCAACACTTTGAGTCTCATCACTTTTATTTAGTTTGTTTCATGTTACCTTGGGTGTACCAAAAGGTTTACAATCTTCCATTCCAAATTTCTTCAACATTTCCTTAAGGAAATTGGTCTGAGATATAAATATGCCATTCTTACTCTGATTAATTTGCAAACCAAGATAAAAATTCATCTCACCAATCATTGACATCTCAAACTCATTCTCCATTTCTTTAGAAAACTTATTACTCATTTTATCATTGCCTCCAAAAATGATATCAACAAAAACTTCTATAATTAAGATTCCATCTTCATTAGTTCTTAAATACAAATTATTGTCTACATTACCTTTTCTGAAACCAAGACAAATTAGATGTTTATCTAGTCTTGCATACCATGCCCTCAGTGCTTGTTTTAGTCCATACAGTGCCTTGTTCAGTCTACAAACCATGTTTTCATCATCTGTCAAAGGAAAACCATCAGGTTGCTCAATGTACACTTCTTCTTCTAGATCACCATTCAAGAATGCTGATTTCACATCCATCTGATACACTTTGAAGTCTTTATATGTAGCATAAGCAAGGAATATTCTCACAGCTTCCAGTCTAGCAACAGGTGCAAATGTTTCTTCATAGTCTATGCCTTCTTGTTGTGAGTAGCCTTTACATACTAGTCTAGCCTTGTTTCTTACCACTGTGCCTTCCTCAACCATTTTGTTTCTAAAAACCCACTTAGTACCAATCACATTCTTGTTCTTAGGTCTTGGAACCAATTTTCAAGTATTGTTCTTCTTTATCTGTTCTAGTTATTCTTCCATGGCTTTAGTCCAAGATTCATCTTTACATGCTTCATCAGCAGTCTATTCCCAGACATAGAAAATGTGTTCTCATCTTGTTCTTCCAACTGTCAAAGTTTTCAGAGTCAAAATTTGGACTATCCTTCTTGTAGTAAGTCATCTTCAAGATCACCTCAAGTTGTTAAACTTTCTCTTTGAGGACCAATAGCTATGATACCAATTATTAGGAATAACAGTCCACAAGACAACTAAGAGGGGGGGTGAATCAGTTGTAATATAGATTATTAAAATTTATACTTTATAAACAAAATTTGCAAATGTAAATGATAACACAATAATAGACAACACCATAACACAATATTTGTTGTCGAGGAAACCCTGTTAAAGGTAAAACCCCAGTGGGAATTAACACCCACAAATAATGTACTGAGAGTATAGTATCCCTATTAAAATATATTATCCCTATTAGGAGCTTGTTATAACATTACAGTACACAGTCCCTATCAGGAGATAGACCCTATTAGGAGTCAAAGGAAATAGTAGGCTCATTGCCAAGGCACACTTCCCAAAGAAGGTTAAAGCCACCCTCAAGGATTTAGAATCCGCACAAGTGTATAAAGAAAATAGACAATTAGAGAACTGTCTTCCAGCAACTGTCTTTTCTTTATTAGTTCCAGTGAAGTATCAACTCTGCTTGCATCTAGCAGTCAACAAGCTTTGCAGATTTGACACAATCCTTCTCTTCTTTTCTCTTTTTTCACACTTCCCCACAAGAATTTATTTTTTATATATACCCTTACATAATAACTTATTAGGTTGGCCAGTCAAGCTTTCCTAATACATAATTAATTAGGTCGGCCAATTAAGGCTTTCCATCATACAAATAATTACATAGCCCCTTGATAAGATACACACAATATCTAAGACAAGTATACAACATTTATAATTCATTACATATATTTCCAGATCTATAATTCATGCTCATAATTAATTCCACATGCTACATGTCTGAAGTCGACCAGGAAATAGGTCTTCTCAAGAATACACGGCACAACTAACGTCATCAGTATTCAATCAAAAATCAAACAAAACCCATTATTCTAACATATGTCAGATATCCATCCATAGGCTTGCAAGTTTTAAAATATCTCCATCAGAAAGATATACCCGAAACACAGAGACCTGCTCTGTCCAGAATCACAGTTGCAGTCCAGAAAACTAGTCTTCACCAAATGAACTGTAGCATCCACATAATGTAACATAAAGTCAATCGACCTTAGTAGTAAGGTCAGCACACATCCTTCTACATAAATCTAACTTCAATCATTCTGAATCATCTGTACAGTGTTCGTACACTCATTCCAGTTAAGTATCCAGTCTATCTTCTCCATAGAAATATATGTTGACATCAGTGACAAAACATGAATATCAACAACATGATCTGTAACCAAAATTGTTATGTAGCTTTTCATTATCTTCTCATACTATTTTATTGGACATGTCTAGTAAATTTTGAACAAATCATATGAATTTACACTATATATTATCTTGCAACTTATAAATAGACTAACTAGGAGTCTAAGACTAACTTTTTGTAGCAATTGGATATATAAGTAATAAAGTTATTGTATTTCACTTGCAATGCCAACCCCTCTTTGTGATATATTAGCACCAAATTAACTTACATTCTTTATAAATCTACAACATGATACTTTTTAACCTAATTGTTTACAACATGGCATACCCATAATGATGCATGTCAACAGTAATGCTTTAGCACAACCCGTCAAATCATATAGATTCTTTAAAATGTATCTGGTCTACATCCTTCACCTATTCTAGCTATTGGTTGGGTCATGTCCCAACCAACACCAAATCTTGGCCTTTATGCTCCTCATAATTGTATCTTACTACCATGCCTTTTTGTTTCAAACTAGTGTGGACTAAATTAATCCATGTATGTTCTACCTCCAATTAACACCTTCTAATTTTATCTTACCACTCAAACCCTCTTATACTATTACACATTTCTCTTGTCCCCATTATATTAGAAACATGTTGTCCTTACTCCATGGTAACATCTAATCCTTTCTAAAATTTTTTGATGTTTTACAAATATTACAATTATATATTTCTCTACCCAATAGATACTCACTCACTACCCCCTTCATAGTTGTGTATTCTTTAATCATTTGAACTTCTTAAATTTCAATAGGAAAAATTACTACAATCACAAATACACTTCTTAAATCTCAAAGACATTTAACACTCCAAGATGTAAATAAAACTTAGATTGAACTAACCCCATTAATGGAAACTAGGATCAACTCAAAACCATTTTTTTACCTTGCTTTGTCTAGACTATCCTCTTCCGTGGTGGGATAGATCATCATATAAGAACACTGATGTAGAGCCTTGTGGCCCAAAAGGTGTAGGTATAGGAAAGGTTAGTGAGAGGGGAGGGGGTGAAACAATATTCTCCAACTTAACCTTTTAAACTATATCCCAAATCTTCTCTTAACAGATTTTACAATTATAGATTAGTTAACCTATAACAATTTTATTAGTTGTCATAACATTAAACATCCATGCAACATAAGATAAATATTCATACAAAATTAACACCAGTATTTATCTCGTGGAAACCCAGTTAGGGAAAAACCACAGTGTGAGATCAGTGCCCACAAATAGTTGTACTCTTCTTAAATATGTTTGGTTAAGAGATTGCCTGGTTAAGGGTTACAAAATCACTGTTAGATGCTACCGAGTTATGGGATTTACCTAGAGACTTGTTAAAGTCTTATACCCTATTAGGAGTAACTTGGTTAGAGAATTTTAAACACTCTTTTGAGAATGTCACCTCGTTAAAGGATTTACAATAGACCTGTTAGGGTCACCTAATAAGGTATTTTATTCTCACAATTATTAGAGAGTAACAACTTACAAAATGATCTATAGTTTGAAATATCTTTGCTATATCTGATGCAGTCAAGCTGAGAGGATCCAATTAAGGATTGTCCAAACTTGCAACCAACAAAAAGAACAACACAAGATATATCAATATCAACTTATATTATCTCATAATTCTCATTACATGAAACATGTGAGGTTGTAAGGCCTTCCCAGTTAGGGCCAATTACATCAACATATTCAATAAGATCTCACAGGTTCCTGCCTTATCCATCTACCCTATAGCTAAGTGGAAGAAACTAGATCTAAAACTGTGCTCGCAAGCCACCAAGAAATCTCCAATATCTGTCTACTCACTTACAACTATCTGCAACCACTTACAATATTTCATCCTATTAGCTTACTTGGCTATCCTCTATCTCTCTTCCCATGATTTTCTATCCCTTTCTAAACATTAACCTAGAATCTCTTTTATACAACACAACCAAACTTTGGCTTGTAAACAATTATCAAATGATCTAGTCGGTCATACAATCTACAATGAACATATATTAAATGCACCAGTCGGCACAAAATAATAAAAAAATACATAGAAGAATTCACCAACATAGATTTAGGTCCACACAAGATCCAATGCATCAAATCCGCATGCCTCAGAACTCATCATGATCCCAATGACCCCCTCAAATCATAGATGAAATCTCCAATGTCCGCCCAATCCATAAACACAAGTCAGTGAACCCCAACAAACAGTTGGTAAACAAGCACACCGAGAGCCAGACCACTCAGTGAAAGACACAACCAAGAAGAACTCCACTGAATAGACAACACTAAGTAATATTCTACCGAGCAAGACACCATCGAGCAACTACCATCAAGCAGTGTACCCCGAGTAGGATATCACCAAAGACAACAACACCAAGCACCACTGAGTCCAGTCACCACGTTCACAGGTGAAGCAATACATATTCCAAATGATAACTACCACCAAAGTGACCGAGAAACTCAGGTCTCCAACCAAGTTAACTACTAAAATAGAAATCAAACCAAAACATGTTTTGGTGACATATAATTGCCAACTACCCTAGGATGCTCCTACATCAGACACCCTAGGTGCAAAAAGATGTTCTCAGAAGCTGGATGAACATATGTTGGGATTTTTATGATTTCTAACAAAGCTTGACTCCAAAAGTGATGAAGGTATCTTTCTAGGGTATTCCACCAAAAGAAAGGCTTATAAATTTCTTAACAAGTCATCTAACAAGATCATTGAAAGTGAAAATGTAAGAATAGATGCATTTGCAGAGAAGAATGATAAGGAAAGAAGAAAAGAACTAGAAGACTACAACAAGTTTTTTTACACTAAAGAACTTGACACTATACCCGAGCAACAGTGTATCGCTCCTGAGCAACAGAACATTGCACCCGAGCATTAGGCTCAATTACCAAAAATCAAGAAAATACTCAAGATGATGTTTCAAGCAATGGAGATCAGAATGAAGGTCAAGATGATGATCAGAATGATAGAAAAAGAGATGAACAGAAACTTGTCAAGTATGTCAGAATAAATCATCCACAGAATCATATCATAGGAGACAAGAAGGATGGAATGAGAACAAGAAGTAAGTCACTAAACACTAGATGTTTACTTTGTAATTTTGAGCCTAAATATACTAATACTACACTTTAAAATGAAGAATGGGTCAGTGCTATGAATGAAGAAATAGAATAGATTGAGAAGAATAGTACATGAACACTAGTACCGAGACCATATGACAAGAATGTCATCAGTACCAAATGGATATTCAGAAACAAGCTGAATGAGAATGGAGAAGTCACAAGAAACAAAGCAAGATTATTATGCAAGGGGTATGCACAAAGGGAAGGTATTAATTATGGTGAAACCTTTTAACCCACTTCTAGACTAGAAGGAGTAAGAATTATTCTTTCTTATGTTGCATTCAAAGAATATCAGATGGATGTCAAATCTGCATTCCTAAATAGAATACTAGAAGAAGAAGTATACATTGAACAACTAGAAGGGTTTGATGATCCAAACAAGAGAAACATGGTATGTAGACTACATAAAGCCTTGTATGGATTGAAACAAGCACCTAGAGATTGGTATGAAAGACTTCACTCCTATCTCATAAGCATTCAATTTGTAAGAGAAAGTGAAGATAGTAATCTGTACTTAAACGAAGATACTGATGGTAATATTCTGATTGCTGAAATATTTGTTGATGATATCATTTTTGGGGGAAATGAAATGTTATGTAAATCCTTTGCTAATGAAATGAGAAAATATTTTGAAATGTCTATGTTTGGGGAGATCAAATTCTTTCTTGGTCTAAAGATTCTTCAACAAGATGCAGGAATATATATCACTTGGTCCAAATACATCAAGGAAGTGCTGAAGATATTCAAGATGGAAGATTCCAAACTAGTCAGAACACCTATAGCAACCGCATGTAAGCTGACAAAAGAAGACAAATCAAATGAGGTAAATCAAACCTTGTATATATCAATGATTAGAAAACTAATGTATATTGTTCATACTAGACTAGATATAGCACATGAAGTTGGAATAGTTGCAAGATTCTCTGCTAATCCCAAAGAATCACATGTGACTATTGTCAAGAGAATTCTGAGATATCTAAAGAACACGAAGGACTATGGCTTACGGTATAAAATAGAAGGAAAATTTGAGCTTCAAGTCTATACAGATGTTGATTGGGATGGAAACATTGATGATCGAAAGAGCACAACTAGAGGAGCATTCTTCATAGGTGATAGACTTGTCATATGAATCAACAAGAAGCAAGGGTACATCTCTCAGTCTATTGTAGAAGCAGAGTATGTGGTTGCTACTACAAACTGCTCTGATATTGCATGGATCAAACAGTTGCTGGAAGGTATGAATATGAAGATTATTGAACCAGTGATTATCTGTTGTGATAATACCAGTGCAATAAACATATCAAAGAATCCAGTCATGCATGCTAAGACTAAGCATATTGAAATCAAGTATCATTACTTAAGAGAACAAGTGTAACAAAAAGAGGTGATACTGGAATATATACAATCCAAGGAATAATTGGCTGACATATTCACCAAGCCTTTACCGAAAGATATATTTGAGTATCTAAGATAGAGACTAGGGTTCCATCCCTTGTCTATCAGTCAGTAAGCTAACTAGGGGAGCTACACTCAAAATAGAAGATCAATCATGTTGATGCAAGTATAGAGATAGACTGCAAAGATACATATGTACACAACAAGGTACACATCTACACCAAACACCAAAGTCAATGTATTGCTGATGGATAGGGAAATTTAAGGAGTATATTATAAAAAGGGATGGAAGATGATATGGAAGACTTGTTTGGCATTGTTGTCAAAGGGAGAGATTATCTCATTATCGGGAAAAGAGATTTGAAGGGAGAGATTATCTCATTATTAAAGAGGGATTATGTCATTATCCATGGAGAGAAGTTTCTAACAATTCAAAGGGGGAGTTAATCATTATCCAAAGGGAGAGCTTGATTACATATGAAATATTCATCAAAGGGAGAGATTACATACTAAGGGAGAGATTGTTGTCAAAGGGAAAACAGATTATCAAAGAGAGGAACAGTCAAGGAAGAACACATATCAAAAACATAGACAAAAGATGCTACATCTATCTAGTAAAGGGATTGAAGATTGTAGATGACACTCTGCAAGAAATAAATCTAAGCTATATGAGCTTACCAAGAGCCAGACATTTGTATTAGTTATAGAAAAAAATATTTGGGAGAGATGGATGAAATACACTTGATATATTTCATATTGTATTAGTAATAATATAGTGTGATAATGTAGTGTGTTTCCCTCAATGCCAAAGGGGGAGATTGATGAACCATAACTGATTGAATGTTTGAAGATGTTAAGTTCATCACCAAAATGTAGAAGTATAGTGCAAGATATTAAATCAGTTAATGGATTGTATTTTCATTGATGTCAACTTGAAATAATCAGATTGGTTATATACAAAGTGTCAAAATACTTCAAATAATCAAAGAGATAAATATTATTCTTTTAGTAATGCATAAAACACCAGCATTCACTAAGTGACTACAAAAATTGACAGCTAGTGGAACCCAATGTACAGATAAACCCAAGAGAAAAGTCACAGTGATGCCCGAGCAAGAAAATTGACAAGCATTACCGACGAGCAGAATCACAAGCATTACCGACGGCCAAAATTACAATATTACCTGACAGACAGACAACACCTATGGAGAATCCTAAGAAGAACTGAAGTGTTGACCAAAGCTATCAAAGAGTTAAAACACCAAAAAGCACTGAAGTTTAGAAATGAAAAAATATTTAGTTGGCAGAGCTAAAGATAGACTTAACTGGTTATTAATATTTTTTTCATCTAAAAGTTAAAGCCGGAGATAAGTAAAATATTTAAAGTTGTTTTATCTAGTTGTCATGGAGAAATCTAAGGGATAAAACTTGAGTAAATCTTTAAAGCAAGATTGGCAAAGATCATGGATCATGCCAAGAAATAGAAAATCAAGAAGTGTGAAATGGTGATATCATGTCTATAAAAGAGACAATCTAATTCATTATGAATTAGGTGAGTGAATGAAAAAGAAGTACGTTGAAGAGAAATTGATGAAGAACAACTTCATACAGTCCTGATCAATCAAGCTAAGGAAAGAGCTATAGATTTTTGCGGAAACTGAGCAATAGAGAAGCACTGCATCACCGAGTAGAAAGAAGTGGAGCAAATGTATTGAAAAGACATATTGATCAGAAAGGTATTATAAGCTTACATTAGATTTGAAAACCTGCAATTCTAAGTTGTATGTGTGAACAGATCATTTACTATTTTAGTTTAACCATTGATTCAAAAAGTCTCTTAACTGAGCAGGACTTAACAATCCTTTCTATATTGAGATACATCCCAAGAAGTATCAAAAATTTTGATCATGAAGATGGCATGAGATGCCAGATACCATTTGACAAATTACACTGGGTTTAGTCATAGAAGGTAGCATAGAGATGCCTGATATCAAGTGACAAAATATTCTATTTAAATCCTCTAACAAGGTCACACCTAATAGTGGTTTTGTAACCTTTAACAGGGTTGTCTCTTCACCGAGCTCACTTCAAAAGAGTGAAAAAAATTTGTTACCAGTCCCAAGTGGTTTTTCCCTTAATAGGGTTTCCACGTTAAAATCCATGTGTCAATGTGTTTATGAGTCATTACTTTAGTGTTTTTCATTACACATAACTAATCTGGATTGATCGGTATACACTAAGCAATTTAGTTTTTTTCGGTAAATGAAAGACTGCTAATCGGTAAACATTAAGAATAAGGTTTAACAGTGAACTCCGAGCAGTAGTTATTTGATAAGTTTATTTGAATGCATTCATCTTATAGGATTAAATATAATTAGAGGCTTAATATTGTGGTACTAAGTTTTTGGGATGATTTATTGGAATATTTTTTAGGGCACTGATTCAACCCCCCCCCTCCCCCCTCTCAGTTATTCTAGTAGACCTATCAATTTAATTTTAATTAATATGACCTTTTTTATATCTTTAATGTCCTCATTCTAAAAATATTCTTTAATGTAATTTATCTATTCAATCAATTATTTAGGATTTAAATTACAAGCATAAGTAGACATTTCAATTCTAAGTATCTTACTAATTATACAAATGGCTATCAACATCTTTATTTGGTCAGATTCTTCTTCTTCTTCTTTGATTTCCTCATTTAGATATAGGGTTCTTGGTTCACCATCACTCTCATCTTTATGACTAGGGTTTGGACCTCTTTTTTATGTTATTCTAAAGTGTCTATTCATATCTTAATTTTGTCCATCATTTTTTAGAATTTCCTCCATTCAAGTCCAGCAACATTGGTCATACTATGCATTCTCCTTAGTGTCATCATATCTTTATATCTGTTGCAACTACCTCATGTTGAAAATTTGATTACATGGATGCAATTATCACATAATCAATTAATTATTTGACAAACACTTGCAAAATACCTCAAGTTAGTGATTTTTTGACCCAAAAATCTTTCAGTGTGCTTCTCGCTTTTAGGATTTAAAAACTTTATCTGATACCACTTGATGCAATCATGTTTGAAAATTCTAAAGATAGAATTGTTCAATCGTGCAGTCTAGAGTTACATAGTGGAAACATCATGAATAATAAACATATTTTTATTGATCTTCAAATATTGAAATGATTATAGAGTGATTATTTGCATATTACATACAAACTATATATTGACTCATGATTGATACAAGCTTATTATAAGATTAGATGCAAATATAGATTTATAACTTGAGTCAAGTTTCTAACTCCATGACTGACTCCAAAACTAAACAATTTTGTATCCTTCCATATTTCTAAATGTATATCTTTTATTTTACTAGCTCACTACAATTCACTATCTCAGAACTTGTTTGCTATCTCCTAAATGAAAGAGATGAGCTTATATATTTATTCCAAGCATTAGTATTTATCCTCATTGGGCACATGGTGTTGTAAAACTCAATGCTCTATGAAATATGTAGGTCATATTAATTCTAATGGAAAATATTTAAGATTTAATTAAATATGTTGTAGTCTCATTTGGATGTCGCTCTAGTCCTAATATCTTATGTGATCTATTGTATTTGTGTTGCAAGGTATATGAGGGTTTCACACATGTTTTTTGATGATCTGTGTGCTATTTATTCTTTACTGGTATCATTTCAAAAATTGGTCTACATCTCATGAAATATAAATATGTTGTGTATAATCTATTGTGGTGTCTTGTTCACCAAAAGCAAAATTTATGTAATGCAGTGAAATGCAATAAGACTTGTTCGGATGCATGAGTGAGATGCACCATAGTAAGAGGTTAGTAGGCATTTTTAAAAGAATATTGGATGGTTCCTTGTCATCCATAATCTCAGATTGTTGAGTTAATAAATGTATTTGAGATCCGCTTGAGGTCATCTGGCTCATATGGAGCTCTCTTAAGGATATTGTGTCAAGCCCTCAAGCCCTCCACTTTTTATCATGTTAAAACACATTTAATCATGCATATTTTTATGTAATTATCATCTACACTAAAGTATCAAAACCATGTTATGAATATTGAGTTATTTGATAGGGTACATTCTAAACAAGAAAATTTAAAATGATCAATGGATCTCAATTTAAACTAAAACTTCTTATTCAACAATGTTTCACTCAAAGAAAAAAATGTTTAGATTTCTATATATTTAAACTTAATTCAGGGATGGATGGATCATCCATTTTTAAAGGGTATTGACTCAATCTTTAGGCTAAAAATTATGTGCATGTCATAGATAAATGATTTATTAAGTTGATCATGTTTCTCTCTTTATTCAATTGACTAAAGAATTCTCACAAATGAGGGAGCTTGCTTTCAATGAAAGGTTTGGTGAAGATGTCACCAATTTAATCTAATGTCGAATAGTACCTAAGATTAATTGTCTTCTCATGAATCAGTTCTTGAATGTATTTAATGTGGATACTAATGTGTTTGTCCCTCTAATAATTCAATCTTTAGGCTAAACATTATTCAATGTATTGACTCAATCTTTAGGCTAAAAATTATGTCCATGTCATATATAAACTATTTATTAAGTTGATCATGTTTCTGTCCTTATTTAATTGACTAAAGAGTACTCACAAAAGAAGGAGCTTTCTTTCAATGAAAGGTTTGGTGAAGATGTCTACAATTTGATCTAATATTGAATAGTACCTAAGATTAATTATCTACTCATGAATTAGCTCTTGAATGTAGTTCATGTGGATACCAATGTGTTTGTTCCTCTAATGATTCAATCATTAGGTTAAAATGGATTCAACGTATTGACTCAATCTTTAGGTTAAAAATGATGTGTATGTCACAAATAAATGATTTATTAAGTTGATCATGTTTCTCTCCTTATTCAATTGACTAAAACGTGCTCAAAAATTAAGGAGCTTTCTTTCAATGAAAGGTTTGGTGAAGATGTCTAAAATTTATTCTAATGTCGAATAGTACCTAAGATTAATTATTTGCTCATAAATCATCTCTTGAATGTAGTTCATGTGGATACCAATGTGTTTGTTCCTATAATGATGGACTGGATTATGAGAGATTTGTATAGCACTCTAGTTGTCAAAATAAATGATTGTAGGCTTTTGAAAATAAATTCCAAACTTAGCGAGAATTATTTGAAGCCATATAACCTCAATAAAAGCATTAAATGCTCCTCAATACTTAGCCTCTATAGATGAATGATCAATTGTAGACTGCTTCTTTCTCGACCAACAAATTGGACAAGAATTAAGAGAGGGCCAATATCATGAAGTGGACTTGAGATCTTGACAACCATCTGCCTAATCTGAATTTGTGTATCCCACCAAGTCAAAATCCATACCTAATACATAATGAATCACATAACTATGAGTAGCCTGAATGTAGTGAAGAATCCTCTGTGTTTCTTCCAATGCAGCTCATGAGACCCCTACACAAATCAAGAGATTATTCCTATAGCATATAAAATATCAGGTTTTGTGTGTCAAGTATATGAGACTACCAAAAAGTTGTCAATACAAAGTATGATCTACCAAAGGTGAAGAACACTTACCCTAAAGTTTGACCCCAAACAATCAAATTTGGTGTAGGCTTATAGTTATCCATGTAAAATCTAGAGAGGATATCAAGACCATACTTAGGTTGTACAAAAATATCCCTAAAGAAGACTGAGTGATCTCAATCCCTAAGAAGTAGTGTAAAAGGCTTACGACTTGCATCAAGAAACAATCATGTAGGGAAATTTTCACTAGTTAAATGGTGGACAAGTGGTTCTTTGTGATAAAAAATTTGAATCAACATAGTGAACCAAAAAGGTGATAGTGTCATCCCGTTGCAAAATAAAGTCATTCAGATAAGATTGTAAGTGCCCAACTGTTAGAAGGAATAAGTCCATCTTGGTATACCAAACTCGATGGGCTTATTCAAGGTCATAAAGAGACTTCCTAAGATGACAAACAAGTGGAGGATCATGAACGACCCCTTGTGGCTCCATGCATATTTCCTCTTGAAGGTCAATGTGAAGAGATTTACTCTTTACATTCATCTAATGAACTTCCCATTTATGAGCTACAACAATACAAGGACAATTCAAAGAGAAATCATTTTGGTGACTAGTGCAAAAGTCTCATAGAATTCAATCCTAAGAACCTAGGAGAATCCTTTGAAAACCAAGCGAGCCTTATGTTTATCAACCAACCCAATTGAAGAAATTTTTTTCTAATAGATCCACTTGTATCAAATGAGTTTTCTTCCCTTGGGAAGAGAGATTAGATCCCAAGTGTGGTTCCTATCCAAGAATTAAAGTCTTCCTACATAGTTTTTGATTAAGGTAACAACATGTTTTGAAGGGGCCCTGAAACCCTTTAACAAAGAGAGAAAATATATGCAATTAGGACCAACAAAACAACAATCTGTCCCAATAGCAGACAAAGAACCAAAAAAGGGTACAACCCTTGATTACAAAGAGAAGAGCACTCAAAGACAAAAATCATCACAATGCAACTATGAAAATCTTCCAGCAAAATAAGAGCGATGAACCCCCTAGCATAAGCAACAGACTAGCAAAGCTGAATCACTTCTCAACATCATCCATCTAGCTTTCCATTGTTTGAATCTCTTCCATCTGAGATTCCATACTCTAAATTGAGATCCTCAGATTGGTAATGTCTTTTCTTTGGACCTCAGTCATCTTTTTGGTAGTAGATCTGGTTCTGGTCCCTGGGCCTGAAGTAGGAGTCTCCTAATCACCCTCTTCTTCTTGTTTAGATTTTTCATTATAGTTCCCTTCCAATAGGGTATGAAGTTCTTTCAAATTGTCAATAGAATATTGCATACCCACTTTTATAATCTTAGCTTCCTGAGCATGATATTGTTGTTATTTATTTTTTTTGTAATTTTTTCATTTTGTTGTCAATCATTGCATTAATCTTTTCTTCCATAGTATTATTATTGTATTTTACCTTTTCAAAAATATCCTTCCTTTCTAATACATGACCGCATCATTTCTCATCTTGTCCACTATTTCTTCCAACAGTATTTTATGTCTTCAATGTTCGTAAAGTTGGTCTGAAGTTCCTTGATGTCATCATGAATCCATTTGTTGATGATGAAACCATACATAGCCTTGTTCCTAGCCTCTTGGAGGTGAGTGATGTTAACTTCTCTTTTCAATTTGAAGTCTTTGTCCTAGAGCTCTTCTTTCATACTCCTCTAGTTATGATTATTTCGCTCCTCTTTATCATCCTTCGGGCTCTCAGGCAGAGTTCAGATTTTGGTGTTGTCTTTCTGGGTATCCTCCTCAAGTTCAATGTAGATTTTATCACTTTCCTTCTTGGCTTCCTCATTCACTATTTCTTTCTCCTCTTTATTCCCATTCTTTCCTTTACTTGGATGGTTTTTCCCTTGAAGATCAGTTTCCAGATTAGTCATGTTATCAAGGGTTTCCTCTTTTCTATTTTTGTGCCCCTCGTTGTCTTCCTGCTAGTCATCAGTGTAATTATCCACCAGTTTGTCAATCTATTCCTGAATCTCATCAAGGGTCTCTTCTTGGTTATCCTCTTTGTCCCTTTTCTCATCAATATCCTCGGTGATGGTGGTAATATCCTTATCTTCCTCCTCTCTATTGCATTGTTCCCCCATAAATCCCTCTTCCTTGGAAGAGTCATAGTCCTAGTCATCATTATCTGTCTTCATTCCTTCTATGTCATCATATATTGATAGAGTGATATCAGCAACAACAGGTCCCTTATGGGTTTTTTTGCTGGATTTGTTGATATTCTTGCCAGGGGAAATATCAATACTCTTGCACTTAACATTGTCAATCTTCTTCAAGATGGGCTCGGGAATGTTCTTTTTGACATAATCCTCTATCAAAAGAATTAACCCCTCATGCAAGATAGGGGAAGATTCAACCCTATGATCTATAATTCTCTGATTGAGCGAGCTTAACAGATAGTAAGGGAAGGAAACCTTAATGTTGTGTCTGAAGTGATTCACAAGAACAAAATGATAGTTATAAACCTTGGAATACCTATCGTTGAGCATGAAGTATTTTATGATTTCTCTAATTATGAAAGCCCAGATACACTTTATGTTTGTTAGGTTAACATAATCTAGGTTACCTTTCACTAGCATGACCCACTTCTCGTCCGTCTTTGGAAAAGTCTTGTAAGCTTTGTTTCCCTCCTTTTTGTCTTTTGAGAACTGCATTCCCTCCAAAGGGAGACCAGTAATTTCTACAAGACAGTCAAGCGAGAGGGTAAAATATTTACCCAAAATGTTTACTTTCCCATTCTCCCAACCATTTTCAAATGCCTTAGTTATCTCCTTATTGTTTCCATGGAGACGTTTTAAGTATTTTTCCACTTTCCCCTTTTTAAGCTTTCTCCAGACCTCCTTCTCATTTCTCCATTTGTAGACTTTGGGTTCTTCCCTTTTTAGGTCACCCCCCATTTTTTCATTCCCATTATTTTTGTTCTGCACACTGGTATTTTTTGAATCCTTAGCACATTTTATCTCTTTATACAGATGCAAGATACCAATATTTCTATTGATATCTCTGAGAGAATACAGTTGCTTAAGGTCATGATTATTATGACATTTCACATGGCATTTTGTAATCTTCATATCCCAATTCCCTTTCTCATTAATTGGTATGATTAATGTCATTAATGATGCCCACCTTATGGTTAATCCTATCATAATTGAGTAATAAATTGATATCATCATTGATCTTGGTAGTACCGAGCCACTTGCGTGTGATGTCATTTTTGACGCCAATGTTAGCAAGTCCATCTACCACTTGGTTGGTTTCTTGGAAGCTATGGGTGACATGAAAGGCCATGAAATTTGAATCCTTCTCCTTAATTTTATCAATAATATGCTCTATATTCCAGGAATCCTTACTAATGCCTTTAATGTTATTGATGATATTAAGAGAATCTCCCTCTAGCCAAACTTTCTTACAGTTCAACTCTTCTGCCAGCATGATGACATTAAGGGCCACCATGGCTTTGGACTTGTGATTAGATTGAGTTCCTAGTAGAGCCACTATGACACCCATGCATGTTCCATTTCTATCTCTAATTATACCAGCCTTACTCGAGTTGCCTTTAGCAACCCCATCAAAATTGGCTTTGACCCACTCCTTAGGAGGAGAAGTCTAGGTAGCCATTTCTCTTTGAGTTTTGGGCTTGTGGGTGTTAATATTGATCTAACAGTCACCCTTCTTAATAATTTCCTTAGAATATGAATTATTAATTGAAGCCAAGAACTTTTCTTTCGGCTATCTGCAAATTTGATTTCTGACAGCCTCGGGGAAAGACTTTTTCTCCCTAAAAATTCTATATTTATCTATTTCCAGATACGCCAGCATAAATGAGGAGGAATGAGATTCCAGAAATATTTCACAGTAGAGTTCTAAGAAGGGAAACACCATTGAGTAACAAAATCATGCCAAAGACACGGGAAGAACCAACATAGATTCTATTTCCTAAAGATAATTTCCCAGAACTTATGGGTAAAAGAGAAATGGAGCATTATATGATCACAAGATTTAGAGTTATCCATACAAAGAATACACCTATTCACAATGTAGAAACCCCTTTTAGTCAATTTATCAAGGGTTAGCGATTTATTTTGAATTAAAATCTAGAAAAAGAAATTGATTTAATTGGGACTGAGATGATTATACCAAACATAGGAGCATAGGGGTCTCTCCTCTTTTTTAGTTATTAGATTGATGGAAGAATTCATCATATACTTTCCATCTGGTCTTGAGTCCTACACTATAGAGTCCTGGATATTTTCTTTGATGTGTCATGTTTTTAGCTCATGTTGGAGGGGGAATGAATCTATTGTCCTATTCTCCCAGGTTCCTCCAGTTAGTTTCCTTCCAGTAGTCTTTAGAATTTGTTCCTATATTTTATTTGCACCTTTCAATAGCCTACTTCCAATCTAGTTTATTGGAAAGGGGCACATTATGGATCCATTCATCATCCCAAAAATTGATTCTCCTGCCATCCCCCAGCTTCCATCTCTTCCCCTTAATGGTAAGGTCTTTGGTTGAGATTATGCTATTCCATATATAGGATCTAGATATATTAACATCTTTGGTTATATAATCCTCCAAGGAGGTATGGTTATAAAGGTATTTATTTCTGATAATGTTGTTCCATTCTTTCTAGTCTCCAAATATTCTCTAGAGTTATTTCACTAGAAGAGCCTTGTTAGTATTTTTATGGTTCTCAATCCCAGACCTCCCAACTTCTTGGGTTTGCAAACTTTTTCCCAAGCCAGAAGGATAAGTCTCTTCTTAATTTCAACCCCAACTAGAGGAATCTTTTTTGGATCTTCTCAATTTGAGTTACAATTTTCTAAGCATCCCACTTGAGACACCTAAAACATCCCAAAATGATTGTGGATCATAATTTAATGCGATGAATAGATGTGGAGTATACTAAAATTGCGACCTTATTCTTCCAACAACTAAAGGATCCTCAATCCCATCACTTGTTGACTTTAGTATTTGGCGATCCCAAAGAGGTCGTGATACTAGAAAATCTAGAGAAAATCAACATCGTCTACATTACGACTATGGGAGGAAAATGAATTATTATCAATAATATCCCCATCTAAAGTGGAGAAAGACAAATTCTCATCTTAATCAGGTGGATTAAGATCCACAGAAGAACTATCATTATAATGCAGTGGCTCCAATGTGATAGTGAATAGAAAAGTGCTAGAAGGAAAGCTAACATGAGACTCAAAACTAACACTCTTCTCAATGAACAACTCATGAGTGGTAGGATCTAGAAGCTTGTATATTTTGACATCATCTGGGTATCCAACAAATAAGAAATGGATCCAATGTTGATCCATGACCTTGCATTTCTCTGTTGGAATGTGGGCCCATGCATGAGAACCAAACACTTGAAAGTGATAACTAAGGGTTTCCAACTAGTCCAAGTTTCAAAGGGAGTAAATCCCTTCACATCTTTATAAGGTTCTTGATTCTTGATATAACACCTATAAGTAATGGCTTATGGCCAATATGGTGGTGCCAAATATTTGGAGTGTATCATATAGTTGGTCATTTCTTTCAAGGACCACTACTTTTGTTATCATATAGCTGGTCATTTCTTTCAAGGACCACTACTTTTGTTATCATATAGTTGGCCATTTCTTTCAAGGACCACTTCTTCTATTCTACAACTCTATTCTAGTGAGGACGCTACAAAACTATATGCTACAAGTCAATACCCACTACAGTAAAAAACTACTCAAACATGTTGTTGACATATTCCTCCACATTATATGCACACAAAACTTTGATATATTTCCTATATTGTTTAACTACAAATGCTTTGAAGTCCAAGAATGAATCAAAGACTTCAGACTTTTTTAAGATAATATACAAAGGTGTACCTAAAATAATCATCAATAAAGGTCAAAACATATCATACAACACTGAAAGATGAATGTGGAAATGGTCAAATCAAATCACTGTGTACCAACTCCAAAATTTGTGAAGCTCTCCAATAATTTCCTTTGTCAAATCTCTCTTGTACATGTTTTCCAAGAATGCATCCCTGACAAAAACCATTAGAAAAGTGAACTAGAGGAAATCCTATAACCATGTCATGTTGAATAAGTTATACAAGTAGTGATTGTTTAAGTGGCCAAATTATTGATGTCACAAGTTACTCACTTCATTAGAATGAGTGAGCACAATAGACAAAGGAGGATGGGAACAAAATAAGAAAATAAATATTTTTTATTGATGATTTTCTCTCCCAACTACAACTATGGAATTATTATGCAGCTGCTAAATTACCACTAAATCAAGAATGAACTCAACTTGCTTGCCTAAACCTATGTGAGTGATTTTATATACTGATAGAAGGTTATGTTAGCACTGTAAAACTTTGCAAGAAATTTGGTCAAAATCATGAAAACTCTACTATTTCTTGCTTTGTCCATGAACCCTATTTTCAAAATTATAGTCGTTGGTTGAAAAAAGTCTTAAAACCCTTCTTGGTCTATTATAATTTTTGATTACCTTTTCCAAGCCACTAAGAATATTTTTAAACTCATGTGTGCTTTTACTTTGTCTTTTTCGTGCAATCTCCCAATCTAGATCAAATATTCCATTTCTTTATGAGATTATGCAAATACCATTGATCTAGTCTTGTCCTTGCTCTAATTTTCTAGTTGGTGCTAGATCTAAAGATAAATTCAAAGTTATATATTCTTTTAGAGATCTAGTGATATCCATAGATCTTGTCTTGATCAAGCGGTGTGTGCTAGATCTCATGATGTTACTTAGGCTAAGAAATTCATTCAGATGTGAGACCCACCTCAGTCAGTCCTTGTTTCACTGCTTATTTTGTTTTATACTTTCAGTGATTATGTACTTAGACATGCTTTGGCTATCAGCGAGAATTTTTGTACTATGAGGATCGGTGAAATCTTGTGTTAAATATTTAGCACCTGATTTTTGTAATCAGGGTACTTTTGAGATATTATGTTCTGATTCGGTTTCAACTTATGATGATGTTTATATAGATCTAAATGCATGAGTGTAAAATGATGAAATGGTTTAGTGAACCAATGCTAGGATATTTCAGTTCTAAATGCAATGTGGTTTATATGCTCACCTATATTATTGACGTTATGTTCTATTTCATATCCTGTGTTTTGGATCTACTGATGTGTGCATTGAGTGTGCAGGAAGAGTTGACCATGGTTCTAAATCGGGGACCCAGTTCTGGAACCCATGTATTATACCTGTGTTTACCAAGGTCCTGTCTATATAAAGAGACATGGATCTTGTTGTTATGTGTTTATTTCGTAAACATGGTTTGCATGGTTGTTATTAATTAGTAAATGTTCATGTTATCAAGTCATGTCTAATGTTTTAATTTCATGTGCCAAATTTGGCAAAGTGTTGTAATTTAT
>MU226557.1:424712-435602 GCA_018584345.1 Thuja plicata
TAATTCATTTAGAAATATAGGAATTAATTATTTAAACAATGAAATTGCTTTTTAATAATTAGGGGACTATAGCCATTTTTAATTAAATTAAATAGGCTAGGGGAATGGGTTATTTTGCAAGTGGGTATTTGATTTAGGAATTTATTTAATTCCTTTATAATTAAATATTATAGCCATATTTGATTTTAATTTGATTTGATTGGTTTGAATTGATTTGAATCATATGGCTATAATAGTTAATATAATTTAGTGATAAAAATCACCTAGGACATTAAATTGATTCAAACGAAATGTTGATAAGATTAGTCTCGCACCTGATTGAACCAAACTGATAGAATTGATTTTGAACTTGGTTGTCATCCAAAGATCAATAAAAGATTTTAAAAATACCAATTTTAAACTTGGTTGTCATCCAAAAATTGATAATACTGATTCTAAACTTGGTTGTCATCCAAAAGCCAATATGAAGCTGCCAGGAGCTTTAAAAATCTTCTAAAATGAGGAAACATAAGATATCAGCTTATGAGAACCAAAGCTTTCTATCCAACAGTTCCAACTTTAGTCAAGAAAATAGTTATGCCCCTAGTTTGTTTGATAACAAAGTCATTTTGATGTTGTTTAGAGTAAAATTATTGATGATAATGTGATCATGCCCCCTCAAAAATGAAATTGAAGAAAAAGAATAAAATCCCTCTGTTGAATAGAACATAACACTTGTAGGAAGTGATAAGGCCAGAAAGAGTGGAGTAGAAGACGGTGTGTTTAAAAATAAACACACGATTATCAAGTTAATTACATGAAAATATGAGTGATAAAGCTGATAAAATGATGTTTAGACCAAGATGTATGGTGAAATGTGCAATATTTACCAATGTGGGGAACAAATGAAGCAAAATCACAATTTTGGAAACTGTCACAAAAATGACACTGTGCTATTGAAAATGTCGTAGGCACCTTTGATTTGGTTCCCAATTGAGGAAAAAGAGAACACAAATGATTTTGTAGTTGTCTGGGAGGAGTTTCAAAAACCCTAAATGTCTCAAAAGACCCATATAAGCCTCCAAATTAACCATTTTACTATTCATTTTTACTTTTAGCTATAGCAAATCAGAGAGCTCTGCAGAGAAAATGGTGGTCCCCATGAGGAAACATCGATTCAAGCTGAGCCGACGACACTAGCGACCAGCCGACTACCCACCACCGGTAAGTACCTAACAAACTACCTTGTGAAATTTGAATTTTTGAATTTTATGCATTTTTGTGAATTTTAGAGCCCCTAGAAGGTAGGATCGCATCCGGGATTCTGGATCGTATCCTGCGAAACGCGCATCGCATCTGATTTTACCCAGATTCTACGTCGCATCCACGTTTTCTTGGATCACATCTAGTTCTTTAGATTAAGTCTTGTTTTTAGCTAGAATCCATCAAGGAATCATATCCTAAATTTTGGGGATCATACCCCGCATTTAGGATTGCATCCTATTTTTTTAAGATCGCATCCCGTATGCACAATCAAATACTGTATTTCTAGGATCACATGTGGTAGAAGACTTAGGTTTTTAATTTTCTTTGATCTATTTGCATCCTGCAAACTTGGAATGACTTAGCAAAGTAGGAATGTGCCCTTTGTTGTAGATAGAATGTTGATGTTTTACTGTGTTATCAAAAATCAAGCCCAGTTTGAGGTAGTCGCCTTTCGCGACACTTATCTTGTGCGAGTTCTAGCATTGTCTGGCTGACTATTAGATGATGAGCAGACTACTATGATCCAATGTGGATTGTGGTCACTGATAGGTTTACCCAAGACTGGGGTAAACTGAGGGGTGTTGACTGCTCTAGCTGAGAGGTGGCATTCTGAGCACGACACCTTCCACCTACCCACTAGTGAGATCACTATGACACCTGAGGACGTTTGGAGGATCTTTCATGTACCGATGGTGGGACATGAGGTGTTCTTTGAGTCCATGGTTGGCATGGCGATCAGGACCACTCATAGATTCTTCCAGGATGATAGCATAGATCAGAGATACCTGTCCTGGGATTATATGGTCGATCATTATGATCGATTAGCTGTATACTTGGCTAGATTGGTAGGTGGAATCCTTATGTCGGATAGAGTTCAGCATGGTTTCTTGGTGGGCTAGGTCAGCATGGTGGAGCAGATGATCATCCACCACCGACGGTTTGCCTGGTGGAGCTGTATACTAGCTCACATATACCGAGAGCTCCACGAGATTGTATACCACCATACTTGCAGCATGACTGTGGGTATACTAATTCTTTAGATTTGGGCCTGGGAGCACATCCCTGTGACATGGCTGATTGTTGACAGGCAGAGGGCACCTGAGCAGCCCTATGTGTACATGTACATAGGTCTCTTATAGCAGCCCCACTTGGGCAAGGTTGAGTATTAGCGTCGATTATTCGACGATATGACAGAGGTCATGTGGAAACCATACCTAGACTGTGAGGTATGGACTTTTGATGCACAACAGGTGCCTTTCTTATGCCAGAGCAGATATTTGATTGGGCGCATGAGATATATCATTGAGTGATTCTTGATCACCAGAGTTCTGTGGTAGTATGGCTGATGACAGGGCCGCACAGAGGATGTGGAAATTTATGCTCGTATCAGAGATGAGGCACCCAATTGGGCTGCATAGCTTACGTATGAGACTGCCTCATAGGATATCTGAGATATGGTGGTGATAGACTGGGACCCTCACCCAGATGTTGAGGATGCTGGAGTGTTAGATGGGTACGCTGTAGAGATGCTTTAGCATCCGTTTCCATGATTTACAGTGCCCAAGGAGATCATTCCTTGTATAAAGGAGCCGTTGGATTATGATCCTAAGGATCGACCTGTCAGGGGGAGAGGCGGCAGAGACAGAGCACCGGGGAGACATGGGGGTCGTGACGGTGGTAGAGATGGCAGTAGAGATGGATGGCATCCTCCCCCAGATGATAGACACGATGGTGATGATAGGGGGAGGTGGAGAGGTAGTTGATACCGACAGTCTGAGTGGCAGTGGGCAGAGACAATCGAGATACAAATTTGTGGCCCCACAGAGAGATCCTAGCCCTTTACTTACTCCAGAGCAGCAGAGACAATGGAGACAGAGAGTGCAAGAGTAGGATCCTGTAGAGATGGGGACCCACTATCTCAATGTGAGCAGGAGAGAGAGAAACTTAAAGCTCATATCACAGCCTTGGAGGCTAGGGCCACAGTAGCAGAGTCGAGGCTAGCCATATCAGATGCATTACTTTTGGACCGAGATAGGTAGATGGAGAGGCTTAGGTTAGAGAGGGATGCTCAGGCTTGCATAGCAGTCAATCAGGGATAGAGGGTGACATACTATTATGCCCTATATCACACAGCAATGCCAGAGGGTCATAGAGAACCCTCCTTTTCTTATGCATCTCAGCAATCAAAGGGGGCCATGCCACCTCCAGCAGCTCCATTCATGCCACCTCCTCCTCCACCTCCTGACCAGGGAGAGGGGGCGGGCTAGAGTTGATATCTTGCACCATTTTTTTTATTTTGAGATCATACATGTATATTTGGATCCTGTTGAGATCTCCCCTTTTGTACATTACATTGATTCGTACATATATCTGATCCTTGTTTTGGCGTACTAATACTCTTTATGCTCACTGATACACTGTATACTTTTTGATACACTTTATGCTTTGATATTCTTTATACTCACTGATACTCTTTATGCTTTGATTTGTACCATGTTTATGATGATATGATGTAGTTTCTAGATTCTGACATGTTTCATGTGGTAAATGTATCCATTTTTCTTTCCATAGATGTGGTAAATGTATCTTTTGCACATGTGATGATATCTTGATCTCATGATGAGTTAGTTCATAGATGATAACATCATTTCATAATATGGATGTGATGAGTATATTACTGATATGAACAAATGATATCTATGTGAAGATGCAAATGTATGTTTCTTTGGTTTTCCAGTTATGCAAAATAGATGTATGGATGCACTTTAGGATGTAGAAATAAAAATGCAATACATGGATGTTTTATTTTTGTATGTTCCAGTTTTGTGTTTTCCAAATGAATGCAAAATGTATGCTATGGAGGATATCAGTAATATAAATGGTGTAATTAACTGGATATTTGTAGAAGAAGATAGAAACCATGTTTTTGAGCTTAAATTTCCTTATGTTGTTACTACTATTGGCAAAATGCATCAAGCAATCTTTAAATGCAGCTATATGAAGACTCTTAGGACTTGTCACTGATTTAGCAAATATTGCAATATTTTTATCATCATTGGGCACTTTTTGGAATGGATACCACCTGATAGTACAACCATCACTAATATCCACTGATATTATGATAATATGAATACTATGTTTTATTGGAATGTCAGAAATAGACTTAAGCATCAAGGCATAGAAGCCAGGATAAAAAAATAGTCACCTTCCTTTTAATATACCAGATTCTGATTAAGGCAAGATATTGGACCCGCAATGACCTTGAAAATTCATATCCTTGGGTACATTATGATTCATATACCTTAGTGAGAATCTGGATTAGAAAATAGACAAGGAAATTGTGTCAAACTCACCATAGTTTACACATAACAAAGATCGAGATATATGCGGCTATCCACCCATAGTGGCAGCTCTTACCATAAACATCTAAGTTAGGTGAAATTTATAGGATCATGTGAAACAATCACCATATGCAAAAATTCAAGAAAACTTTATGCCCTCAACCCTTGCGACTCTTTGTCTTTACGCAGACGTCATTGAGTAACTAAGAAGACATAAAAAATCATCAATTGAGAATCAATCAGATAAAATTCACAATTACTTAGATGCCCCTAGTTGAAAACATCATCAGGACATTTAAAGAATCATAATCAAACCATTATCAAACTGTGTGCTAATTAGTACTTTGTTCAGCCATATGTCAAACACAGTAAAGATTCATCAATCAGAAAATTGTAATACAAGCAATATGGTGTTCCATGTCTGTGTCTTGATAGGATAATCCATGCATGTTTGCGATCCAATACGGCTTTGTAGGAATGCTATTGAATGTCAATGTTATGTCCCATGTTTTGAAAAGATATTTTGGTTTTTGGGAAAGTGACATTGTTTTGCATGTGTCCAGAAACATTGTGTCTGTGAGGAAAACCATCCTAGAGCAACCTAGCAATCGTAATTGACTATGCCAACAAAGATGCCCCCAGTGCAGAATGACCTATTCCTAAGACGTAAAGATAAACAAATCCCAAGTGAGGATAAGACAGTCATGTAGGAATATGAATTTAGTGTATGAGCATAGGCAAAATTATGAAGGCCTAGTATCAGTAGTGCATTGATAGATGGAGCACATAACACAAGTGATGCCTGATTGCTAGGTTTTCACCACTTGGCAAGATCTTTTTTTTTCTTTTTGCTACCAAGATGCCTATTTTACTAGGTGCTCATCAAGGCACTTTTTCTCTTTTTCAATTTTTTTGCTATTTTTTCTTTTTTTGAATGTTTTTGTAGTATCAAGGCACCTGTTTACCAGGTTTTCACCAAGGATACCCATTTTGTAGGACCTTTTCCACTATTTTTGGATTTCTTTAGGATCAATTTTCTGAATGTTTTTGGTATTTTGAATGAAATTTTTGCTGTACAGGCTCTGCTATCCAAACATTAAGTATAGAACTACTTCAAATGTAGAGTGTTGATAGGATCTGGAAGAATGTCTCCCTCAGGTGTAGCTAACTGATAAGATCTAGTCCCAAAAGTAGCATTAATAACATAAGGTCCCAGCCAGGTAGGTTCAAACTTTCCTTTTTTGCTCTCTGTTAGGCTGGTTCTTAGGATTCTCTTTTAGGACAAGGTCTCCCACCTCAAACTTGCATGGTTTGACCTTCTTGTTGTAACCTTTGGACATTATTGCTTGGTATACTTTGAGGTGGTTGAAGGCTTGTTGTCTGCGCTCATCTAGGAGGTCCAGAGAATTTGTTCGATCAATGCGATACTGCTCATCAGTAACCAGTCCTTGTAAAGAGATCCACAAAGATGGAATTTCAACCTCAATAGGTAGTACTGCTTCAGTGCCATAGACTATAGAAAATGAAGTGGCTCCAGTTGGTGTTTGGATGCTTGTTCTGTAGGCCCATAGTGCCAAATTTAGTTGTAGATGCCAGTCTCTACTAGACTTGCTCATAGTTCTGTGTAGTATTTTGAGAATGTTCTTGTTTGATGCCTCATCCTGTCCATTACCTTGAGGATAATAGACCGAAGAGAAATGTTGAGTAATGTGGAACTGTTCACAGAGGTCATCAATGTCTTAGTTTTTAAATTGGCCCCCATTGTCTATCACAATTGAAGAGGGTATCCCATATCTACAAATAATGTAGTTCAGAATGAACATAGCCACCTGTTTGCCAGTGGCTTTGATTCGCGGCATGACTTCGACCCACTTTGTGAAATACTTAGTGGTCGTAATGATAAACTTGTGTCCATTTGAAGAGTTGGGATATATCTGTCCAACCAAGTCAAAGGCCCATTGCTGAAATGGCCAATGTGTTATAAAAGGTATCAGTTCTCTAGCAGGAGCATGGATGAGGTTTCCATGTGTCTGGCATTTAAGACATGCTTTGGAAAATTGAATAGCATCTTTCTCCATGGTAAGCCAATAATAGCCTACTCTGAGCAGTTTTTTAGCTAATGAAAAGTCATTCGAGTGTGATCCACATACACCTTCATGGACATCTTTTAAAGCTAGATCAGACTCTTCTAGTTCTAAACACTGAAGAAGTGTACCATCGAGACTACGTCGATATAGGTTGTTAGTTATGAGGATGTAACGTGATGTTGTCCTAATCAGGGATCTTTTCTCATTTCTAGATAGATTGGCAAGAATGGTTTGGTCAGAAAGATAGGCAATGATATTGGCATATCGGGATTGATCTAGGGTATGTAAGGCATATATTACGTGGTATTTAGGATTAGCAAAGGTGGGATAGGATATTTCTTCCACCAAGAATTCATAGCGGAATTGATGCTCCTCTAGTTGTAACATGGATGCCAAGCTAGCCATAGCATCTACAGCTTGGTTCTCTGATCTAGGTATCTGCTGGAAGGTGACGAAGACAAAGTATTTCTTCAAATCATCAACTAGTTGCTTATAGGGCATCAAATTTTCATCTTTTGTTTGATATTCCCCATTGATTTGATTGATAACTAATTGGGAGTCACCATATATGTGTAACTCAATGATCTTCCATTCCATGGAGAGCTTGAGGCCATTGACCAATGCTTCATATTCTGTGATATTGTTGGTGCATAGGAACATTAATTTGTAAGATTTGGGAATCTTATATCCTTGTGGAGTATGAAGAGAACCCCTACTCCAGATCCTTGTTGAGTAAATGAACCGTCAAAGTACATCTTCCATGGATGTTCAGTGAGATGCATGATTGTTTCATCAGGAAATTCAATTAGTAATGGTGTATCATCCTAGAGCAGTGAATCAGCCAATTGATCTGCAAGTACATGTCCTTTGATAGCTCTTCATTCAACATACTCAATGTCAAACTCACTTAGAATTAGGACCCATTTTTCCAAACGGCCCGTTAATGTTGTTCTGCTTAAAAGATACTTCAGAGGATCGATCTTAGCAATGAGCTTGACTGTGTGAGAGAGCATGTAGTGTCTCAATTTTTGTGATGTGAAGACAACTGCTAAGCATGCTTTCTCAATAATGCTATAATTGAGCTCATAAGCGAGTAAAGTTCTACTAATGTAGTAGATAGCTTGCTCTTTCTTTGTTTCATCTTCTTGTGCTAGAAATACTCCTAGGGATGTAGTTGTAGCTAAAATGTATAGGAGTAAGGGCTTTCCATGAATAGGAGCCATAAGAATAGGTGGAGCAGCCAGGTACCCCTTTAATTCTCTGAAGTTGGCTTCACAATGTTCATCCCAGTTGAATGCAACCCCTTTATGTAGTAGCTTAGTAAAGGGTTGTGCCTTATCGGCAAGTTCGGACATAAATCTCCTGATAGACTGGAGTCTCCCTTTTAGTGTCCTCATTTGACTGATATTACGTGGAGGAGTCATTTCTAGAATAGCTTTTACCTTTGTAGGATCTACCTCAATTCCTTTTGCTGATACTATGAATCCTAGGAGCTTGCCTGATTGGACCCCACAGGCACATTTCTTTGGATTGAGCCTGAGTTGGAACTGTTCCATTCGATCCAATATCTTTCCTAAATCAGCAATATGAGTACCTCTTTCTTTGGATTTAGCCAGTGTGTCATCGACGTAGTCCTCCATGTTTTTGTGCATTATTTCATGGAATATTGTTGTCATAGCTCTTTGATATGTTCGTCTTGCATTCTTTAGCCCAAATGGCATGACGTTCCAGCAAAATGTGCCCCATGCACATGTGAATGCAGTTTTCTCCTGATCCTTAGGGGTGATCTTGATTTGATTATAACCCGAGAATCCATCCATTAATGAATACATCTGGTAGCCAGCTATAAGGTCTATGATCATGTCAATATTTGGTAGAGGTAAATCATCTTTTAGACATGCTTTGTTGAGGTTTCTGAAGTCCATGCAAATCCTAATAGATTTATCAGATTTAGAAATAGGGACCACATTGGATATCCATGCTGCATAGGCAATGACTCGAATAAATCTAGCCTTTACCAACTTTTCTAATTCTGCTTTCACCAGTAATGCAACATGAGGATGCATTTTTCTGAGTTTTTATTTCATGGGCTTGATCCCAAGAGCTATAGATAAGTGGTGCATAATGAGATTGGGATCTAGCCCTGGCATATCAATGTAGGACTAGGTGAAGTTGATCTTTTTCTCCTTTAGGAATTCTGTGAATTGTAGCTTCTCCTCTTCTGATAGGGATTGTGCTAGATGAACTATCTGAGGATCATCAACAGTGCCCAAGTTCACTGGCTATTTTGGTTCAATCAATACCAAAGATCTTTCCTAAAAGTGTTCCAAAAGGATATCAAGAATCTCTTCCTTTGGCACCTCTGAGAGGTTTTCACCATTGGATATGTCTTTTTTCTTTACTATTTTGGGATCTGATACTGCCACAAAGTGGTTTTCATCATCAGTCCACTTTTTCTTTTTATTTTTCAATTTGTGACTAAGAAACTTGATATCCTCCTGTGACATGTCCCCGCTCCTTGCATTGGTGGAAGAAAGATGAGGTTCACAAGCATTAAGGTAACAAGCTAGAGAGTGGTCATTGGGAAAGTTGAGGATAGGGGTAGGATCTATTTTGGTCCAATCAATGAGGGTTGGAAGTACTAATGTTAGGGAGTCAGATTCTGGGAAGGACAGCATTGTGTTAGCATCAAAACTGTTAACCGATATGACATGGTATGTAAAGTTAATATATTTTATGTTTAGATCAATAAGAGCGAGATCATTGTTAAAAGGATCATTGTTAGTTATATATGGATCAAACTCTAGTGACTTTTCAGTAGATATCTCGTCATCATCCCTTTGTAAAAGGAGGCTTCTTTCTTGTACCCTATGAAATTCTTCTAGAGTTATGTACTCACCAGTGTCTCCGTCAATGATCGGAGGAAGGAACTCTTCTTCTGCTTCAGGAGGATCAGTGTCATTGAAAGGAATGTTTGGTTGTTTACTAGGAGCTGAGGAAGCTGCAAACATGTGAATTGTTTCCATCCCAATTTCCTCAGAGGCAATAGATAGCCAATCCCACTCATAGTCATGAGAGTCTGTGATATCATGATCAAATCTATCCAAATATTCAGCAATGTTTATTTGATGGACTTGATTAGCTGCTTGTAGATCAAAGTGAGGTAGATCGAGAACATGTGTAATGGTGACCAATTGCCCCCAGTTAGGATGTAAATTTTGTGGTTGGGGTTCCTCTTAGGTGATTGTAGCTATGGTGTCTCCTACCTCTTGAATGGGTGGTTGTTCTAGCAAAGGAGTATGAAGATCCTGTGGTACCTCAAACTAGGTACATAGAATTCTCCTTGATATTCAGGATTCTCTATACCAATATGTAGAAATCTCTCATAAAACCATGGTTCTGATACTATTTCATCTATTTTATCACTCTCTACTTCAGAAGGTGGAATCTTCTTTGAAGTAGGTTTGTTGGATTGATTATTAAAGCCCAGTCCTATTTTATCTATGTTGAGGTGGAACTCCATGGGCATGGGTTCAATGATCCCTCGTCATGTATCATTTAGAGGTCCTTTTCTTTTGTATCACATTTTTTTGAGAAAATCATATCCCTTTCCATATTGTTCTGGAGATATCTTTACATGTTTGACCTCAGAGTCCGCTGGTTCTCCTTTGTAAAGCCAGTTCAAGACTGCATGTTCTTTTGTGTTATCTAAAGAGTATGTGGACATCTTTACCATACCAGTAGCCTTGTGTACTTCTGGTTCTTTGACTGTGAGAGGTGTGAATGTTGATGACATTTTTCTATAGGATCTTGGTGATACTGGAAGCTCTGTCAGTGAGGGAGTCAGGTCCAACTTGTATTCTCCCATACCTATTTCTTGAAGTTTCAATGTTTTGCTAAAGCCCTTCATGACCATGTCTTTGGTAGTTTCAGGAGCAACTGTGTCCATAGCCTCCTTGTTGTGGGGGATCATGCTACCTGCTTTGATATTGTTGCAAGTGTAGTTGGCATCTGCAGGAATTGTCACCTCTATCCCATTATGTGGGAACTTGATGCATTGATGATAAGTAGACGGTACAGCTTGCATCTTGTGGATCCATGGTCTCCCTAGTAGAATGTTGTAGGCTAGTGGTAGATCCAGAACTTGACATATAACATCTCTTTCAATTGGTCCAACTCTGATGGGTAGACAAATAATACCTCTGGAGGATCTTTCT
>MU226557.1:440823-459890 GCA_018584345.1 Thuja plicata
TTTAATAATTAGGGGACTATAGCCATTTTTAATTAAATTAAATAGGCTAGGGGAATGGGTTATTTTGCAAGTGGGTATTTGATTTAGGGATTTATTTAATTCCTTTATAATTAAATATTATAGCCATATTTGATTTTAATTTGATTTGATTGGTTTGAATTGATTTGAATCATATGGCTATAATAGTTAATATAATTTAGTGATAAAAATCACATGGGACATTAAATTGATTCGAAGAATTATGCCAAGCAGTAACAGGGTTGTTTGGACATAATCGAGAGTATGATCACACTTAAGGAAAATAGGGTCCATAGTTGGAACAGACCAAATTCAGGTGGTTACATCTATTATGAGATATTTTGTATTGATTGTGATCCTCATCTGATGGAGTAATCTTAGATTTAGATTGTAGTGGTAGTTTTCCTTTAAATAAGTTGACTGCTAAATTCTGGAGGTCGACGAATCAGTTAGTTTTATGTAATCATTTTGTAATATAGTTGTAGAAGAAACACAGACTTGATTTTACATGTTATGTTCATGCTTTGCAATTAAATGAGATTTTCATCTTTTCATCTTTGAGTTTTATTCCATTCACTCTTTTGTGGGGCCCCACGCAAAAGGTGAAGTAGTTCATATTTAGTAGGAACTAATTTCAGAGTTATCAATAGGAATTAGTTCAGAGTTGATTCAAAGCATATAGGACTTTGTTGCTCCTACATCCATTGGAAACAAAACTGCTGGTTGTTCCTAAAGCATAAGTAGATAGTTGAGTTTACTTCTGTAGTGTTTTGTTCTTCAAAGCTTTAGATTAATTTTCTGATTTCAGTACCTAGTGTAGTATCTCTCCAAGTTTGTTAGTTTGAATAGGAAGTGATGACTTCTAATATAGATTAGAGCATATACTTTATAGATGTTATTTGAAGTTTACATCCCTGGTTGACTATTCAATGAGTTCAGCATACTATTTCTAGCATGATAACTGGCCTATTTTGTTACAAAGTCATTGTCAAAAGGATGTATAATCCTTAGATGCAAAGGTATTATAATGAGCAGTCATTTTTGGTGCCACTATCGGGGATGTTAGAAACACTGAGAGGGGGGGTGAATCAGTGTTTGTCTATAATATGCTTTGCAACAACTTAAACATAAATCAAACATTCATTTAATAAAGCTTAACATAAGAACTCATAACACATGATATGATTACAGGGAAACCTTGATCAGAGGAAAACCCTAGTGGGAATTAGTACCCACAAATATTGCACTAGTATGATGAACCTGTTAAAGTTCCTTTGCCTTGTTAGGAGCAGTCTTTACAATGCAAGTACAATGACCTGGTTAAAGGTCTGACCCTGTTAGGAATCTTTTACAAAACCCTGTTAAAGGTATATGGCTCACTACCTAGGCTCACTTCCCAATAAGGTGAAGGCTACAACCTTCTGATAGTTGATACACACTATATCAAAAGTGAACTGTTGTGATGACACTGTTGTCTGATCAGTTTCGTGTATGCGTGAATGCTCTTACTCTCTTAAAGAGATTTATCATATACTGACTCCATCATATTTCTCTTCTATATCTTCCTCTTACATAATTATTCAACAACTCTAACATAACTTTACATTACATACTTATATATGTTCATATCCGAATAGGCGTAACCCAAAACAAGACTCTAGTCGGCCCTAAAACATAATACACAACACTTCTGAACAAGTTGGCTTAATAATGTTTACAAAAATACTAATTACATCATTATAAACATATAATCAAAGGAACTTAGCCATTACATAACAAAATAATACACATTGATCAAAATACTAGTTGGTTTTCATGCTCTGTCTTCTGGACTGCTGGTGTACTGATCTGTCTGTAACTTCTCCGTACTATCATGTTATACCATGTGTGTCTGGACTTAGTATGTAGAAATCCCATATAACATATATCTAAATGCACATACTCTAATTCAATCTCTCGTACGTGCGTTGATGTGCTAATCGCTGAATATCTCTGTCTACCTTGTTTCCATACTTAGTCATTTTTCCTTCTGAGTTATCTTTGACAGAAACTTAGTATGAATTTGTTGCCATGATGAAAACAAAAAAATAGTCATATATCCTCTAGGATTGAACTTGCCAATAGGGGAATGATGTCAATCTAATCTAGCCTAGAGTCATTTTAGACTTAGTTTAGCATTTGTTTTTATGCATAGGAGAAGAGATCATCTTGGGCATTTTCTCCCTCGCAATTATCAGGTTGGATCTCTTGAATTAGTTGTCGATATCTTTAATCCTAAAATTGAGGAACCCCAAGTTGTGAATGAAGAAGTTGATGAATAGTTTGAGAACGTGTTTGTTGATGCATTTGACCACTTAACATCATCATCATCCTCCTCTGAAGAATCCTTGCATCTAGATGAACTTTTTGCGTAGCCAAAAGATTTACTGCAACATTTAGGGCCTCCAAGGATGGCTCAACCAACCTTCCCTTTCCCCATTCCTCCTTAATAGGGAAACCAAAATTCAAAGAACATACCCTCTTTGGCAGTGCCCAAGTTCTATGGCCTCATCACCGAAGACCCTGAGACCTTCCTCTTTGAGTTTGACATCCTTTGTAGAAGCTACGACTATACAAATGATGCACATAAGCTCAAGTTGTTTCCATCAACTCTGAAGGAAGATGCTTTGAGATGGTTTATGAGCCTTGGTGCCAATGTTGTAGCAGATTGGGTTGCTATGCGCAACATTTTTCTTTCTAAATACAAAGAGTACTGTCGGGGGTGTGACTTGAAAGGTGATGATATCTTCAGGATGACCTAGAAAGAGGACGAGACCCTGGAGGATTATGTCTCCAGGTTCATGTTCAATCTGCAGCATAACACTCAGCATCAATTGAATGAAGAATCTCAGAAACACCTATTTCTCAAAGGTGTCAATGAAGGGAGCATTACAGCTCTAGACCTGATGGCTGGTGGTGACATTACACAGAAAAATTGGAATGATATCAAAAATATCTGCTTGAACTACTCCCAAGCCACTATAAAGAAGGGTAGGGGAATCAGAGACCTACCAAAAAAGTC
The DNA here is from genome assembly GCA_018584345.1 of Thuja plicata. Lineage (NCBI taxonomy): Eukaryota > Viridiplantae > Streptophyta > Pinopsida > Cupressales > Cupressaceae > Thuja > Thuja plicata. The sequence continues at coordinate 443,903 of MU226557.1, forward strand.
TTCTGGCTCTTGGGTTTCAAAAGTGGAGCTATCTAATCTTCTCTCTAAATCCAAGCATGACATCATAATGATGTTGCTACTCAGATAGATATCATGCATGCAAGGAGAAAGAAAGAAAGAAGATGTTGATGTGGTGCTAGCAGAATACTGTCCACACTATCGAGAAAAGAAGAGGAGCTACAAGTGTAAGACCATTGTAAATTTGGAGACAGAGCCAATGCCCACCGAGTTCAAAGTCATTAATGAAAATGGAGAGGTTCTCTATGTTGCCCAATGCAGGCCTTGGGCCCCAAGACTAGGTATGCCACAAGATCATCTTCAAAATTTTAATAATAATAGTCAATGGTAGAATTTTCTGAATATGGGCACCCAAGGGTGGCAGCAACCCCAGCTAGGGTGGCAATGACCTCAATAGGGTTGGCAATAGCCCCAACCGGGTTGGTAACAACCCCAACCAGGATGGAAACAACCCCAATAGGGTTGGAAACAACCCTAGCTAGGGTAGCAGCAACCACAGCAAGGTTGGCAGTAACCTCACCAAGGTTGGCAGCAACCTTAGCAGGGGTGGCAGTAACCCAATCAATGGCCTAATCCATCTCATCAGCAAGCCCTAATGCCTCCTCCTATAGCCACTAATAACCCTCCTAAGAAAATGCAGCTGCCAGCATAGCCTAATCCCAATCCCAATAGCAAGTCGACCACTCAGTAGCAGAGCTATGTCTTAAATGATATCCATCTGAGATTAGGGACCATGCTTCCATCATCTCAACCACCTATAATCACCAAGGTTGAAGAACTGCCTATTGACCGAAAAGATGTACCTGCTCATGTAGTCAAAGTGCCCCCATTTCCCCAAAGGTTAGCCAATCAAGCTAAACCCATAGTAAACCACATAGTAGCAGACTTGCTTGACCAATTGAAACATATAACCATCAAAATACCTCTACTAGATGTTATCAAGGAAATCCCCATCTACACTAAAGCCATACAGAAAGCATGCATAAAAGAACCCAACAGGAGGAAAAAGGATCCAAAAATCATTCATGTTGTCGGGAAGCTCTCTGATCTTATGTTAGAAAAGTTGACTATCCCCAAGTATTCTGATCATGGGAGTCTCCTAGTTATAGTTACCATCTGAGGTATCCAAGTTCCAAATGCCCTAGTTGATTTGGGTGCATCCATAAATGTCATGACTAAAGAAGTACTGTCCCATCTAAACATTGTCAGCCTCCAAGATACGCCAACTATTTTGCAACTTGTTGATAGCTCTACTATTAAACCAGATGGGGTCATCAAAGATGTCATAGTTACATTACATCCCTGGGAGTATCTAGTAGACTTTGTTGTTCTCTCACCAAAAGCTGATTTGGGTGGGTAATCTCTCATTTTAGGAAGACCATGGTTAGCCACCGTTGATGCCTTCATAGCTTGTTGGTCGGGGAAGATGACAATTTCCAATGGATTCCATACCAAAAATGTGACCCTCTACTCCCCTACTCAACCTATGTTGCAAGATGAAGATGTCATATGGCCAGAATTAGACGATCTTGATCTAGAAACCAACTTGATCCATTAGCTCATGGTCATTGATAGAGACCCATTTCTAACTGCTAAAGAGGAAGATGAGATAATTCAATCAATTGTTACAAATGAATATGGTCAAAGTACTCAGTGGTGCTCACAGTCTGACTATATCTTGGAACCTATTTTGCCACCTCCACATACATTTTCATACTCATTTCCTCCCACTTCCTTCATTATTTATTGCCTCATGAAATGGTTTCTCTTCCAATTGCCCAAATAACAATGGTAGACAAGGTAATTAAGGTGGAAATCAGTCTAGGTAAGGAGTTAAATATTAGCAGTACTTTGACACCCTCTCACCAGAATGCTATCCTAGGATTGCTACAGGAACATTAGCAGGCATTTTCCTAGGATTACACTAACATGAGAGGATTAGATCCCAAACTCTATACTCATAAGATCTACATTAGCCCAGATTATAAACCTATACACCAGCCTCAGCAGTGGATTAATCCTGTGTTGTGCGACATAGTCAAAACTGAACTTCAGAAGTTTCTAAATGCTGGCTTCATCTACCCCATTTATGATAGCCAATGGGATTTTCCCTTGGTCATTGTGCCTAAGAAAGGGGGAAATGGAGAGTCTGTGTTGACTACAGGTAATTGAATACAGCCACCAAGAAGGATCATTTCCCATTACCCTTTATTGATCAACTCCTTGATAATTTGGCTGGAAAGAAATATTTTTCCTTCTTAGATGCTTTTAGTGGTTACAATCAGATTCAAATCGCTCTAGAGGATCAGGAGAAAATCACTTTCACCTATCCCTGGGGGACCTTTGCATATTCCATCTTACCATTTAGTTTGTGCAATGCTCCGGCCACTTTCCAGTGGGCTGTGATTAGCATTTTCTCTAACATATCTACTAATTGTATGGAGATCTATATGGATGACTTCATAGCTTATGGGAACACTTTTGAAGAGGCAAAGCTCAATTTTGAGAGAGTTCTCAAGCACTGCCAGGACTATAATCTCTCTCTCAACAGTGAGAAATGCTTTATGATGATGGAGGAAGGTGTCGTGTTGGGTCACTTTATTTCCTCACATGGCAGGTAGACCCGGCCAAGATTTCAGTAATTAGTACTCTGACTACACTGAAAAAGTAGAAGGATGTCTAGAGTTTCCTCGGCCATGCTAGATACTACAGAAGTTTTATCAAGGATTTTAGCCAAATTGCAGCGCCCCTCTATAATCTGTTGAAGAAGGATTCAGATTTTGCTTGGAATGTTGAGTGTGAAAAGTCCTTCCTGCAGCTTAAGGAATTTGTGACAACCGCACCAGTGTTACACAGGCCAAATTGGGGATTTCCATTCTATAGGAGTAGTATTGGGCCAACAAGAAGATACAATTGAACATGCCATTTATTTTATCAGCAAGAATCTACAGGGAGCAGAACTCAATTATACGGTGACTAAAAAGGAGTTCCTTGTAGTGATTTATGCTATGAATAAATTTAGGCATTATATTACTGGTTATCATATTTTTTTCCATACATACCATTCAGCGATTCGGTACCTAATGAATAATCTAGCCATCTCAGGAAGATTGGCTCGTTGGTTGCCACTCATGCAGGAATTTGACATCACAATTATCAACAAGCCAGGGAAAGCCAATGTTGTTGCTAATTTTCTCTCTCACTTGCATGTTCCTGATGATCTTGTAGCAATTGATGACAGTTTTCTGGATGAACATTTGTTCCTATTGACAGCATAGAATCCTTGGTATGCTGACATTGCCAATTATCTCACAACGGGGCAGACGTCAACTCACTTTTCTTCAAAAGAGCGCAGCTTGCTGGCTAAGAAAAGTTTCAAATTTTATTGGGTTGTTGGTTTCATGTTTTACACAGGTCTCGACAAGGTTATGTGTCGATGCATTCGAGAGGATGAGACTTATGATATCCTTCGGGCATGTCATGATGAGCCATGGAGAGGGCACTTTTTTTCCAAGCGAACAACATTCAAGATTTTATTCACTGGTTATTATTGGCCAACTCTTCACAAAGATGCAACACACTATACTAAGAAATGTGATTGGTGCCAATGCATAGGGAGGCCTACTAAGATAGATGAAATGCCCCTGCATCCTTAGGTGGTGGTCACACCCTTTGATAAGTGGGGCATTGACTTCGTGGGGCCCATTGACCCATCTTCTCACGGTAAGTCTTATATCCTAGTATGTACTGATTATGTCACCAAGTGGGTCGAAGAAAAACCAATGAAGCATCCTCGAGACAACAATATTGCTAAATTCTTGTATAAGTTCATCTTCACCCACTTTGGTGTTCCTAGGGAATTATTTTCTAATCAAGGGGCTCAATTCACTTCCAACCTTATAGCTTCTTTGATGGAGGAATACAAAATTTTCCATGGCAAGTCATCTCCTTATCATCTACAGGCCAATGGTCAGGTTGAAGTCACTAACCGAGAATTGGAGGCCATTCTTACTAAGACTGTAGCTATTCACAAGAAGGATTGGGCGGCCAGACTTCTTAAAGCACTATGGGCCTACCAAACTACTTGGAATTCTACTACTGAATTCACCCAATTCCAATTAGTCTATCGTAAGACTGCCATGATGCCTGTCGATTTCAAGCTTAAGACATTGCGGATAGCATTGGAGCTCAACCTTGACCTCACTATAGCACAGAAGGAGCGATTTCTCACCTTGAACAATCTGGATGAAGGGAGGAAATCTTCTTTGTCTAACACTAAATTGGTTTAGCAACAGTCGAAGCTTTGGCATGGTCGGTTCATCAAAGACAAGCGATTTGTTTTGGGTGATTAGGCTCTTCTCTATGACTCTCATTACTAGCATGCTCCCGGTAAGTTTCAAACCCATTGGTTAGGGCCATATGAGATTGTTGCTATATTTTCCAATGGCACTGTTCAGTTATCTACAGTGGATCCTGTTTGGTTTAAGTTACTGGTTAATGGTCACCTCTTGAATTTTTATCACAAGCCTCAAAGTCATGTGGAGTTCCTATAGCAATTCCAATATGTTGATGATCATGTGACTCCTATAGTAGCTAAATGTGGGCAGGTTGCTCATATTCATTCTTCACTTTAACCTATGTTCGCTTCACCCCATAATAAATACTTTCTTCTTGACAGTACATTCTCCATAATAAACACCTCACCTCACCTTCTCTCTCTTCCACATTTTCCATTCCACCATATCACTCCATTCGAGCATGTCTCATCACTAGGTGCTCTTCCTGCAGCTCTTTCCAGGTTTGTGGCATGATCTATTGTACATATTTTATTTTTATTTACTTTATTTAGGAGTTAGGTGTTATTTAATTAATTGCTCTTGTAAGATGTCACACAGTGGGACCCATGCCTTCAACTTAGTTGGGGGGAGGGGTTGCTTATTGTTCCAATCATTTTAGAGCTTTATGGTATTTACTACCTATCTTCTCACAATGTTTGCAAATCTTTCCAAATGGATGCTGATAAATGTTTAATAAAGTTTGTAACCTATGATTATGTCATCAATTGTAATTGAATTAAAAACTATTAGAGGATGAGTTTAAATAATAATGATTTAGGCATGATGTGTTTGGGTGGCAAACCTTTACATGCACAAATGAATTATGAAAATGCATTTCTCTTAAATAGCTCTAATTTTGGGTACAAGTGTTCTTCAGTACTCGTTCATTTCTAAATTTTTGCTCCTTCAGTCTGCAAAAGCTTTAAGTCTGCAACTGAAGTCTCCATTTTGAGCTTCAACATACGTTCCACAAGGTAGCATTTTAATAGTGGAAGTTATGGGTGGGGATCTCCAAAGGCATGTGCCAACTTATCACACCGTTCTTTTAGCAGAAGTAGCCACTTGTGAAAAAAAATTTAGAAGAGGATGGCTATACTACTGTCTGAGTCTTAATGGATTTAATGAAGAAATCACTTTGGAATTTATGAATACCTTACAGGGAGGGTTTGCAGTAGTAACAGGTTTGAGAATTGAATTTTTAGAGGAGAAAGTGGCAGAAGTCAAAAAATTACCACAAAAAGGGGAAAGATGGTCAAAAGATATCGATGTGCGCTCGGCTAGGGAACAGTTTACTCTTCATGGTGACCCTCCTCTAGATATTGATAGAAAGCAGGGTAGCTCAAGAGTCTCACTACCCTTGGATTACATTCAACCAGCCACCTTCATCATTTTATATTTTATGTGCGAGGGCCAATATAAGTACCTTCATGGAGTACATTTCAAGATCCTCAGTGCTCTTCACCATGACAATCGACTGGTGAGTTTACCTAATTTTCTATTCAATATTATATAGAAGCAAGCTGCACTAGTTCAATAAGGGAAAATTCATGCTATTTCACATCACTATTTAATTAAATTTATCATAGAACAAGAATTGAATAAACAGTCAATAGGCACATGGGAGGAATTTTTACAAATGGATAATTTAGTGCCTAGGGTAGTCGGCCCTAGAGGCTAGGGTGTCGGGAGAAGGGAAAAAACTGAGACAGGGGTTCATAAGCTTGTCTCAAGAGTTGATCCTAAAGCCTCCTCCTCAAACCCAAGACCGCCTAAGAAGAAGGCTTGTAAAGAAGGAACTCCTATTGTTAATAAGAAGATAAATAAATGTAGCAAAGCCACTATAGATCCTGAAGTCTATATTGTTGAGGAGTCTCAGTCACCTTCTAAGGAAATCCTAAGCAAAAACCTAGAAGAAAAGGTGATGAGTTCTGAACCAAAACCTAGCAGTGAGAAGGAGGATAGTGCATTTGACAAAACCCTACCTAAAGCTGAAGAGGACACCATGGAAGGAACCCTTGCAGCCATTAATAAAAGAAAATGCAAGAATCCTTTAAGTTCTATTCAAACTCCTGCTAGGCGAAGCCCTCGACTTACCACCACCTCCAACATGAATATTGACCCACTTCCTCATACTATAGTTATTGAATCTTCCCCATCCATTGAACAACCTTCCCTTGAACCAGTAGATCATAAATTAGTAGAAATTGATACTACTTCTGGGAAAGCAGACATGGATGTGGAAGTTAATCCTGATGAGGAGAACGTAGTAGAAATAATGGGCACTAATGAAATTCCTTGTGTGGAAAAAGAGGAAGTTGAAGTTGCAAGGACTGGTGATGCAGGGGGACTGGACATTGCAGAAGAAGTGGAGGTTGCAGAGCCAAGTGGTACACAGGAAATGGAAATTGAAGAAACTGGTGACATCTCCAAGAACCCTGAAAAAGAAAAGGATGCCCCCACTATTGAGTACATTCTTGTGGAAAGTGATGGAGAGTAAAATAGTGGAGAAGGGTTTGTTAATAACTCTAATACACATGACAACCTTGAGGATTCCATGGATAAAGATTCGGATGACTCAGGAAGCTTGCCTTCTGACCTTAACCAAGAGGTGATGGAGAACATAAAAGGACAGGTCAGTAACAAGGATTTGGATGCATTAGAAAATGTAGCTGAGACTTTCCAAGTGAATAATTCAGTTGGAAATCTTATTGTATGGAAAGGAAATCCTTTCCCATGACAAGATAAGGAAGAACAACCATAGACTGCACCTCCTCAACCTAGAATTCCTGAACCTATACCTAGGATTGCAAATGAATGGATTGACATCTTTCATCAAGGACCAATGCCACCAGCAGATTTATCTACCCCCTTAGCTACAGGATTACACCTATATCAACAGTTTTTGTGGGAAAAATCCCAATGGGGACTGGAAAAAGAAAAATTACAGAGAGTTATTAATGAGCAAGCTCATCAACTCAAACAGAAAATAGATCAGGTAGCAATACTGGAAGAAAGGGTTCAAAAGATAATCAAATTAATTCCTAAAGCAATGGCATGTAGATCACCATCCCTAGCTTATGCCATATTTTTAAGAGAACAATTTGTCAATTTTCAGATGACCAGGGTCATAGAGGGGTTGAATCCTTCAGTTGCAACCCCACATGAGTTTTATGATGCTTTCCAGTCAGCCCCTATGGCCATCAAAAATTTGTTGTGTGAATTATACTTGCACAATATTGTTGTACCCAATGATCAAGAGTGGAACTCTCTTTTGTACGTGGAGGATGTGTAGTTAAGGGCAGTAATGTCCTGGGTTCAAAATGAAATAAGCAGAGAGCATCAGGCTCTACCATATAGAAGCTAGGAAATAGACACCCCCATTAATGATTAGACCAGAGACACAAGATTCTAGGAGAACCTATCTCGATTGGATTTTGATAACTCTCAATCCAAGTGGAGCCAATAAGGTTAAACCAATTAGGGAACATGCATACTCAGATTGGGAGCAGCATTCAGCCCAAAATATTGGTGATGCAATTTCAGTATGTCAGCACAGGTGGATGGGGGTGTCACATAATTTGAAAATCAGGGAGCCACATTCCACTCAGAACTTAATCCTTGCTACTCGGAGGGCTCCACGGTATGTATCAATGGGCAGAACACTGCAGAACTATTGGATCCCACTGAGGTTCCAACCACCTATGTTCCTACAGCCATTGATGGTAGTGAATGAAACGGTAGAGGATTATGGCACAACACGGGAAGAGCAGTGATGGGAAAGGATAAGAAACACTTATGGATGCTTCAACCATTTGGCTAATGAATCAGGAGCAAGCACTGCTAGTGACTTAAGGGTATGGGCTTGAGTTCAGAATTTCATGATTGATGGAGACCATCAATAGCTCAGTTGGGGGGAATGATGAGCTAATCTAATGGCCATCTTTTATAATTCTTTTACTATCTTTTTAACAAGTTTATACTTGAACTTGAAGATTTTGATGCCTTTGGCATCAAACTTATTCCCCAGAGACAAAATTATGTCCCAGATGCCCTTGTTGTTTCTACCAGCACACTCGAGCCTATGGCTAGCTCTCGGCTCTGGAAATTATTCATTGAGATGATCCTCGCCCCATCCATCCCAGATAATGTCACCCATTTTTAGGTCTTCGAGGATGATCAACATATCCTGGCCTTCATGGCCAATGTTGGAATTTTTGAAGATTAGATAGTGGAAGAAAGAGAGCATGACGACACTAGGCAGGGTGAAGATGACAACGGGATCATGGACCTACCCACCAACACCATCCCTAAGGGGATGGTAGCACTAGAATGAGTCTTTGATTTGGACCCTCAGGGCCAGGAAAAGATACCATTCTCCTTCGAGGGAGGAAAGTCTGAGAAAGTCAACATCAGTCATCCCAGTGAAGAGAAAATGATACACATTGGCACCTCCTTCTCCCCAGAGGAAAAGGAGAATATTCTTGTGGTCCTCTAAGAATACATTGACGTAATCACGTGGGGGTATGAGGATTTGAAAACCTATGATACATCCATCATGACCCATAACATCCCACTAAAACTAGATGCTAAGCCCTTCCAACAAAAGAAAAGACCGGTCAACCCACTGATAGAGCCCCTCATTCATCAGGAGGTTCAAAAACTGTTGTCAACACAGATCATCTTTCCAATCTGGCATACTACGTGGGTTTCCAACCTCATCCCTGTGAGGAAAAAAAGCAGCAAGATCTACCTTTGTGTGGATTTTTTAAATTTAAACAAGGCATAAAAGAAGGATAATCACCCTCTCCCCTCTTTGGATGACGTGTTTAAAACTGTGAATGGATCACAAATGATGTCTTTCCTAGATGGGTACTCTAGGTATAACCAGGTTATGGTCAAATATGAAGATAGAGACAAAATGGCATTCACCACTAAGTGGGGAACGTTTGCATACCGGAGAATGCCCTTTGGTCTGATCAACATAGCGGCCACATTTTAGAAGGCTATGGACATCGGGTTTGAAGGCCTATTAAACTGGTGCATAATCATCTACATGGATGATTTGACTGTCTTTTCCCAGGACAGGCATGATCATTCTGCCCACCTTGCCCATATTTGTGAGAGATGTCGCCGGTATGGGATATCCCTCAACCCCAAGAAATGTATATCCAGGGTCACTGAAGGGAAGCTACTTGGGCATATTGTCTCCAAGAAGGGTATATCCATTGACCCTGAAAGAGCTGAAGCACTGCTAAACCTACAGATGCCCGACAGTAAGAAGTAAATGAGATCTTTCTTTGGGAAGATGAATTTTGTCTGACAGTTCATCACCAAGTTCCCCGATATCATAAAACCACTCAATGAAATGATGAAGATAGATACTAATATTGAGTGGAGCCCTGAGGCAAAGCAGGCATTCACCCAGATTAAACAAACGATTATGGAGGCACCAGTCTTGGCTAGTCTGGACTATTCCCCCCTTTTCACATATACTCCTTTGCCTCACTGCATTCTGTCGTGGTCGTATTGACCCAGAGGGTTGAGGGGGGAGAATGACCAATATCTTTCATGAGTTCCCCCTTTAAAAATGCCAAGGTCTGGTATTCACCTTTTGAAAAGCAAGCCTTTTCTCTTGTCCGTGCCATGAAGAAATTCTGGTACTATATTCTCTAGAGCAAAGTGCACGCTATCATCCCAGACTAGGCTGTTAAGTCTCTGTTGATGCAAATTGAATTGGGTGAAAGACAGGGGAAATGGATTTCCATCCTCCAAGAGTATGATTTGTAAATGCAACCCATGAAGATAGTCCGAGGCTAGGGACTATGTAGAGCGATGGCAGAAGAAACTCCCAACATCGAATGCCAGACATACACAGTGGAGTCCATCACTCAAGACCCATGGTACACCAACCTGGTATACTTACTATTAAACAACATATTCCTAGAGGGACTACCCCCAAACAAACATCGTGCCTTGTGGCTGAAAAGTGCGCACTTCATGATTAAAAAAATGGCATGCTTTTTTGCAGGAATTACGAAGGGGTATATATCAGGTGTGTAGACAGGGACCAAGCTGTGAAAATGATTGAATAATTTCATTGGCAATTTGGAACCAGGCATGGCTCAGCTGACACCATCGCCCATTAGATTCCTTGAGCTAGGTACTATTGGCTCTATATCTTTAAGGATGTCTACACTCACGTCAGGAGATGCCACACTTTCCAAATAGTAGCACATTGTCAGTGGAACCCAGCCATGCCTTTGCAGCCAGTCTTTGAAGCTAGACCCTTCACCCAATGGGAATTTGACTTTATCAGGGAAATCAACCCCAACTCATTTTCCAACCATAGGTACATTCTAACTGCTACCAATTATTGCACCCGGTGGTCTGAAGTGATACCTTGTAAAAGCAATATGGCAGATGTAGTTATTAAGTTCCTAGAAGAAAACATCGTCACAAGATTTGGATGCCATTTGCTATAGTATGTGACAACAGTCTGGCATTTTCTTCAGCACAATTACTCAAATGGACCTATGACAGAAAGATCACAATGAAATTTTCCAGCAACTATTACCCCCAGGGAAATGGTGTTGTTGAATCGACCAACAAAAATTTACTTGAAGTGATTAAACACCTGTTAGAATGGAACCCCCGGGACTAGCACCAAAAGCTTAGATTCACTCTTTGGGAAGATTGTATTTGAATAAAGAAAGCCCTGGGGACGTCTCCTTTTCATCTATTCTATGGACAGAACCCAGTGTTCCCCATCAACTTACAGATCCCAATTTTATAGTTCATGCAGGAATTTAGCAATCGGGACAACATCGTGGAGGTTTGGATCCTAAATTTGGTACAGATGGAAGAACAAAGAGATGTGGCCCTTGAACATTTCATGCATCACCAAGCAATAGTAAAATGATGGTTTGACAGAAGAACCCATTATAAGGCCTTTCAGATTTTGGACTTCGTCCTCTTATGGGACAAGGCCTGAGAAAAGAAGGGAAAGCACACTAAATTCCAGTGGCTCTACCTTGGACCATATTTGATATCTGAGATCTATAGGGAAAACACTTATTGCCTCAACACCATGACCAGGGAAGCTATCCCATTTCCTATCAATGGAAATTTTCTCAAACATTACTTTGAGTAAGGTAGGTGATGTTTTTGCCTAAGGGTTGTAATATATGTAAATTTCTTGCTTGTAAATATCTTTCCCGGTGCTCCATTTGGGGTACCTTGTCCTTGAAAATAGTTTTGTCGGCTGCCCTCCAGGGTGGTCTTTTCTTTCTTGTTTTTGTTTTCTTTTATTTTCTCACTTTCTCTTATTTTTTGGGTTCCCAATTTTTCCCCCCTTTGGTAGACTGGTATGCTTCACATAACATCTAGTCTCTGGAACGGTACCTTTCGCATTTTGGTGAATTTGGAATCTATTGTTAGCATGGTGGAATTGGTCCACACTCCGGAGTTATTTTATAAGTTTGGTAAAAGGCTATGAGTAATCCTCATTTGATTCACCCTGACAGTCCAAAAATTAGTTAAATCAAGAGCAAAGAAACAAGTAATTGGACACACTAAGGGAAGATCGATTGTACTAGTTGTTGACCAAGTTTGAAAATCTTTAAAATATCCCAGGACTAGAATTTTCTCTCCTATTTTGCAAATTAAAGTGGGTGGAAAGGTGAAATAAGTACCACCATTAAATTAGCTAAGCTTGAGGATAATGGTGAAAGAAGTACCGCCTTCCCATCTAGGAAAAGAAAGAAATAAAGAGAACTAAAGAATGAGGAAATTTTGGTATCCTGGGGAAACGTGCAAGAGGTGACAACTCTAGTCTGATGTACTTAGGGCCTCTTCTCTGCTTCTCCTAGAGGTCATTGGCTTGATTTCCTTTCAAAGAACACACTTCACAACTGATGGAAGATAGAAAAATTGAATCATCAATGGGATGGGTTTTCTCAGAAACCTTTCACTTCGCAAGCATGATGCTCCAAGTAAAGATTTATTCTGATTTTGCTAACCAGAGATTTTGAAGTTCTCGAATGCACTAGGGCATCCATCCTAGATAGTCAGCATTTGTTATGCCCTGCATACCCGTCCTTACATTTTGTGGGTAAAATGTTGGGTCCCCCTTTTTTGCTTTTTCTCTTCCCTTATTTTCTTTTGTTTTCTTTGTTTTCCCTCCAGGCTTTGCTCCTGCAAGGGTTGTCCTTTTTTTTTTTTCTTCCTCATGTCTCCGAGACCCGGTCCTGGAGTTTTTATGTTCTTTCAAGAGCCAGATTCTGGGCTCCAGGATTCTTCACCATGATGTCTTCTCTTGCGGGAAGGTATGGTCATATGGAATCCCTGGGCCCAGAGTTTGGAGGTTTTGAGTTGTCAGTAAAGCGCAACCTATTTTTACCCTAGGGGTATAAATGGAAATTACCTGTCACTTTCACAGTTACCGCAATTAAAACACTTAGAGAATTTAGAGCGATATTGAAGAGATTAAGGCTATTAAGAAACACATTGCTCCCTATGTTTAGTGGCTAATTGAGCACGATTTGTGGTGTTTGCTAGTGATCATTTGAAGGTGGACATGTTGCAGAGCATTTTTGTGTTCGTATTCCTTGTGTCCTTTGTGTTTCTAGGTTGGTTGCCATTTTTCCTCTGGTTTTCCTTCATCTGGTTTTATGCCTACCTTTTTGTTTTGTGGTGTTCGCTTTGTCTAATTTTGTTTTTGTTTGTTTGTGTTCCTGCTTTCTACGTTTGCTCCTGGTTTGCCTCTCTTTGGTGGGTTGGCCCTGCTAGAGGGTTGTCCACCCTTTTTGCAGTTTTAATCTAGTGTATATATTGTACATTGTCGTAGGTTAGCTTGTAGGGTTTTTGTTAGTTCTGTACATAGTGTAAATATCCTATAAATGGTGTAAATATGCTTTGCCTCTCTGTATCATGTCATGTATATCTCCCCACCATGGTGAGCTCTTTATACTCTAGCACATTTCATATCATTCTGTTGAGCTCATCGAGAGGGAGTCACCACGGTTCAAACTCAGCACCTTGTTGGTTTGAGCTATGGTGGCTTTCTCTCTTCTCTATCATGTCATCTTAATGGCAGGATTAATTTCCCACAAATGGGAATTCAAACCCCATCTCATCTGGCATTCAATTTCCCCTGTGTCGGCCCACTTGTCACCATTAATGACATTTATGCCGACTATCACGTGGCCACGTGACAACCCATGTCAGCCAAGTACAACTTCCTACTAGTCACATCAACATGAAAATGGTTAGTTCTTCCAGACTCTGGGTGCTGAGGCCCCTGGGGTTCTCATTCCATCTTTGTCACCTAGTTTAATACCCCAGAACCTTCAGGTGGGTATCATAATCTAGCTCATGATTATCTTAAAAATACTGTGGGATTTTGATGTATGCTAACATCTTTGAATAGGTGCAGAATGAGGATTTCTCTGGAGTCCACATAATTATTATTTTTATATCATGTATTGATGATTTTCTAGTCTTATGGGTTGCAGATTGTGTGATCGAAGATGTCTAAGGTGATCACTCCTCCTGATAGCCCAAAGCTACCTACTACCTCCACCCGAGCGGCCACAAAAACCAAGGCCAAAAAGATGTTGGATAAGTTGCCACTGACCTCCAAGTACCCAAAGGAGGGCATTTTCATGGGGTCCAAGGTGGACTCCAAAGTATAGGAAATAACAGACTTTGGGCTAAAATGTAGGGCTTAATTCAAGCCATATACCGATTAAAGGCCGACGGAAACAATATGGCCACTCACTTGGCCACTTCTAGCATTATAAAGCCCACGAGCTTTCCCTATGTAGTACAATCATCAAAATTGATACTTCAACTGGCAACATTGTACAACGCACCTACTCAGACTGTTCTACTCACCGATCCCCGGCCATTACAATATCTAGCAACAATCGTCACCTAGGACGCAACAACTTTTGCCTCAGGGCTGGGGATTCCACAATTCTAGGGGTCTATCATCTTCAACCAAGACAAGTCATTATAGGATTTTGAGGAAGCTTCTCTCATCTCTCAGCAATACCTTAACACTCAGTGGTTGAAGTCCCTGAAGAGAAACCATAAAAGGATGAAGTTGGAAATTCCCCACAGGGATTTTAAAGAGCCCATTCAGGCGGGCATCATATTTCTATGCAGGATCTTTGGATTACCCCATGCCTGGGATTTCTCAGCATGGATGTACTACTTTCTTTACTACATCACCACCCACAACCAAACTTTTAACTGGGCAGCCATCATAGCCAATCATGTAGACACGCAGCTGAAGGGTGTCGTCTAGAGTTCCAAGTTCTATATGACATCATACGTACTATGGGAATTGGCCCAACAAAGACTAGTTTTTTCAGGTTTGGGAATAGTAGGTGAACTTGAAAATGGGACAGGCCAGTTAACACCATGGGATCATTATCCCCAGGTCTAATGGGAACTCAGTTTCCTAAATTTTTGCAGGGTAAATGATGCTTTCATTTACCAAAATATTCTAACACTTACTCAGGTTTTTAAATACCTATCATCACAGGAGGCGATGAACCTGGTCAGTACATATGGCCATTATTTTATTCAGTTTCAACACCACACCTACATTCAGGTGACCGGCTTCTCCGGGAAACCCTACCTTCTTCCCCGGTATTGCAGGGATAGAATTATTCTTTTGGAGTTCTGCCAGCAGATCCTAGACCTGCACACCTTCTTCACATTAAAGAACATCATGAATGTCCCATTCGCAGTTTTGTGTGGGAATTATACGTGCAGCCTCACTGTAGAAAGGGAGGTAGATAGTGATTTGAAAAGCCTGGGACTGGTGGAATTCCACCATGCTAGGAAATATTATGATCCTCTAGGTAAGATTTCCTTGGCACTTCCTCGGGCGTCCTCGCCACACTAGGAAGATATTGAAGATTTTTGGGCAGACTGTCAAGATAGTTTTGACCTCTGGGCCCGTCAACATTCATGGATGTCCAAGGGAATCATGAAGGCGCTTGACCTTTGGACTTTTCTGAAGGGTTTTTTAGATGACGAACTACTAGAGGACCTAGCATACAAAGGGAAGGGATTAGATAAGATGGATATCCCTCTGGTGTATTGGTCCACCCTAGAATACTTGATAATTGAGGGAGTATGCCTCCTGATTTTGGAGGCAAGTCACCATTATTTTTTCCAGGTGTGTCCCAAAAGCACCCAAAAGGGATCGATTGTCTGAAGGTCTGCTTCAACTTTTGTTGCCGCTGTCAGACCTAGCATAAGGGGAAATAAAAAGAGGGTGCCCCGACTAAGGTACTATAATCATCTAAAAATGGTCATCTAGACTATTAGCCCCTTTCTAGAATTATTTGCTAAAATCCTCAATTGCTCATTCTTGATAAAATCCTAGCTTTGTCATTTATTCAATTATTTTTGGGCTAACCATTTTATCCTAAGTTTTTATTTATTTAAAAGGAATTCCCTCCCCTTTTATTAAATAAAAAGACCCCACTTTTCCTCTTATCCTAAGTTGCACAAATAAAGCATTATTCTTATTTTATAAAAAAGAAAAAGGACCTTTTTGTCTCACATGAGGCTCAAAAGTCAACACTTCACTCTCATTGGAGGAGACTTGTGCACAC
>MU226557.1:490789-512732 GCA_018584345.1 Thuja plicata
GAGAAGACAAGTGTCTGAAGAGCTGATCAATCGAACCAGGAAGTAATAGAACCAATAGGTGAACCCCCCCATAATGCTAAACTGGGAGAGGTGACAGGAACACTGAAATGCAGTACCAGAAACAGCTACAGAAGAAGAATCAGGAACCCCAACAGTGCAAAAGAAACACACACACACGATAAAGGGCGGTGTCACAGACACACTACATGGGCTAATGTCATGGAAGGTACGCTCACTTGACAAAGGTGGATGCGCCTAAAGCGGCATAAACATCATAACACCCCCCATGGCACTTTATAACATAGTGCGAGTACATCAACCGAACCAGGTGTACAAGATCCAAAAAAGCAGAAGTAGGCACTTTATCTCAGTGCGTTTACAGAACAATGATGCATCAGAAGAGCATGCAAGCTCAGAAGTCAAAAAGAGGAGTGAGCTATGAACTCAGAAGAAGAGATCCCCGGACCTGTAGAACCAAGCACTCCACCAGAGTGCATAAACTGCAAAACTCAGAGGAGTGAAAACCCAGAGCAGAATCTAGAAAAATAACCTCTACCACTGAATAGCACACTGAACCAGCTTACCGACGATATCTCGTTTGCCAAAAAAAGAGTCCGGATGAGCCAGATATGACTCCCGGAAGGCAAAAAAAGATATCATAATTTGACAGAACAAATCACTATTGAAATGGTGGAACCAAAAACCCTAACCTCCACCATCAAAAAGAACTTGGAAAGATCTTTCCAACGGTATATGGAAGTCAGAAAAATACCCCTGTATGCTCCTTGTAGAGCGAAAAAGGCCCAGGTACCCCCAGAAAACCAAAAAAGGTTGGTTTTAAGCCCCAGGGGCTAAAAAAATAAGCCCCTGGGCGCATGGCGCACCCAGGGGGCCAAAGACAGAGCCCGCGGTCGCTAACATGATCGGCCGCTAGAGTATAGAGCCCGCGAGGGCTATAGAAAATTCCACCGCCGGCGGAGCAGAGGTCGGGCGGGGTGGAAGCCGGGCGGCGGGGAACCCTCCGACGGAGCATGTAGAGGAGCGGCGGGGCCGCGGGGCGCCGGGCGTCGGTGGTCGGATTGCGGCAGCAGGGGCTGCTGTGGAGGGAGCGGCGTGGGCCGTAAACAATAGAGGGTTGCCACCGGTGGTGGCCGAGCCCCGGTGGGGCGGTGGCGGCCCCCGGTGGCGCCTTCTTACAACAACTGCGCGCGCCGAAAAAATCAATTTTTTTATTTTTTTTTTTATTTTTTTTTCCAACTAGCCTCATTTTGCATGCCCGTGCTCTGATACCATGTTAAGATTGCTAGACTGCAATCTTCCCAAGAACACCTGCATGCATAGCTATTACATAAACAGAAGCAAAAGACAGAAGATAGAAGGATCTATGGAGGCCAAAAAGCCAGAGACATCATGTGCTCAAGAAAACAATATATTGATAATATGTTTCTATGATTTACAAACTGATGTAAAAACTCTGTGTAAATAAAACTAAGCGGTGATTCCTTATAAAGGATACCGAAGCCCTAAAAAGGAAACTCTCAAAAAATAGAAAGTTGCCTAAGTATAACTTAAGCACAAAAGAGTAATTACTAAATTACTCTAACAACTACAACATAGTCAAGGGAGGAGTTAATATGAGACCCTATTTGTGGTATGTGTTGAGAGTTTTGTGGTTTTGAAGAAGGTCAGAGTGGGGTGAAGTAATTTCAGCTAAATCAAATTTGTCCTCTGCAAAGAGGTGGTGACTCTACCAAAGTTTTGAAAGGTGATTTGAAGGTGACTTCAGATCAAGTATTTTTGCAGCTACTCCAATAGATTCAGGTATTTTTTGTTTCAAAGTAATAATTTGTTTTCCTTATTAAGTGGTTTAAGAACTAAGACAAGGAACAAGGTTTGGTAAGAGGTTTGCATGTTTCAAGTTCCAAAATTGCATTTTGCAAAATTATGTGGGAGCATGTATTAGTTGAAAAGTGGAGGACATAGGGGTTAGAGATTTTGTTATGTCCAATTGTGGAGGGTCTATGCCAGATCTTGAAGAGGTTCTTGCACATAACAAAATTTTAAAACAAGAGATGCAAGAACAAGTCATTGTCACTGTGAAGAAGAATGAAAAAAATTGTGGGAGAATTTGCACTTATTTTTTATATGAGGTTTTCTGCTGCAGTTGAGGAGTATGTTATTCCTTTCTGTCCTAAGGATTTTGTTTGGGATAGTTTATTTATGGAACTTTGTTTTCTCGATTCAATCTATTGGCCAATCTCCTTGAGAGTAGAATATGTTGTGTCTGCCAGGAAGTGGATAGAAAATGTTGAAAATCTTAAGTTTGAGATTGCACATAAGGTTGTGCTTAATGATATTGTCTCTGAGAATGATGAAAACTAGAATAACAGAGATGAGTCTAGTTGGGATAATGTCTCTTACAATCATAATAATGATACTTTTTCTCATAATGGAGTAAAGGATAAGGATGGTGAGTTATGAGTATAAAAGTGATGTTGATGGTTATGTAAGGGATGATCTCTCTTATGAAACTAATAGTTATTATCACCAGTTAACAGTAAATGCCTATGATAAATAAGAGGGTCAAATTAATAAATATGTAGGTTGTTGTTATAATGATTCAAATGAGCTTCAAGGTTTTGATGAAGGGGTATGAATTCCTTTATCGGGTTATGATGAGTCCAGTGATTTTTCAGTTTTGAATCACGAAAGTACTCCTTATCAGTATAGGGAAGAGGATATGTGTGGTCAGCAAGGAAAAAATGATAGTATAAATGAAAATGTTTCTCCTGAATACATATCAAAAATGAATGAAAGAGATGACAATGTTTCACTTCATAGTGAACAAATTTCTGAGTTCCTATTTTGTGAATATCTCAGATGTTCAGGAAGGGATAGCTCAGAGTTTTTATATCCAACACACATTGATTTTGACAAATATTTTATATCAGGTAGTCCTGATTGTGACATGTGTATTTCTGATGCTCATTGTACTTCTATGTCATTAGGCTACAACAGAAGTGAATATGATAGATCAGATGATGAAAGCATCAGTGTATTTTTAGACTCGAGAAAGGATGAAGAGTTTGTTGTTTTGTTTTCTAGTACTGATTGGGATTATAATGTGGATTGTGAATTTGTTTCAGAGTCTAAATATTTTATTGAATCATTTTAGGATTATCTTTTAGTTGCTCAAGGTATGCAGAATCCTGATGAGTCTTTTGATAGGTGTTCTCCCTCCAACAAACAAGAAGATGGTTTGTATAAGGTTTATAATTTGCAGGCAAGTTCTTTGTGGAACTCTAATATAGTTATACAAACCAGTGACAAAATAAATTTTGATGACTCCATCTGTGGAACAGAAGATGATTGTGGTAACTATCAATTGGAGGATTTTGTTTATATGTATGAAAATGCGAGCAATAAAAAATGTTCTAAGTGTTCTGAATCTTTCAGTAACCATGATTGGCATTGGTCACATAATGTTCAATATTTTCAAATAGGGCCTGATTTAAAAATATTGAATCAAGGCAGAGATACTGAAGGTATGTTCTATAATTTTTTCAAAAATATTAATATGTTTAATCATTCAAATGATAGCTATGTTTCTAGCTTGTTTCCAGTGCAGAGAATAGAATATTTTGTGTTTGACAGAGGCAAGCTATAACAAAAATTTGGTGATGCCTGAGGGCCATCAAGCCTAGTTTGTTTCTTTCAAATTAGGAGAAGAGGTGCAGAGGTAATATGACTCTGCTCAACAATGTATATATCTATATAAATTATCCTGCTTTTTCCTGCTTTAGGTGTGTCTTCTTTAGGGTTTATTTTTTTGTCTTGGTTTTCTCTTATCAAAGATCTAGAATCTAGTGTTGATCTTGCACTCAATCATCCCCAGTCAGAGCCTACATTAGTAGTGTAAAAATCTACAAGAAATTTGGTCAAAATCATGAAACCTCTTCTATTTCTTCCTTTGTCCATGAACCCTATTTTCAAAATTATAGTCATTGGTTGAAAAAAGCCTTAAAACCCTTCTTGGTCCATTATAATTTGTTATTACTCTTTCCAAGCCACTAAGAATCTTTTTAACTCATGTGCGCTTTTACTTTGTCTTTGTCGTGCAATCTCCCAATCTAGATCAAATATTCCATTTCTTTCTAAGATTGCGCACGCACCATTGATATAGTCTTATCCTTATTTTAATCATCTGGTTGGTGCTAGATCTCAAAATAAATTCAAAGTTATCTATTCATTCAGAGATCTAGTGATATTTATAGATCTTATCTTGATCGGGCGGTCTGCGCTAGATCTCGTGATGTTACTCAGGTTCAGAAAGTCATTCAGAGATCTCAAAACTTAGTTATCTCATAATCTCCAGATTTGATCATGGTAAATAAAGTGACTCAGGGTAAGGATGGAGTTTGATCATATGCAGACACTTGTCCAAGTGCAGGGTCAGAAATGATGGTTCTCGCTGAGTCTCAGGATCAAACCATAGTTAGTGTATTCATTCAACGACTTGGCAATCTAGTCGATCTTGTGATCTCGTAATAAACCTATGATAAAGCTCAAATTTTGGTCATAATTACTTTGAGATTAAACGTTGATCATTGATTTATAAAAAGATCAAGTTTCTGTGTGTGATCTCCAAATGATTTGAACAAGTACAAAAGGATTTAGCGATTAAGCACAGGTCGTCGATGTCTTTTTGATCCTGTGGATGGCATGTAATCTCGTGATAAACTTAAGGGTTCAAGTTTTATTCAGTGAATTGGATATTTCCTTTATCTCATGATCTCAAGATAAACCTATGGTCAAGGCATGGTTATATTTTCTCTTCGGTCGCAAGATCTCCAAATGGACTCAGGGTTAAGTAAAAGATCTTGAGATTAAGCCTGAATTGTCGATGTAGTGTTGATTGTGTGGATGGCATTTAATTTTGGAAAAAAAATGAGTAGGTACAAATATATTATGAGATTAAACATGCATCATTAATCTTGATTTAATCCTATGGTCTACGCGTAATCTATGAGTAGATTCTGGGGTTAAGATATGTTCTGGCTACTAGGCATTCGCTTCAGTCATGTGATCTTGTAATGGACCAGAGTTAGGGTCAATTATGGTTAAGTTTGATTCAAGTTTCCAGAGATTCAACATGATGTTTCCACGTAATTCCAAGGATAGATGAATCAAAGGGTTGGCACAAGATCTTATGATAGACCTAAGGTTACGAAAAGTATTACGAGATTCATAGATATAGTCAACTCTAAATCTCCATATTTAATCAAGGTCAGGCATTTTCAAGTCAAAGTTAAATAAAGGTTTTCCTGGAGTTGATCATGGTTGTTGCTTGCTAGATGATCTTGTGGCGTGTGTTTAATCCCCAATATACCTAGAGTTAAAGAAATTTTCTCAAGACTTACAGATTCCTTCAATCGCGTGATCTCCAAATTAATGCTTGACATAGGTAAAGTTAATGCTGATCAGACTAGTTTAAATCATAACTGTTGATGATGAGATAGATCGAAGGGCCTGTGCTAAATCTCTGAATGTAACCAAAGTTGAAGAATTTATCTAGTGACTTGGAGATTTGTCTTGGTCGTGCAATCTCTAAATGGAGCATGAGTCAAGTAACACCAAGGTGGAGTTTGCACAGAAAGGATCATAATCGTTGATGCAGATCAAGATCTTGGACTGGCGTGTAATCTCAGGAGGATTTAATGAAGGACAAAATTATTTAGAGATTAAACTTGCATTGTTGATCAAGTTCTAATCATGTGGCTTGCGCGTAGGCTCTGAATAAACTCAAGGTTAAGTGATGCATTCAGCGATTCAGAGACTTAGTTGGTCGTGTAATCTCCAAATCAAACCAGGGTAAAGACAAGTCTGGTCAAGTTAAATTCAGTACTTCAATGATGCCTTCAGTCACAAGATCTCCAGATTTGACTAATGTAAAGGATTAACTATTTGAGTTTGAGATTTTCCTTTAGTTGCGCAATCACCCGATAACTTGAGTTATGATAAGGTTATGAGCTAAGTTGATACGGAAGGGACCTGAGTCGTTGATATGGATTTGATCGATTGGTTCATGTTTAATCTCACAAATAAATGGTCAATTACAGATATATCTCGAGACTTGGCGTAGGTCATCGATGCAGCAAAGATCTTGTGGTTGTCTCAAAATCTCAGAATAAACTCTAGGGTTAGATTTTCATCTCGCGACTTAGATTTTCTTTAAGTCACTGAATCTTGGGATAGACTATAGTTAAGAGCCTGAATCAAGTTATTCAAATAGGTTTTTCAAAAGAATTTTCTAGACAGTTGATTGAAGAGAAGATCTTATGGCTTGCACGTAATTCTAGTCTTAACCCAAGTAAAGGTAAATGTTCAGCAACTTGGAGATTATACAATCGCGCAATCTCCAGATAAAGCCAGAGTTTAAAGTATAGGTTAAAGGTGAGTTAAAGGCCCAGGACAAAGATAGAGGTAAAGATTTGATCAGTTTCAATCTTATCCAATGGCAGGTGTAAAGGCTCAAAGAAAAGGTGACCAAGATCTATCCATTGAGGGATTGCGCCTATGCGACGCGTGTCCAATCAGATCTTGTGCTCGGGTAACTTAAGAGGATCCACAACTATGTTTTAAAACTATGATAAGGCTCAATATTGACCATTGATGGGGATTTCCATGCCACCTGTATTCGTTAGGGCTAGAATAT
The DNA here is from genome assembly GCA_018584345.1 of Thuja plicata. Taxonomy (NCBI): domain Eukaryota; kingdom Viridiplantae; phylum Streptophyta; class Pinopsida; order Cupressales; family Cupressaceae; genus Thuja; species Thuja plicata. The sequence goes on from MU226557.1 coordinate 497,505, forward strand.
TTGAATATTTAAAATGTTTCTCAGAGTTTCAAGGGGTGGCGCTGTTTTCCAAGCTGTAGAGGCAGTTGGTTGATCGATCTGATCTTCTGGGTTGATTTATTGAAGTGGTATGGTGTTGAGGGGATTTTTTTCTATTAACTATGGATTCATTAATGCCCTGTGGTGATTTTAGGGTTTTCTATTCGAGATTGTATACTCTTTGAAACCCTAGTCCGCTTCCTATCACTTCTGCATTAATATTTCTAGCCAGGTTTCCATGGAGATTAGATTGTAATTTTAGATCTTTTGACGAAAGATCAAGTCAATGGAGAATTGAAGGATAAGTGAAAATGAGATATCAAGAAGGACATATGTCAATTAGACCTAAAATCTAGGGTTTCCTTCTTCTATATCTATCCCTCTTTTCTCTATTTTAAGGGTTCCTGATTTTGTTCTGTTTGGGGGTTCATCATTCCATTTTGTTTTAGTTTCTCTACAAAATTTCAATGCAGGTTCCAAGTGTGGTACCTATGTATATATTTTCCCTCTTATATGCATATAGGGTGTTTTTGTATCCTTTCTATTTCAGGGAAGAAAATCATTTTAATATCTTTCTTATGAATGAAATTAAGTATTGTTTTTATGTTATCAAGTTGTGTCCATTATGTTTCTGAATCATATAAACTAGGGCATCCAGGGTGTTTTAGTTTTTTCTATTGTAAATCTTGCAATAGAGTTATTCAATGTATAACTATGATTTAGGATATGTATGAGATGGGGTATTAAGGATATTCTAGACTTGTCTTTCAGTGGATGTTGATTAATGTATTGTCTATTCCAAGGTCTCTTCCAAGGGGAGGGTTAAATTCTTTAAGTAGGGAATTGCATATTTGAATACACAGGTGGATTCACAAGTATAACTTGATTGATAGGGTATGTCCTATGTAAGGCATATAGACATATTAGACTGTGTTTTTTTCCTTTGTTCATGATCTTCTTTGCAATGTTATGTTTGACTATGTTGCACAATGGATAAGGCATTGGTCTATGAAAGACTTGGGATATTTCAGAGATCCATTAATCAAAAGATAAATTGAAAATCATTTCTCTTTCATGTTGTTTGAAAGAATTGGAATAATTCTAGTTTTCAGACATACTCTATGCAAGTGGGATACTGCATAAGATTTGATAAAACAGTGAGGTACTTGTTACCTAAAGGTTTGAAAACTATTCTGCGGTTATATATCTGCAAGCTATTGTTTGTCATAAAGGAGCTATGTGTGTGCAAATTAGGTAATACCCTCCTGAGTTATGTGGAGCTCAAAGTGTAGAAGGTCATAGAACCTTGTCAATTGGACTTTTTTCTTGTCTCCTTTCTATTGAGGGTGTCGGGTTTGTGTCTTAGGTTTGTAATCCCACAGCCTGGTCTTTTTAGGAGTCTAGCATAAGAATCCAGTGCTAGACTCCTAAAACCCTGAGAGGGAAGACTGGCACCACCCACAAAAGAACCAAAGATAGGGCCAACAACATTTCTCTCAACAGTTACAACACAATCTCTAGTAAAAGCCCTATCACAGGCAACACCATCCTGAGATGCAACTAGTGCATCAATACTAGGAGTAGAAGAACCAACTGAAATCACAACATTCGGAGGGACAGCGACACCCTCCACACCTCTATCAGCAATAACCAAATCATCCTGGGAAGAGACCGCAATACCATCAGTCGCAACCACCTGGGAAAAACTTCTATCTGACTTCTTTTCAACTGTATAATGTTGTTCAGAAGCACCATTCCACCACGTAGTAGAACATTTATTTTTCTCCAAATTACATTGGGTAGCAACATGCCTAGTTTTAAAACTTATTCTACATCTAAAAGGAACCCCTTCATAGTCCAAGATTTGAACCTAGCTACCCTTAGAATAATTAATCACAATCTCGGTTGGAAGCCCTTTAGATATATTTATCTCCACAAGAATTCAGGCATAAGTAAAATGCAAAAAATTAGAAGATTCAACATCTACCATCAAAAAATCACCTAATGCATTTCCCACTTCCTCCAACGGAGCATCAAACCAAAGATGAAGAGTAAGGTGAGGAAGCCACACCCAGATAGGAATCATGTTAAAATTTTCAGAGAAAGGGGAGAAATCAGCATGTCGTGGCTTAACCATTAGCAGGAACTTATCATCCCAAGTAAAAAAAAATGATCACATAAAATAACATTTCTATCCTAAGTGTTATCAAATTTAGCAATGAAAAATCTTCTACCCATAGGGAAAATCTAGACCGTACCCAAAATGAAGGGTTCCCATTGTTGAGAAATCGAAGTGTGCAACTGTGGAAGGCTGGGCCAAAAACCCCTAAATCTGCAGATAACAACATGAGAGGAGAAGATGGAAATATTAGTATCCACTTCCTTCTCCAACTCCACATTCAACTTCATAGATACAGTATTTGAAACCGTAATAAAAATCCTAATTTCCAGACAACGCTTAGACCTAGAAGAAGCTTGGGGCCTACCAGCCGCACCCACTCTAGAACCAACATGAGTCCCCTAGACACAGAGGCACCAAAAGGATAGGAACCAGTCGCCAAAGGGTCTGATGAAGGAGGGTAGGAGAGAAAGGGAGCAGAGGGAGGGGCACCTGCAATCCCCCAATCCCTAGGAAATGGGGCCACGTGGGCCAGTGGAGCATCAACAAGACCCCTAGAGCCAGTGCCAAGAAGACACGGCTCGCTTGAGCTGGGAGCAACATCTAAAACCCTAGTGGCGGAGGCGGGAGCCATTTCTACATACTAAGAATTTGTTGTTGATCTTTATTTATACTCCACGTTGTTTTAACTACAACCTTACTGATATCAATTTTATGAGGAAATCTCAAATTATTTTAAAATTGTCTAGACTTAGACTTATGAGTTTATTTTCCAGCATATGACCTATCATTGAATCTTGAGTTCCAAATAGAGTCTCTAACTTTGTCCAAATTTCATTAGAAGTACTCAAAGATTCAATATGAAAGATAAAATTAAGAGAAACAAACCAACACAAAGTTCCAAATGCTTCATCACATCTATTAAACCACTTAGGCATTCTACATATATAGTAGGTTTAGTCTCCAATCCCATTGTTATCCTATGCAAACAAAATTTTCTTAAGTATATTGTCATTCCCAATTTCCACTCAAAATAGTCAAAAAGAGATAGAATGGGAACTATTGTTTGATTCATGATGCATAAATGATGAAAGCAAACACAAAAACACCAATACACACATTTTTCTCTAGTATCAAAAATTTCCAAAATATTACGATGTTGGTACTTATAGCATAGTGTGATTTACAATACCTTTACCAAATTACAATTGTGTTAGGGCCCACAATGGCTAAAAAGACAACAAAAAATTTAGAAGAAATTAACCATATAGCTTTGCCCAACACCAGCTTTAGCATGCAACATTTGAAAAGAATGACAAAATTTGATCAATCCCAACCATGCATCTTTATCTTTCAAACGATATCTTGTTTGCTGAAAATGCCCAAGGCAAAAGTTAGGGCTTTTGCAAAAATGGATTTATTATGTTGGAACAACTTTCTCGCAACAAAAAAAGTTTTATTGCTGATTTGATGTTTATGAAATCTTTTCACTAGATAAAAAAGATAACAAAAACTCGAAGATATTTTTGGGCTATGGAAAACACCAAAAAATATTTTTAAATCCAACTAGTAGAAGGTGAAAAAATAAAATAAATTCAACTTTCAATTAGCAAAAAAAAAGGTGTGGCACTTTTTTGTCATACGTAAAATATCTAAAAGATAACTAGATAGTTTTTCAAGGTTGAAAAAGATACCAAAAAATCATGTTTTGATTTGACTAGCAAAAGACATAGATCTATACAAAAATGAAAAAGTCTATCTTTTTTTTGTGCCTTGATTTTGGTGAAATGAGAGTCAAATCTAACATTCTTGAGTCTTCTAGACACTATGGAACAAAATTTAAAAAAAAAACTGCCAAGATATGAGAATGTTGCAAACACCCAAATTTTACAAAGTATTTACAAAAATAATCCTAGAGATTAAAATTTTCCATATAACTTTTCTAATATTCAAATTCATATGGAAATAAAAGAGGAGCATAATAAATTTTAAGTAAACCTTTAAAAATCTTATTAACACCTACCTCCTCAAATAAGGACACTAAATCTATTCTTGCACTAGAATAGCTCTAATACCATTTTAGAATCTAAAAATATGACTAATCTAAAAAAACTAGTGTAAACAATAGAAACATAATAGTTATTATTATAGCAACACAAAGTTAGCCTCTAAGAGAGAGCTCAAATGTTAAACAAGAAAAAAAGCATTAAGACATTGCAAGAGCAAAATTTGCAAAATGTAATTTTAATGCAATGTAATAAAATAAAACTAGCTAGGATTGAGTAGATTAAAAAAATGAGAGGGGAAATATGGCAAAATGTAATTTCAATGGAATAGAATAAAATAAAATAAAACTAGCTAGGATTAAGTACATTAAAAAAAATGAGAGGGGAAATATAGTAAATACAATCAATGGGAAGTGACCAAACAATAGTTTAAAGAAAGCAAGCGTAACTTCCAAAAAAGATTTCAACACCTCACTCGTACTGATTACTCACTTTATTAATCCTAAGAAAACTTAATTAGAAGTGTAGAAAAAATCTAAGAATACAAAAATAAATACCACACTATCATGATGGATATCATGTAACTTGATATCTGTAGACATGTCATGATTGTTAATATCTCTTAAGTAATATTAATTGAGTGATGGATCTCATGAGAATTGATATCTATGAGTTATATTGCTAAGATATTTCATGGTGGATATTAAGTGTATTAATATTCGTGAATATGCCATGAATTGATATCTATATGGTAGGCATCATATGGTTGATTCTTGTGCACATACCATAATGTATATTGTGAGATTTTGGTGAATATCACGAGTCTTGCTATTTGTAGACCATTACTCCTAATATCATGAGATGATATCATTATGGTGGGTATCATAAGATCTGATATCTGTGGATATGTCATAACTTCTAATATTACATTGAGGTGACATCTCTTCCATACTATGTGTGGTTCTTTTGTATTTACATTATGATCATCTTCCCCAGCTAAGAGGGAGTGTTAATGATGTGTAGCTTCGGTTAGATTAATCCTATTGATGAAATCATATGCATGAGTAATCTCTATAATGTTGATCATAGATATTATCATTATGATTAATAATTAATGAGTTATTATTATGTATATATATGTATAGATATATATAATAAAGTAATTGCTTCTTTATTATCATATAAACATATACACATATATACATAACTAAGATTAAATATATATGTAATTATTAATCATGTTGATTGATAAAAATTATGAGAATCGATTATATATTAAACATGACCCATATAATGAATCAACATTATGCATCGATTATATTGATGAGTAAATCAATGTTAAGTATCGATGATATTGATGCTACTAATCGATATTAATATTGATTATGTTAAGTGTTGTTTATATATTAAGTATCAATTATGAGAATTGATTTACTATCGTTGATTAGTTAACATCAAATACATTAGTTATTGGAGCATGTCTCTACATAGACATGACTCCACGTGAACATTTTTCACATGGAGAAATGTCTATGCGTAGACATGTCTCCTCTTACCATATGTATTGTGATTGATATCGATTCAAATGTCAAGTACAGAAAATTGAAAGTGCAAGACAAATACACATTCATCTCCTTCACATATTATATGCAAATTGATGTTAATTCATCTTTAATTAAGTATGTTCATTATATATCAACAACGATCTACTTTGCAAGTTATCATATACATCAATCATAGTTGTGAGATAGTAATTGAAATAAATATAAAATTCCTTCTATATCCAAATCTAATCAAACTTTATCAGCTGAGTATACATTGGCACTTGTGTTGGAACTTGTTGTAATTAGATTGCTAACAAACAATGGGTTATTATATTAGGTCCCAAATAACGTCGTAGAGGTCGTAACATGCATTGTGGGACATATTGCTAGAGGGCATGCTTGAAGGCATTTGAGAAGTTGTAGATGCATGAGAAACCCTAATTGAGTGTGTTTGAATTTGTGTCACTTGTTCTACAACCATGGAAATGTCAAATCCGACTGGTAATTTTGCTCCATTTTGTGCAAGCAAGTAGAAATATCAATTAGGACCGGCAGATAATAATGCTTCCACAACAACCATGATCTTAGGGTCTTGTAGTGCATCATCAACCTCTTATTGGGTACATTGAGTTGTTGGCAAGTGATTCATTCAAGAGTGTTATGGAACACTTGAGGGTTGTCATTTATGGCAACACATGGTATGGATGGTCGCTTGGAGTAGAACACAATTTCGGAGTTTGGAATTGCAAAATGACTACGTACATAAAGCATATTTATAGAGTATGGAAGTACAGTTTTGATAAGCGAAGATTAGTATATGATAAATGGTGGCATGCGCACTTAGAGGAAGTTATTTTTGGATGTGTATAACCTTTTGTTGAGGTTGATTGAGTTTGGGTGTTGATCGCAGTGAGATACAGACATTTGAAGACATGCGAAGGCAGAGCAGTAGTGATACAAGGCAGATGAACAATCACGACTATTGAGGGAGTATAACGCGAAGTCCAAATGTGCTAGGTTGGATTTGGATTGTGGATTACCTATGTTTTGATAGTGTATGGTCGCCGATATAGTAATTACTTTTTGTATAAGTATTAATTATATTTTGTGATGTAATTAGAAGCGGACTAGGTAATGAAATAAGATATATATATATATATATATATATATATATAGAGAGAGAGAGAGAGAGAGAGAGTACGTATGGATGAGAGATTATTTGGATGTGATGCATGGATGCATTGTGATGTCAGAATAAGACAGACAGTGATGCGAGCTACAACTGGAACTACCTAAGCATAGCATAAAAAAGATAACAAAAACTTGAAGATATTTTTGGGCTATGGAAAACCCCAAAAAATGTTTTTAAATCCAAATAGTAGAAGGTGAAAAAAATAAAATAAATTCAACTTTCAATTAGCAAAAAAAAAGGTGTGGCACTTTTTTGTCATACGTAAAAATCTAAAAGATAACTAGATAGTTTTTCAAGGTTGAAAAATATACCAAAAAATCATTTTTTGATTTGACTAGCAAAAGACATAGATCTATACAAAAATGAAAAAGTCTATCTTTTTTTTGTGCCTTGATTTTGGTGAAATGAGAGTCAAATCTAACATTCTTGAGTCTTCTAGACACTATGGAACAAAATTTAAAAAAAAAACTGCCAAGATATGAGAATGTTGCAAACACCCAAATTTTACAAAGTATTTACAAAAATAATCCTAGAGATTAAAATTTTCCATATAACTTTTCTAATATTCAAATTCATATGGAAATAAAAGAGGAGCATAATAAATTTTAAGTAAACCTTTAAAAATCTTATTAACACCTACCTCCTCAAATAAGGACACTAAATCTATTCTTGCACTAGAATAGCTCTAATATCATTTTAGAATCTAAAAAGATGAATAATCTAAAAAATCTAGTGCAAACGATAGAAACATAATAGTTATTATTATAGCAACACAAAGTTAGCCTCTAAGAGAGAGCTCAAATGTTAAACAAGCAAAAATGCATTAAGACATTGCAAGAGCGAAATTCGCAAAATGCAATTTCAATGCAATAGAATAAAATAAAACTAGCTAGGATTGAGTACATAAAAAATGAGAGGGGAAATCTGGCAAAATGTAATTTCAATGCAATAGAATAAAATAAAATAAAACTAACTAGAATTGAGTACATTAAAAAAAACAGAGAGGTGAAATATGGCAAATACAACCAATGGGAAGTGACCAAACAATAGCTTAAAGAAAGCAAGCGTAACTTCCAAAAAAGATACCAACACCTCCATCATACGTATTACTCACTTTATTAATCCTAAGAAAACTTAATTAGAAGTGTAGAAAAAATATAAGAATACAAAAATAAATACCCAACTCGAAAATTGAACCTATATATATATATATATATAATAACACATTGTATGATTAATAAAATATATACAATATATTGTTTAAATAATTAATAAACCAACTATTTTATTATTGATTATTTATTAAACAAATAATTTTAAATAAATGTGACTAATATTTCTTCAAATATTTTGCAGCTCCTATCATTTGTATTGAATTCTATTTAAGAAGTGAGAATTGTGCTTTTCTTATTAAAGAAGTGAGAATTTTGATATTTCGATACATAAGAGCCTTTAATATTTAAGATGTTTTTCTTATTAAGCAAGAATTTGGAGATTTGTGTTGAATTCTATCACATTCACAATGTATTATTGAATATTTGAAAGAGAATTTTGTAAATGCTTTATAATCAAATGATGCTTTCTAGAGTTTGTTTTTCTACGAGAAGAAATTCCATATATAGAAAAAATAATATGTCAAATCTATTCATCTTGAAATCATCAACATTTCATTTATCTTTATTTGTGATGATTAATAAATCTAAGATCCTAATTTCTAATGGGAATGCTTATAACATGTTCAATACAAGTTGCCACTATGTACAATACATACATCCATATCATTCTAGCAACTTTTGCCAATAAGGACAGCAGTTAAAGAAGAACGACATGCATCAGATACATATCGCTTTATCCAAGACTACAATCATAGAGAATGTCACGAATCTAGATCCAAGAATAAGCAGGTAAAGACATACCATCGAGCTTTTATTTTATTTTTTTGTAGCCACCACATTCCACTTCAACTCATTTACAAATCAAGTAATGCAACACATCGAGTATCAAATAAAAGAACTAATCTAGTAAATCGACTCAAAATTAGCCCCTCCAAACATGCAATACAATTTACTATGGATTTCAAATTCGTAAGATGAGATTAGAAAATTTCCCAAAGGATAATGGATGCCAATCCATCCAGCCATGTGTGATAACAGCAGCTATGAAGAACACATGTAAACCCCAAAACCCATAGAACTACCCTCAATAAGTAAATATTCATCACACTAATTACAATTGCACGAATACTATCCTAGGCTTTAAAAAAAAACCTATTATGTGATGTCCCTTCAAGCTAGTGACATCATGTTACCTAGTGATTAGCCTATCGGTGGACCCTCATAGGCTAGTAGACATGGATGGGGGATCATTTATGGCATAGGGAAGGTATGATCTTCTAATGGCTCAGTTCTGGCAGAGATCAGTGTTCTCAGTTGGCTTGTGAGATGGTTTTTGGCTCACTTATTGTTGAAATTATATGATGTGCCCAATGACTGAAGGGGGGGGGTGAATCAGGAATCAATAAAACTTAATCCTTTTAGTCCATAATTAGATTAGCTTATTTGTTTGCATGCATATAACTTGAAAGTAAAGAATCAGATACAACACATAACACAAAATTTGGTTACCCAGAAACCTTCCAAAAGAAAGTAAAACTGGAGTGGAGATGATACCCACAAGATTTAGTACTGCAGTATAAATTTAACCTGTTAAAGCTTACAATGACCACTTCTAATTGTCTGCCCTGTTAGGAACATAGAAATGATTGTTAGGTCCACCTTGTTAAACGATTTTGTACAATACAATGAGTAATGCAACTCTGTTAAGAGATTTAGAGAAAGGACTATTAGGTCCACCTTGTTAAAGGATTTTGTTGATCCACCTGTGAGAATGAACCAGCTGATGATCTGCTCTGTGCAACTATGATTGTTGAATAAGATCCTTTGAAATATAACTGATCACCTGAATGTGATAGATAAGTCTCTGTTGTCTCGAACATTTCTTCACTTAACTCAAACTGTCATTCGCATAATCATATCATCTTCTGATTATACATTCATACTATATACATATTCTTCCTTACAATTGGATAAACAAACTATCTTACATATATATCTTTATCCAACAAGTAACTTTGTAAGTCGGCTTGCAATAAACAAATATATATTTAACAATATATGCAATGTCAGCTTCAAACTGTCACTTGGGTCCAAAAGACTACTCGGGTGATAAACTGTCACTCGGGCGATACTGAACACTCGGGCGACACTATCTACTCGGGTAACACTGTGTACTCGGGTAACACTAAATGACTAAGTGTTTTGACACTAATTGACAATGCCTTGCCATAGGGTCTACACTTATATGGGTTCTGCTATTTTTGGCAGAAATGGCTATTTTTACGCTTATTTTGGAGCTACAGAAATGGACCACTGCTATTTTTAGAAATACCTCATGGTCACATGGAGAATATTTTCACTAGCTCCCAATTCAAACGGCTTGGTCAGATTCACAATATCATGTGAGTTATGACATTTTTTGTGGCTAAGTATTAAAGAAGGATAATTATTTAATATAAAGTTATATTATAACTTTATATTAAAATCACTTAAGTTGAGGGTCTTAACGTCATGAGAAGGGGGCCAAATTTATTAATAATTTATTTGACATCTTCCTAAGTCTAAATGATAAAATATATCATGCATTTAATGTTTATAACATTAAATGTACTTGCTTGAGAGAAATCGTAATTCCTATTTTTTGGTGCGATTTAGACTTGGAAGGATATATATACTTAGCGTGAGAAGCAAAGGGCATCCAGTTTTCATTATTGATTGAAATTTTCTTCTACTCTTGAGCTCTGAAGAAGGGTTTGACAGTGCAGCCATTGGAGAACGTAATTCTTCTGTGAGTTCATCATTTGAGCCAGTGAGATATCTGGTGAATTTGATATCCAACGGAGGTTTCATCCAGAGACTTCTATTGTGCCTCAACAGAAGTTTACTTCAGTAGTTACAACATTGATTTACAAGTTACAGAGAAGTTGGATTGCAGACAGTACGCCATCATTCATCCAGCATGAGCAGAATACTACAGAAGGCGTCTTTATGCTGGGACGCAGTTATGCTAGGAAAGTGTGATTTTCATCAACAAATTCCTAGGTTCTTAATGTGTATTGAATCCAGCCTTATTTGCTATTATTCATTCAAATACTATCATTTGTACTGAGTTTGATGCATTGAAAAATAGTAAAGGCAGCAATAGTTCATTTTCTATTCAATTTTTTTCAGTGTTATGTTATTTGCTTTTTATGTCAAAAACCCTTGCAAAAATACAAAAACATTATAAAACTTTCAGAACAAAACAGTACAGCAACAAGATCCTGAAAGGGGTTCTTACAGTGGTATTAGAGATAAAATCCTACCATCCTAAAGAGTTAGGGATTTTACATGCAGCGGGAAGTATTTGGTTCTCATAGGTATTATACACGCAGAAGAGCATTGCTTGAGGGAGAACAGGTTTTGAACAGGCAACCGGACGCCATGGGTGAAAGGCAGGCTAATAGCCCACCCAAGGTAAATAGAAATAATGAAGATCAGGAAACAAGAGATTTCTTCAGTCACGACTACAAGGCAGAAACAAATGGCTCAGACGTTATAGGCTCTTACAGCCTAATGGAGCGTATAATTCCAAAGGCCATGCAGAATCATGAACAGGAAGATAATCAGAGTGAAGTTGGTCCTCCCAGAGCACGGAGAACCCGTTCTAGAACAGCAGACAGGCCTACTCGCCCTACCTTTATCAAAGATGAGCCAAATGTGGAACAGGTAGAAGAAGTTGGTGAGGAGATGTGTGCAAATAACCTTATGGCCGCAAATGATGAATGGGAACTTTTAGCACCACAGGTTCGGGGAGAGGATGACCTTTGATAGGTTTGTGAATTAGAGGAGAGAACATTACCACTCCGTGAGACAGGAGAGGAGACCTCGACAAAACAATGAGCTAAAACATGCTATAGGAAAGCTTACGTTGTCTACATTTGATGGTAGCGGGAGGTCAACAGTGCAAGCTTGGATCCACAAGCTTGACACATTTTTAGCCCTAAGGCCTATGACAGAGATAGAGGCAATAAAATATGCCACATTGCATCTAGAAGGAGTAGCGCATGACTGGTGGTATCACGGATTGATCACTCTTCAGCATAACCAGGTGACTTCTTACCAGGAATTTGTAGACAGGCTAGTAGAGAGGTTTGACAGGAAGGATCCAGAAATCTACTTCAGAGAATTGGCTCAGTCAAAACAAACAGGCAGCCTGGATCAGTTTATCAATGAATTCCAAAGATTGGCAGTAATGGTACCTAACATATCAGAGAAAAGACTGATAGTTTTATTTAGTGAAGGATTAACCGAACCACTAAGGGGTTGGGTTAAAGCATTTGATTCTCTAACTTTGCGGGAGGCTATGAATAAGGCCAGGGACATGGAACATGCAGCGCCAACAAACAAGTTCCATTCAAAAGGGGCATCATCTAGTAAGGACAACAAACCGTTCTTCAAGAATCCAGAGTAGACAAGGTTTAAAACTGAAAATAAGGATAAGTCTTTTGCACCACTTGATAGGGACACGCTTAATGATTTGCGGAAAAGGAAGCTATGTTTCTATTGCAAAGGACCGTATGACAGAGACCATGATTGTCCTCTACGGCCTAAGGGCAAAGCAAACAGGATTATGTGGGCTTTTTATGAGGGTTCAGACACTGAAACTTCGGACCAGCAGTCCAACAAAGAGGAATCCAATGAAGAACAGGGAGACACTGATGACGAGAAACTGAACAAAATGACCACATGTGAGGAGAAGACTGAGGGAAGACTTAAGGAGGCTCGTCTCACCAATGTACAGCTGGAGGGGTCATTCAGAATGAGAGGAGTGTTGGCTGGGCAGCGAGTCATCACTTTGCTAGATACAGGCGCCACACATAATTTTATTGATTCCAGGTTGATAGAGAGACGTGGGATTCAGACAAAGCAGTTTGAGGGCCTAAGAGTGAGGGTAGCTGATGGCTATATCCTCAAGTGTGATAGAAAAATCACGGATTAACCCTTGAAGATAAACAATTTTGAATTCAAGGCGGATTTTTATGTGGTGAATATGGGCGACACAGATTTAGTGTTGGGCATGACTTGGCTTCATGACATAGGAGTATTCACTCTTGACTTGAAAGAAATGGAGATAAAATTCCAGTAGGATGGGAAAACACACATATTGAAGGCCATTCGTGACATTGAGTTCAAGATGATGTCTTGTAGGTGCATGGAGAGCTTGTTGAAGCATGATCAGGGTGAGTGGGCAGTGCGTTGTACTTCCATGCCAGCACAGGGGCAGCAGAACTCAAAGTATCATCCCGACATATAGGAGCTGAGGATTAAGCACTACAAGGTTTTCAGCGAGATTCCACGAGGCAAACCTCCTAATAGAGGTATTGAGCACATTATTGAGCTAGAGGAGGGTGTTAAGCCCATAATGATTACACCATACAGGCATCTGAAAAGATTGAAGGATGAAATAGAGAAAACCATCAAGGAGTTACTTGCCATGGGCCATATCAGACCGAGCAGGTCTCCTTTCGCTTATTCTGTAGTACTGGTGAAGAAGGATGGCACGGTCCAGATGTGCATTGATTATAGGGTCCTGAATAAAAGGACAATTAAGAACAGGTACCCCATTCCGCGGATTGATGAATTATTGGATGAGCTTCATGGAGCATGTTTCTTCTCCAAAATAGAATTGAGATCAGGTTACCATCAGATCTAGGTCTGAGAGCAGGATGTACAGAAGACGGCATTTAGATGTCACTGTGTGCATTTTGAGTTTGTAGTTATGCCATTTGTGCTAACTAATGCATCTGCTACTTTCCAGTATGTGATGAACAAGGTGTTTCAGCATCAGTTGAGGAAGTTTGTGTTGGTCTTCTTTGACGACATCTTGATTTACAGTAAACCATGTGATGAACACTTACAGCATTTAGATTCAGTATTGAGCACGTTGAGCAAAGAGTCCTTGTATGCCAAGGAATCAAAAGTGATCTAGGCTTGTCAGAGTTACTATATTTGGGTCACATTATCAGTGCACAGGGCGTACGCATGGATCCAGAGAAGATTCGTGCTATTGTTGAGTGGCGTACTCCGGACAACCTTACACAGTTGAGAGGTTTTTTGGGGTTGTGTGTGTTCTACAGGAGGTTTGTCAGCGGTTATTCCAGGTAAGCAACACCCTTGACTGATTTGATGAAGAAGGGGGCTTTCTTGTGGACTCCTGAGGCACAAGAGTGTTTTGATAAATTTAAGGAGTTGATGACTTCTTGTCCAGTATTCGCATTACCAGACTTCAGCAAGCCTTTTGAGCTACATTGTGATGCATCAGGGGAGGGTGTTGGAGCAGTGCTTATGCAAGATAAGCACCCGATTGTTTATGAGAGCAGGATGCTCATGGGACCTAAGAGGAGCTTCAGCATATATGATAGGAAATGTTGGTCATAATGCATGCCTTGGCCAAATTCAGGCAGTACTTAGTGGGTAGTAAATTTTGCATCAAAACAGACCATAATAGCCTGAAACATTTCTTAGGGCAGCGAGATCTCAATGACAGGCAGCAGAAATGGGTAAGCGAGTTACAGGCTTATGATTTTGATATCACCTATTTCAAGGGGACACAGATTGTAGTTGCAGATGCTTTGTCACGAAGACCTCACCTGAGCATGATGATAGACATAGCAGAGGACTGGAGACATTTGATCCTTGCAGAGTATGTAAAGGATACATGGGCAACGGGATTTATTGATGGATCCATTTAGGATAGTGATTTTTCCCTTGTGAATGAGCTCATCATTTACAAAGGGCGTATTTATTTGGTGCCAAGGTCAAAGGTGAGGAGGATGGTGTTGAGATTTTATCACGATTCACCTACGGCAAGACATCTCGGGTTCTACAAAACGTATCGGCAGATTAGAGAGTGCTTCTCGTGGAAAGGGCTCAAAGTTGAAGTGTTGCAATATGCCAGAGAGTGTCCCACCTGCCAGCAGAATACGCAGGAACACTCTTACAGCCACTTCTGATTCCTGATAGGAAGTGGGAGTGTTTATCCATGGACTTCATCACAGGACTGCTGAGAGCTCAGGGCATAGACTGTATATATGTTGTTGTTGATCAGCTCATGAAGTTTGCCCACTTCTTTCTTATCACAGCTACAGACACTGCTACACCGGTGGTAGAATTGTTCTTTCGTGAGGTGTTCAGATTGCACGGCCTACCTCGGAGCATAGTCAGTGACAGGGATAGCAGGTTTATGAGTCAC
>MU226557.1:512873-528215 GCA_018584345.1 Thuja plicata
AAGTGGATTTACCTCTGCAAGTACTGTTACAATTCCACTTATCACATGTCTACACAGATGTCCCCTTTTATGGCATTATATGGGTATGAGGCACCTAGTTTTATGGATTTGTTACTGAGTGACAGTCCTGTGCCTAGTGCTGGAGATTTACTGCAAGAGAGTCAAGATATTGTTAAGGCTCTCAAGGAGAATATTGCTAAGGCGCAGAACTCGCAGAAGTAGTATGCGGATCAAAAGAGGACTGAGCAGACTTTTGAGGTAGGGGATATGGTGTACTTGATGTTATAGCCTTACCGCAAGTCTACTCTCAAGAGGAGTGGTGCCGAGAAATTGAAGCCACAGTACTATGGGCCTTTCAGAGTGATCAGAAGAGTTGGAGAGGTGGCGTATGAGTTGGTCTTGCCAGCAGAGAGCAAAGTCCATAATCTCTTTCATGTGTCACGCCTCAAAAAGGCATTAGGACACCACACTGTTCCTTCCACAGTGCTTCCACCCTTGGATGATGAGGGAAAATTAGTTTTAGTGCCAGAGGCTATCTTGGAGTTCAGGGAGAGGAATTTGAGGAGGTGCACTATCAGAGAATATTTGGTGAAATGGAAGGATATGCCAGTTGAAGATGCTACATGGGAGAGCGAGGAGATTCTACAGCATCCAGGGTTGAGATTGCTTGAGGATAAGCAATTTCAAGAAGGGCAGACTGTGATATCCCCTTCAAGCTAGTGACATCATGCTAGACAATGATTAGCCTATTAGTGGACCCTCGTAGGCTAGGAGACATGGATAGGGGGTCAATGATGGCATAGGGAAGGTATGATCTTCTAATGGCTCAGTTCTAGCAAAGCTCAGTGTTCTCAATTGGCTTGTGAGATGGTTTTTGGCTCATTTATATGGGTTATGCTTTTTTTGGCAGAAATGGCTATTTTTAGGCTTATTCTGGAGCTATAGAGATGGACCATTGCTATTTTTAGAAATACCTCATGGTCACATGGAGAATATTTTCACTAGCTCCCAGTTTAGACGGCTTGGTCAGATTCACAATATTATGGGAGTTATGACATTTTTTGTGGCTAAGTATTAAAGAAGGATAATTATTTAATATAAAGTTATATTATAACTTTATATTAAAGTCACTTAAGTTGAGGGTCTTAACGTCATAAAAAGTGGGCCAAATTTATTACTAATTTATTTGACATCTTCCTAAGTCTAAATGATAAAATATATCATGCATTTAATGTTTATAACATTAAATCGTACTTACTTGAGAGAAATCGCAATACCTGCTTTTTGGTGGTGATTTAGACTTGGAAGGATATATATGCTTAGCGTGAGAAGCAAAGGGCGCTCGGTTTTCATTATTGATTGAAATTTTCTTCTACTCTTGAGCTCTAATGAAGGGTTTGACAATGCAGCCATTGCAGAACGTAGTTCTTCTGTGTGTTCAACATTTGAGCCAGTGAGATATCTGGTGAATTTGATATCCAGCGGAGGTTTCATCCAGAGACTTCTATTGTGCTTCAGCAGAGATTTACTTCAGCAGTTACAACATTCATTTACAAGTTACAGAGAAGTTGGATTGCAGACAGTACGCCATCATTCATCCAGCGTGAGCAGAATACTACAAAAGGCGTCTTTATGTTGGGACGCAGTTATGCTGGGAAAGTGTGATTTTCATCAATAAATTCTCAGGTTCTTAATGTGTATATTGAATCCAGTCTTATTTGTTGTTATTCATTCAGATACTATCATTTGTACTGATTTTGATTCATTGAAAATTAATAAAGGCAGCAAATCCAGTTTTATTTGTTGTTATTCATTCAGATACTATCATTTGTACTGAGTTTGATTCATTGAAAATTAATAAAGGCGGCAGTAGTTCATTTTCTATTCAGTTTTTTTCAGCGTTATGTTATTTGCCTTTTATGTCAAAAACCCTTGTAAAAATACAAAAACATTATAAAACTCTCAAAACAAATCAGTACAACAGCAAGAACCTGAAAGGGGTTCTTACATATTCCAGCATCAAGAGTCTGAATCTACAAAACAATGTAATCATAAGGGCCTACTATCTAAGAATGCTACTAATATTTTAAAAATTATATCCACAGGCAGCTTGACAAGGGATGTGTTCCGCAAAGGAATAAGCTCACCTAGCCTAACAAAGAAACCATGCTCAGTCCCGCAAGCAACATATCTGCAAACGGACTAAAAAACTGTCTTGTAGGAAACTATATTTAAATTACACCTTGTTGTGGTTTATGGTCTGACGTTTCAACTAAGCAAACTCATGAGTTGTCAAGGAGATTGTCCACAATATAGTCTCTTTCGAAGTATGTCTTCAAACCACATCTTAGCCCAGCCAAGGAATCTGAGACCTTATCGTCAAGTTTACGTCATGATCTATGATTAAATCAAATACAAAGTCTCAGGTTGAACAAAAATAGTAGAATAATGAGAGTTTTAAGTTCTTCATGTTATTAGGCAGGTGTCAATGACTTGAAGCAGTAGCTGAATACATGGGACTTAAAAATTATGTAGAAAAAAATCCAAAATAATCATACACAGCCCATTAACAATAAAAACACTTTCCTATAAATCAAGTTGTTCTATTATTTCTGTATGGTCCCTCTTAAGATAAGGTTTTACAGTTCAGAGATTTACAAATCCACTTACCATACTTGCATACTTGTATTACTTATTCTTGACACTCATTAATAAGGAAATTCATAAATTGGTACCGCATACATGTTCACTTGGTACCACATACGGTTACAGGAATTTGAAGGGGATTGTCACTATGAAAAAAAGCCTTCACACAAATACATATAAAATAAATAGTTTGACAAAATCTGTCGCTACTAGTCCATGATAATTACAAAGCTGACAAATGTTTCCCAACCATCAAACCAACTCCACAGTTGTGTCTCACACAGCCAAAGAAAGAAAGGTACCTTTCATAACTATCATCCAAACATTTCAAATTTATAGCAGCATTGCTACAGCTGACCCATCTTTAAACCTGTACACAGAGAGAGTTTGTAAGGCTTGCCATTCCATCAAACAGTATCACCAGAATCTAAAAACTTAAAATGCTCTTCAATAACAACACATTGATTACGATTTTCAACATATTAGGTAATGCAACTAGTATAGTTTTCAAGGACAACTATTGTCTTTTGAGAACCTAACCAACCTTCGACAATTCGTATGATCAAAATGGAGAAAATGTAATGCACAAGAACAAAAACTTCTTGTTGGATCCCTGTTAGATTTTACAGAATTTGCGTCTTGATTGTCATTTCAAATGCAAAGAAAGTTTAAGAGGAGTCACAAATGTAATAATCGTTCCCTACAAACAGCCTCCTGCTTTACTCAACTAAAGATTTTATTTGCATATGCCATGCTCATCCCCATAGACAACTTGAACTGTATATTCAAGAACTTAGCAAAGAAAGTTTAAGAGTCACGAATGTAATAATCGTTCCCTACAAACAGCCTCCTGCTTTACTCAACTAAAGATTTTATTTGCATATGCCATGCTCATCCCCATAAACAACTTGAACTGTATATTCAAGAACTTAAACACAAACAACAAAATAGAAAAACTGTCCCCGATCAAATCAAATAAAACACATTCGCTAGATGCACATGGGCAAGATGTGAATGATGTTGTCATAATAGTCAATACCACAAACAATATTGACATATTCATTTAGGTGGCATTTTTGCAGTGTATCAAAATGTATAAAGTTTTTTATCAGGATTCAGATGCATAATTTTGAGTCGATCTGTAAGTAGTTTTCAGGCTTGCTCTTCAAACAGAGCTTATCCATATGCTGGAAGATGTGAAGAATTGTGTGGATTATTGATCTCGCTCAAAAAGAACAAGAAGATGTGAAGACTTGCAGAGTACTCAAGCAACTTTTCAGATGACAAAAGCCAGTGAGCTTTCACAAGTTCTGTGCTGCTGTTTTTTGGCATTAATTTTGGGCAAAATTTGGGCAGGTTTTTGGGTTGCCAATTCTCTCAGAGGTCTCTTGAATATTCCATTAGCAAATGTAAGACTATGAGGTGTTTCAACTTGGTTGCAAATTTGTGGAGATAATTGGAATTGTTAAGCAAAGAGAAAAAACAGAAGACTATGGAAGACCCATACTGCAAGTAACCAAGCATCCTTTTTATCCACTGCAATAAGGTACTGCAAGCTAGATGAAGAGCCAACACACCAATTTGGTAGCATCAAGGATATAAATTATGAAGAGCCTCCTATGATAGAGATGAATTTGGGACCATAAAAATCCCCAAATGATTATGGCTGGAGACAACCGGGGCCTACAACGTTTTGAATTTTAATGGACAATAACTCTTTAATTCGACATACAAGCATCTAAAAGGAGTTCCACCAAAAATATGTGCACATAGAATTCCTTTGATACCTAGAGCATTAACAATGCTAAGAAAAGCTTACATAATGAATCCAAACTATACTGCAAGGGTCCAAAAGGAGACTGACAGAATGCTTGATGCTGGCAATTTCTTAAAAGTACAAGCATGTGAATAGGTGTCCCATTAACGATTAGCCTAAAGAAGGAATTGACACAAATACAAGTATGTGGTTGACTTAAGTACTTCGAATGCAATCACTATTTAAGGATAGACATCTAGGTACAACTAAATTAGCATAGTTGAACAGGCTGCATAAATTTAAAACCAGCAAACCCCACACACCTTGTCCTCTTTAGTGCAAAAACCAAAAATATTAATAATGGTGTTAGATACTGCCTTTGAACAATGAAAAGTATAGCACTGCAAGACAGTATTACCAAGTACATATGGGCAAGGGAAGAAAAACAAAAACCTGCATCATGTAAGGTAGGATCAACTTTAGTGTACAAAACTTCAAAGTTCAAACCTGCTCTTGATCTGAAAGGTGCCCAACCACATCAAAGCAAAGAAAGAATCATACATACTCTACATGGACTAGAAGGTTCAGCTTACTTACAGTCAAACAAACTTTCAAAGTTGTGAACATATTTGAACAATAGCCCTTGTTCAAAAACCCACCATCAATGACACAAAAGTAAAAGAGGATTTGGCAATGCATACATCATGCAAGGCCAATTTGACTGCTAGTTGGTTGAGTAAGAATGTCCAAAAAAAGAGACCAATGCCTAAAAAGGAATGCTTGGCTATTGAAGAATGTAGATAAATTATGGAATTAATGAAAAGAAAATTGATGAAGGCAGCAAAGGCTTCAAATATTGTAGCATGGATGACAAAGTACAAGGTAGGGCTCAACAAAAGCAAAGAATTTCTTTACAATTTCCTCAGCTAGATCCTACTGATCCAATGGGTACCGCACAACAATTTACTTAGAGCTTAGAACTCATGGCTCACTAAATCATGGAAGTGGTCAATATTGTGAAAAGGTTGGGTAGTGAACATTCCCCACAAGTCATATAGGAAGTTGTGCATCCTCAAAAGTTGATTGAGGAGGAATGCCACATGGAGTTCATCCACATACTCTTAAGCGAAGGATGGTTGAGGAAGCTCAAGAAGGAAATGCAAAACACTTGGTTACCTATTCATATCCGCCCTCCTTTTGGATGTTAAAATCAGAAGAGTTTGGCGGCTTTTTACTAAGTGGAACATAATTTTTTATGTCAATATCTCAAGGTGTGGATTATTTGAACTAGGAATAACACATCCCAAAGGTCCTTTGGTCTGTTGGGATTTATAACCCCAAAAGTGTTAGCAACAAATTAGCAAGACACCTAGTTGGCAACACATATCCTAGTCCAATATATTCTTTCTTTAGATTCTTACCTGAATTTCTGTCTGAGCACTTAAGTTGATGGCCAAGTTCACAATCTAGAAGAAATGCTATAATGACATTAACATCTAAGGAAACAATTATTTTGAACTGTCATATATTCATGATAAATACACTCCTGAATGAAACCAATATTTGGCTGTAATGATAGGAGGGAAGTTTCAAAGGAAGTGAAAAGGTATTGAAGTATCATCAAAGAATTTGAATTGAATTAAGACAATTCAAATCCTCAACATCAAGTATTACGTTTTAGAGATGGTGAGTAAACTTAAGGCCGAGTGTCTGTCAACATGCACATCTAAGAAACCAATTTCTTTGCAAGTATGGTATATCATTTTACTAAGAATCAGTAGACTAAATAGATAGAGCTCTAAAGTAACTATAATTTGCTGTCAAAAAGTAAAAAAATGCTCAGGAACACTTTATTCATCTCTATTCCTTTAAAATGGTGAAGCGTGTATCAGCCATTCATGATCATCTCAACTTTTTCCTGTGGGAGATCAAGAATTTTTCCTGTGGGAGATCAAGAACAATCGTTGCAGTCCTACTGAAGTGGAGCATTGCATGTTAAACATTAGCTCACATTCACTTCAGCAAAATGCATGTTTTGCTCAAAGAAGCCATTAACTACAGATTTTTTCCTGTCAATACGAGTGATCATATGTTTCATGCACAACTATTATATCTAAAACCTGCAATTACAATGTTACCAATAGTTTAAACTGTGTGGGTGTAATTTTGAGCTTAATAAAGAGCAAATTTAAACAATATTAACCAGCTTTATTCAAAACACAAACAACTTAAGCATAAGGGTTAGTAAACATTAACAAAAAGTCAAAAGATAAAATATTTTACCAAAACCAACCTTGTTGCACCATCCGTGAGGTGGTTGTGCTAATGGACGGTTGGATGTGGGTATTTGTGCTGGAGGATATAATGTCCCCTTCTTACAACTAGTCAGCTTGAGGTTTCCAGTAGTCTATTCCTGAGTTCCCAAAGGCTAAGTGGATGTGGTTAGGGAACTCAGTGTCTTGAGAAGAGCTCTAGCAGATGTTTTCAGCATATTCGGGCAGAGTTTGTATTTTTAACAAATGGCTATTTTTAGTAAGTGTTATTTTTAGCACTTGATCTTGGCCTCCATCTCCCATCAATTCAAAGTGCAATGCTTTCCAGTTCAATGCCTTGAAGAGTCCTAAGGTTGACAGGATGATATTTGAATATTTCACTTAAGTGTCTTTTTATTTTAAGTTACTTTATCACTTAAGTGAAAGATGATATGTTCATGAAGTGTTTCCTATTCCTATGCCTGGGAGAGTTGACAACTTTAAGTTGTTTTAAAAGTCAAGTATGGAGATTATTAATTTAAAAGTTCTACATATTGCCTCTTAAAGTGACGCCAAGATTAAAGATGAGGTGAAGTGATATTTAAATGTTATGTTGTGGGCTCAAAAAGGGTGTTGAACCTCTTGGGATAAATTTCATGTCATTTCATAAGAGTGAAATGGGAGGGAAACTAATTTGCATTCAAATGTGGGTTGCCCTAACTTTTCTCTCATTTTATAAATATGAGTTTGAGCTCTCATTTGGATATAGATGAATTGAAAACTTAAGGAGATGCTGCTGAAATAAGCTCAGGGAATTCTTCTTTGCTGGTTGAGGACAAAAACCCTATTCTTTTGCCGGTTTTGGAGGCAAAACATGCACCCTAGCTGGTCAGTGTTCTTGGTTTGAGATTTTCAGTGAAATTTTCTGTGTGTGATTTTAGCTTTGGAGAAGATGAAGATCTGTGCAGTTTTTTGATCTGGGTAACTAGTTTTTGGTGTGGTGTGTGCTTTTTTGAGTGGGAATTGAGTTTTAAAGAGATTGGAAGCTTTTTTCATATGCTGGTGTGCTTTTCAGAAAAACTGGATATCAAATTTATGCTCATAACTCAGGGCTTGATAGAGATTTTGTTCTGGGCATTGTTTCATTGCATCCCTCACAGCTGGGTGCCATCTTTTGAATATCTCTTTGTGATTTTTGGTCGATTATTGATTTGTCAAGGCAAATCGCCCTACCCTAGGGGCCATAACTCTTCTATTGGCACTTGGAATTCATTGGAGTTTGAAATCTGCATTTTATTGAGGCTGAGATTAATCTTTGGAGGCACCTATTATTGCTGATTGACTCAGAATTGGAGCTATTAGTAAGCTTGTAATATCATCCCAAGCATCGCCCTTGTCATACTTGGGTGCCTAGTTGGTGCTGGTCTATTTCCTGAATATTATCTTTCATGTTTGGCAGACTAAAGGTCTGCAATATTTTTTAAATCTGATTTGAAATGCTTTGAATGAGTTTAATGAAGACTGTATGAAGACTAGTTATAATAAGCTCATTACTTTTTATATTATGTTGCAAATATATCATGCTTGTGTATAGTCCACATCATGAATGAAATCCTATAGCATCAAACAGAAAACTACTTTCATTGGTTACATAAACTTGTAAACATATTTTTCAAAAAATCAGGTTTGAACATTCTAAGGGATCAAGGGGAAAATCAAGGGTGGAGATTCTCCTAGAGGAATTGGGAGTACCCTTGAGGGATGGGCAAGTCCTTTGACCCATGTGACATGGTACCGAGGCCATGTCACATGTACAAAGGCCCATTGCCTTGTGTACAAAAGGCCATACCTTTGTACACATGTGAGAATATAGAGGATTTCATGGGAGGGTTGACTAGGATTAGGCATGTTCAAGTGGGGGATTAAGGGATTAAGTGGATTAATTCACTTGATAAACAGTGGAAGAAATTAGGTAATTTAAATAAATAAGCTATAAAGCATTTATTTATTTTTTGGGATGAGGATAAGACACTGAAATAAATAATTGGATTTATTTACCTAGGGTGGACTATAGAAGAAGGGTGATTAAATGGTTTAGGATCAAAATAGATGCAGGTGATAGTGATCAATAGTGGATGAACACTAATTTTATTAATTAATTAATCAAATAGTATTTCATTAATAAGGAGATGGGAACATGGTAATTAATTGAATAATTAGGGTTGTATTCAATCAATTAGAGAAGAAAAAGTCGGGTAATGATGATCTTTCAATTTAAAATGTCTACATAAACTAAGCATCATATAATTGTCTTCATGTTGCCTGTAGGAAATGGCTGTTATACAATTATCAAATATCAATAAATATAAACTCAGTTATTGTAATCCCTGTCCCTATTTTGTGACCTATCTCAGCAAGGCAATTTTTTTAATCCACTATCATATAAAGAGGGATCTTGCACATTTAGGCATATTATAAGAGTTTTAGATTACTACTATAAGTACATTAAATTACTATCACTCTAGCATTAATAAGTCCAATAAAGCATTATTCCTTTTCCTACTTGCAATTGTTAGATAAAAAGCGTGTAAAGATAGCTTTTAGTGTCATTGGATCACTACTAAACAAGAAATCAATTTGTTGTATGGTACCCGCTTTATGCAAGCAACCATTTTACAAGAGAATTCTTTCTCCATGGACCTTATATTGTTCAAATCAGCTGTACAAACCTACCATCCTCTAGATTTGAACCTGTGACCTCTACGCTGGAGTATATAAGCCTTAAACATTAAACATGGCACACCACAACGCCACTTTCCAAGAGTTTAGGTATTCTTGCACCACGCTATGGCTGTTTGTTGGAGGTGCATGCCCTGCCCTTTTGGACCTGTTCCCATTCAAAGAATGTTTTAAGGATACCTCAGAAACATCCCCCTCCTATCCCCTGGCTACATCCTTGTGGAGGGAACAGCCCCAAAATCATGGCTTTGTGCGAGGATGGCCACGGACAACAAGCAGTCCCCACATAGAACTAGTTTTAAAAAAAATCCCAAAGTTTAATAAAAATTATTTTATCTCTCTTCTATTGTACATCACACTCAGCCCTAAAAGACTAAAAGATAGCTCCATCTTCCATTCCAAACCAACCAATCTAGTTATAAGCAATTTTGAAATTTGCTTATACCAATCATGCTATAATAATATTATATTAATATCAAATTAATATTTTTGAAGGTCTGTGTGGCCTCAAAACCTTTATTTGAGATTGGCATGGAGACTCTACCCCTTGACCCTGCCTTCTATTGCGATAGGGACTACCACCTTCAAATTCTCACTCTAGTTTTAAAAAGAAAAAAGTAGACCATGCTAGATGGACAAGCAACATTTCTGTATACATATATAGATGACCACACCCTTTGGGCATTTTGTTGGAAGTTTATAACTTTATATAATATGTGTACATTGAGAAAGAAAGCAATGAAATTTTGACATTGGTTAATTTGAGTCTTTACCCCACCTTGTGTTCCAATAAGGAGCCTGCAAGGAATGCTCCCCAAAAAACCTCACAAGGCTGTTGCCCCAAAATCCCACAAGGGCTATTGCCCCAAAATCCCACAAGGGCTATTGCCCCTCAACACCACTAGGGGCCACCACCCTCAAAATCCCCACACTAGTTTCAGAAAAAGAAATCATTTTTTACCATGCTGGATAGGCAAGCAAGATTGTTTTATACAAACACCACACCCTTTGAACATTTTATTGGAATTTTTATATAACATATGTACATTGCCAATGAAAGAATTAAAATTTTGACATTTGTTAATTTGTGTGCTAACTCTCATGTGAAATCTCAATTCAGCTATATATTTTGTAATAAGAATGTATAATGTATATGATGACAGTCTTCCCAATGTTATCATACGAATATTTGGAATTTCCCAAAGTTTTAGGATTTTCCATATTTTTGAATTTGTCATCCCCTAAAAAGGCCTCCCAATTATCTATCCCAAAAATGCATCCCCCAATCCCTTGCCGTTCCCATCCTAGAAACTTAGTGTAACATAGCCTTTGGGGAACTTCCGTAACTGTGGTCTTTAATTGTTAAGATTCATGAAGGAATACAGCAACGAACCTAACTGCTGTGATCAATGACAAACTGTTTCCAATAGAATGATACTAGGGACATTATATCTCATCTTTTGGGTCATTCACCCCAGTCACGCTTTAGATACTCACATGCAAAAGGACTACTATCATTCACAAAATACTATCAACTGCTGCCGATAAAAAACACAAAACAAGGGTGAACTAATATTGTGCATATTATATGTGACGTATAGACTATATCTTACCCTCCATCATAATGGTCTTTTCTACTGATGCGCACTTTGGGGCAGTGGGGGAGGGGAGGGGGATGGTGAGCCTCTTTTGTTGCAATGACAATATAATTTTTGTACAGATAATGCACACAAGAAGGTACAAAGAGGCTCTTGAAGTAATATTTGACTAGATGGATTTTTATATTAATCTCTGCTAAGGCAGCACCACAGGAAGTAGAGGCATTTCAGCAGATTACAAAAGAAAAAGATGAGATGGGTGCCTTTAGATATTAGAAATAAATAGATACCAACCATAATAACAATAATATAGAATAAGCTGTCTTTTGAATTCTGTAAGAATTCGTAGTCTGTCCGTTCTCTTGAACCTATGTAAATTTATATTAGACCTATACCGTGTATTGTATACAAAATCAGATTTTTATTAACCAAAGTGGACATGTTCTGTTGGGGTGATTTTGATGTGAGACTCGTATTATATTTAGATAAATGGAAATATTCTTCTCAAACTTCTTGATGTGACTAAGTGAAACAAGAAAACATGTTTTATCTTCTACTTCAATAAAAGACCACATCCTAGATATTTTCATCCAAAACTAAGACATTGTAAATCTTTTTCTATTCATAAAAACATGATATTTTACTTTTCTTTCAATGAATGAATTATTGGCAATGTAAATAGTAAAACGTCAGTTATGAACTTAGGAGTGTCCCACACCTAGCTTTGCCCATTTGAACAAGTTTACTATAAAAACATTAATTATATTCTGACTAAAAACATAAATTAAATCTAGCCATTATCAAATGAGTGTTCCATTATTGCAACAGTCAAGTCATTTTAAGGTGGAAAAACAAGTTTCTCACTCTGAACCGTAATCCTGAGTTCTTTTCCACACTTAAAACTTTGTGGAAAGTTGTTTATGAATAACCTTCATATAATTCTAAAATAGAGAGTTAGAGAGAGTGAAATCTCACAAATAAGAAAATATAATTCTTTTAAACTTGCCTATAGAGGTGTGCAACAAAAAAGACCATACCTGTTAACAAGGCTAATAGAGACGTGAGGATTATTAGCTTTAATACTATTCCAGTCCTCCTCGCCTTCCTTTAACCTTTCCATTAACTCATTCACGGCTCCATAACTGCCACTGCACTCTATTGTCTTCAGTGTTTTCAGCTTCTCCAATCCATCTGGAACTTTCTTCACTCTCGGGCAATCCCATATCTTTAGTATCTTGAGGCGTTCCATTGCTCTATCCTCCAATGCTGGGAACTCTTCCAAGAGGGGGAAGCCTTGAACTGACAGCTGAATGAGCCTGGAAAATCCTCTTGACTCTCCAAAATGCTTTGGTAATTTTGTGCATTTGTGATTACCAATTAGAGATAATACTTCTAAGTTGGGGATTTTTTGTAGTGCTGGATAATCACTACTACAATAAGTCAAAACAAGCTCTCTCAAATTTCCCGAAAGGCATAGCCAACTCGGCACAGAGAATCGGCATAGATGAAGTGTTTCAAGATCTTTCAAACATTTCAGT
Organism: Thuja plicata; assembly: GCA_018584345.1. Classification (NCBI taxonomy): domain Eukaryota; kingdom Viridiplantae; phylum Streptophyta; class Pinopsida; order Cupressales; family Cupressaceae; genus Thuja; species Thuja plicata. The sequence continues at coordinate 525,403 of MU226557.1, forward strand.
GTTGCCGGGAAGGACGGAAGAATCAATTCCGTATCATGTTCCTTTTGAGGAACGTTATTCCATAATCCAAGATGCCGCATTTTCACCAGGCGTGCAAGGATGCCACCTTCAACACTTTCGAAACACTGTTTATCATTTATAGAAACCCTTAGTTCCTGCAGATTGATCATGTTACTCACATCTTTTAGATTTAACCACTCATTCTCTTCAAAACCAAGCTTCAACCACGATGATCTCAGTGTCTTCAGATTGACAAGCTTCAGTATTCCCTTAGGCATACAATCCAACATTTCAGAGCATAATATTACACTGAGATAAAAAAGACAATTGAGTTCTCCTATCCAGTCTGGTAGCCTTCGCAGGTTTGCACAAAATGTAAGATCAAGAAACTGAAGATACTTAAGTCTTCTCACACATTCTGGCAGCTCATATATTTTTGTCCCAGATAAATTTAAAACCTTGAGAAGTTGCATGTTGCCAACAGATTTAGGTAATGTGCTGATCTGAGTATAACCAAAGTCAAGAACCCGCAGCACTCTGAGACGGTCAAACAAGTTCTCTGGAATGTTTCGAATTTTTGAATTTTCCGACAGTGAAAGAGTGCGGAGAAATTTCTGATTACGAAGACTGCTCTGTGAGATAGCATCAGTATCCATACCTTGTTGAGCCAATAATATGCTACGGCAGCTTTTAAGGAGAGAGGGAGGAGCAAACTCACATCTATTTTCCATAGAAATATAAATGGCCAAATCCATCATTAGTTCGTGGACAGAGCAAGATTGTGATGCATCTAAAGACTGCCCTGTTACATCAACTAAACATAGATTTGCAAGCTGAGTCAGGTAACTCAACCCAACGTCCAGTTCATCTTCTCCGGGATATGATGGAGTAAGAAGTCCCTCTGCTAACCACAAATGTATGAGATATTCGCAGGGAATAATATAGTCCTTGGGAAAGAAACAAAAGTAGGCAAAGCAGACTTTCAGATGTCGAGGCAGGGAGTCATAACTCGGCTTCAGAATCTGCAAGATGGGCTCCTTTGATATCAGCAATTCTTTCAATTTTAACTCCCACTCTTCTTCTAGACTGTAGTTTGCCATAGATGCAGCAACCATCTTCACTGCAAGTGGCAACCTACCACATTCCCTTTCAACTGAACGTGCCAAACTCTCCAGGTACTTTGGTGGTCTGTTTCCCTCGGACTTAGGGAAAGCATGAATGCAGAACAGCTTCCAACTATCTTCAGGTGACAGAAGTTCCATTTCATATCTATGCACATTCATGATTGGGAAAAGAACCCTACTTCTAGACGTGACTACAATTTTGCATTTGCTATTCCGGCCCCCGGGAAGCCCAATTCTTGTAATGATGTTATTGATCACGCTGTTCTCATAATTTGTGGTCCACACATCATCCAGAACTATTAAACAATTTTTCCCATCTAAATACCCATGAATGACCTCAGAGCCTCTCACTTCACTGATACCCTCGTCTATCTCTAATCCTATTTGCGATCCTAGCTCGACTTGCAAACGTTTAAGAGAATAAAACTGAGAAAGAGTAATCCAACCACACTTCTCATACCTCTCATAAGCCCTGCCATACACATGGTGCATAAGGAAGGATTTTCCTATGCCGCCCATGCCCGTGAGGGCAAGGAGGGTCACAGAAGGATCCTCTAACAGACTCAAAATGTCCTCCACTTTGTCTTTGATGCCCACTGGTGGAGAATCGATGACCCATTTGTCCGATCTTCTTCTACTTGAAAACCCAATTCCCCTCTTACTCCATGAATCGCTCAGCTGACGACCTCGTTCAATCACAGACGTAATTCTCTGTTTCAACTCCTTGATCTTCTTCCTCATTGCCATGCGGCGCAAGATCCAGTCACTGCCCAAACACGACTGAGTCGCAGGCACAACAGCACACAGATCCATAATGTCCTCTGTGTCAAGGCAAACATCTCCCGCTTCCTGCAGCCATTGTTTCACAGCTTCGTTCTGCTTGCTGTCCTCATCTTCAGCACCATACAGATAACCACTAATTCGTGCAAGTTTCTTCTCCAGCCATTCAAATTCTTTTCTGAAACTCATCGCCAGCGAGTCCTCATCAAACCTCATTTTATCTAGCTTGGTGAAAATAGCGTTCGCACGCGCGTTCACAATTCCAGCTGCCATGATGACGTTTGAAGCTCTGCTTCAGATTTGATTTCCTCCTTCCTTGTTATTGCAGATGAGTTTCCTGATTATTGCAGATAACATTTCTGGTTATTGTAGCTGGGGTTTCGAAAAATGCTTATCCGTCACATCTTCTGGGGTTTCGAAAAATGCTTATCCATCACATCTTCTCAGCATTATCTTTGCGGACTCGTCACGCACTAGCTTTAAAATATATTCTAACTGCCTTTTTTTTTTTACTGTGTCTGACCTTTTTTTTATTCTGTTTTTTTTTTGTCTTGGCGTACATTGAATTGCCCTTCGCTATTTTCCTGTTCAACAGCTACTGACTACCTAACATGTGCTGCTTAATTGAGTCATATTAAAATATAATTTATGGTGTCTACGGCTATTTTATTAAAACTTCTCTCGCCCGTTGGATATGAAAAATGCGAAAAATGCTTATTCTTCTTTAAAAAAAGTAGTCTTCGATAAGGAATCTACTTTACTTATTTAGACCAAGATGCTTTAGGGCCCGTTTGGTGCATGGCATTAACTTATCCATAATAGGCCTATTCCAGAATAAGGGCCTATTCTCGAATTAATTAATTCTAAAAATGAAAGCTGGAATAAGCTATTCTCTGTTTGGATCCCATA
>MU226557.1:544920-558535 GCA_018584345.1 Thuja plicata
AACCAAGGAAAATACCTTCATCGCTTCTAGCATCAAACTTACCAACACCATCATCTCTCTTGATGTAGCATTTGCTTCCAAAGATTCTAAAGTATTTTACTGTAGGTACATTACCAAACCAAAGTTCTTAAGGTGTCTTAAATGTGCCTGGCCTTAATTGAATTCGATTGATAGTATAGATTTTTGTATTGACTACATCTCTCCAATAGGTGTGTGAAACTTTTCCTTCTATCATGATAGTGCGCGTTGTGTCAAGTATGATCCTATTTCTTATTTTTGCAATCCCATTCTGTTGAGGGGTTCTAGAAGCACTCAACTACCTTTTGATCCCATGTTCTTTGCAATACTCATAAAACTAGTCAGAGGTGAATTCTCCTCCTCTATCTGATCTCAGACAATTTAGTTTTAATCCAAACTCATTTTCAACTTTAGCTTTGAATATTTTAAACTTCTCAAAAGCTTCATACTTATCCTTTAAGAATGCAACCCACATCATCCTTGAAAAATCATCAACAAACAAAATAAAATACCTTTCTCCATAGTATGATCTTGTTTGAGTAGGACCACATAAGTATGTATGCACTAGATCCAATTTGTTTTCTACTGAGTTCTGCTTGCTTTTGAATGAGCTCCTTACATGCTTTCCCATCACACATTCCCTGCACATAGTATCAACTGGTCTTGCAATACTAGGAAGGTCTCTTACTGCCTTTACATTACTTATCTTTACTATGTTGTCAAAATTGATATGACAAAGTCTTTTGTGCCATAGCCAACTATCATCTACTTTTGCAACAAAACAACTTACTTCTGAATTGGGCTGAAAGACATTACATTTAGTCTTAGAGCCTTATGCAATCATATCTCCTTGTTTGTTATTAATGATGCACTTTTTGTCTTTGAATTCCAACTGATATCCTTTGTCAAGTAATTGTCCAACACGTAGTAGGTTATGATGTAAACCATCAACATAAAGAACATCATCAGTCTTGTTATTTCTATCTAAGGTAATAGAACCTCTTCCTATGATAGGTTTGGGCATGTTATCTCCAAATCTAACCATACCACCTTTGTACTTGTCCAGATGTACAAATTTTTCTTTGTCTCTTTTCATGTGATGTGAGCATCCGCTGTCAATGATCCAGTCAGTTTTGATATCTGCTTTGGAAACTAATGCTAACTCTTGTGCCTTCTTTTCATCTTCAATGTCCATTTCCTCAAGCATTTTCTCAATGTCTTTAATGGAAATGAATCCAATTTCATCTTCTCTTGAATCATCATCAGTTACACCATCTTTAGCATGATAGCATTCTTTAGTATATTTGGGCTTGTAATCTGATTTGTACTTCTTCACTCTTGTAGGACACTTGGATGCAAAATGGACAACTTTGTTGCATGAAAAACATTTGAATGGTAGTTGTCCTTCATATTTTCCTTTACCTTTCCTTTCTTTCTTAACAATCATAGCAATGATTTCTTCCAGTTCTGCATCCACTTCTTCTTTCTCATTATTACTAGAGCTGCTCAAGGATTTCTTACCATGGACTAGGGCTTTGAAAGTTGTTTCACTTTTGGGTTTTGTCTTCAATCTTGATATCTCAAATGTAGAGATTTTGTTGATCAAAGTCTCTCTCTTAAAGTCTTTTTAAAATTGCATGGTTTCATCCAAGATGTTGATCTTGCTCTCATAGTCTGTTGTCAATGTAGTCATCAGTTTGTCCATTATGTCTTCCTCTAAAATTTCTCCACCATTGTTTCTGATCCCTGAAACTGCTTCATTAATCCTCTGATTGTAAGCTCTTATGTTCTCTTCAGGGAGCATCTCTAAGTTGTTATACTTCTTTTTTCATGTCTTTCTCCGTGCATTCTTTGCTTGAATGTCTCCTTCAAACATATCTTCTAAATACTTCCATATGGTGTAGGCTTTGTCTACTTTCTTAATCTCAAAGAATTCACTATCAGATAATGCACTTATAAGGGATTCCTTGGCAATTGCATTAGTGGTAAATACATCCCTTTGTTTATTAGTAGCATCATCTTTTGCAAGGTCTTTTAGAGAGGGAACAACAACTTCTTGTGTGGCTATTTCAAAAATCTCAAAACCAACGCACTGTAGATGTGTTATCATTTTGTTCTTATAGTCAAGATAATTTTCTCCATCAAACTTAGGACTCTCTTTTCTGAAGTATGTCATCTGATCTACCTTAAGCTATTAAGCTTTCTCTCCAAGGCACTTGGCTCTGATACCAATTATTAGGAATAGTCCCAAGAGATAACTGAGCAGAGGGGGGTGAATCAATCATCTACAAGATTCAATTCTTTTTCCAATTAAGTACAGAATAACTTTAAACATAAACTCAACAAGCTAACACAGAATTGAACAACACAATTTTCATAACAGGAAAAACCAAAATAGGTAACCAGTGGGAATTAGCACCCACAAATAACTATACTAGTTTATAATGATCCTTGTTAGAAGATCTTGCAACCCTGTTAGGATTTGATCTTTACAATGCAATAAGTATAGAGACCTGGTCAAAGGTTGAACCCTGTTAGGAGTCTTTTACAAATAACCCTGTTAGGGGTGAGGACACACTGTCCAAGAGCTCACTACTCAAATGGTGAAGGTTACAACCTTCTGTTAGGAAGATATACACTATATCTGATAATGAACTATTTGAGTAGACCTATTGTCTTGATCGGTTCTAGTGAATTGTAATCTTCTTCTGCTTCTTCACATAGATCTTCAACTGTAGCTTTTTAGTCTAACTTTCTGCTCTTCTCTGTCTTTTCTTTTTCACTACATTTTCACACTTAGTGATCATAATTGAACTGCTATATGTATCTTCATCAAAGATAAGGCCATGAAGGCTATAGGAAACACTTTAGAAACTGCCTTGTCATCTTAACTAAGCACACAATCAAAGTTAGGACCGCGCAACTCAAAATGAGTGGATGTGTTGCTTCACATAGTCGGCTCTACCAAATTAACTCAAACATCACGCTTCTGTTAAAACATGTTTAGCACCTTTGGATAATCATCATTAACTCATAACTAAACATGAATATAAACATGCATATCCCAAAGATAGGCGCAACTCAAGAAACAATGTAAATACGTCAGCTCTTATCAAATAATCTCTAGAAACTGTAACTGCCAAAATAGATTAACATAACTCAACTGAAACTACATATCTAAATCTGTGTGTATGAACATGACATCCAGAACATGTCTACAACATAGATGTAAATGTGCAAGGCTCCAAAAGATCCGTACTGATAATTGCTTTACATGACACTGTTGTATATTATATGTTGTCATCAATGACAAATATACAATCAACTATTTGCACATAAGCAAATCTCCAATAGTTGTGCACTTTCTCTGCAACTGTTTTGAATCCTACCCCCCCCCCCCCCCCCCCCCCCCCCCCCGATAGAAGAAGGCCATCACGCACGATCAGGACTGGGCCACCCCCATTCATCTATGACATCATATCCTGGGGAACCCACTGATGCACCACTTTCATTCTTTCTTGTTAGTAAACAGATTTGCACTTTAAAAATACCAACACAAACTGACTCATAATGCCCAGATGAAAGTACAAATGCTACTAACAATTGGAGAAGTTATCATTAGATTGATAACTTTCCTCTGAATTGAGAGGTACAGCTCCCTCTTAGAAAGATTCACAATGAATTAAAATATAAGTTATATCTTTAACTAGAAGACACAAAGGCATACCAACATTCACCCATCAACATGGTGTGAATGTTATTATAGATTTAATAAATTAAAATAAAACTAAATGCATGGAACACAGAACATTCACTTATTCTTCCCACTGTAGGGGCATGAGATGGAGATTTGATATTTTGTTTTTAGATAAATGAATGAATGGAACTCATAGAATTTATGACATTCATATGCACAACTATAATGAGTAGGACAACATAAAAAGATGAATGGAATAGCTCACAGACTACACGCAATCATAAAGAAAATATTCAAACTCACAGATTTAATATATATTTCTTTCTTTTCTTTTAATACATAACCAAATGGCTCAAAGACCATGTTAACCCTGCACAAAAACTATGACTGGAAACATTACATGCATTCCCTCTTTCCCTTATTACAATAAGAAATCTTTCTTTTGCTGGAGCACATAGACTGTAGAAAAAGAAGAAATCGGAACCTCATCTCATCAACTTCCCCACAATAAATAATATCTTATTGGTAGTTATTCGGTTACTGTAACGGATTCTTGAAAATCATTTCCTCTCTAATCTTTATTTTCTTTTTCCTCTCGTGATCTTCTCTCATTTATATTTTGATATATTTATAAACTATTGATTTAAAAGTTTATAAGGATACAATTTAACATCTTCAAATGATATTTGGACAAGTGGCATATGAAAACATTAATCATCAATAAAAATTCTTGCTGCTGGGCGGATTTAAAAATATTTATGATAGTCAAACTAGGCCTCCGTGCGGGGGCATAAATAATTATTCCACCGTTGGATTTCCTTCATTTTTGGATATGTTGGAGCTATCCTAATTGCGCAAAACTCCACCATAGAGATTGATAAAATTATGTCTAATTCAAAAGTTATGGATCTCTGAGTGGAGGCACATAAAACTGTAAAAAAAAATCAGACTTGTGTTAATGTTATCAACAACTTTCACATTGTTTGCACTCAAACTTCACCATTGCCACCACCACTTGTTTCTTAGAACTGATATTAATGTCTAGATGAATCATACATCATTCCATTGGGTTATCTAAAATATTCCATCACCTCACGATCACAATGAGTTGGATGAATTTCAGATTTTCAAAACTGTACACAGTCACTATAGTGTTCCAACATTTATGTTGTTTCTATCGTGCAGCCATGATAATAAAATTGCAATCTTCACCATTAATGTGAATGCCTCATTAGATACCCACACTAACTTTATTCCATGCATTCTGCAATAATTGCATCCCTGCAGCACTTTTAACATTTAATTATTGATATGAATGGGCATTGCCAACATGAAAGGTAAGGAATCATTTCCCTTCATTTTAAAGTTTACATCATGTGATGTTTGTGCCATTTCCAATATCTGTAATAAAATATGAGACATCTTTTCAGTATATTCCAACACACTAGAAAATATGCCTTGTACCCTGTTTGAACCATCTTGAACCTGTGAACTACATTGAACTCGATTGAACAAGTTTGAACACCCTCAAACCACTCTGAACAACTTCGAGCATCCTCGAACCACCTTGAACAAGTTTGAACCATGTTCAATGGGGTTCAAAGATTTATGCTTCCACTTTTCATCTTTATAAGCATGATCTTTTCAAGGATAAGAAACGACCACCATGCAAATCCCGCATTTTGGTCAATAATTACAAGATAGTGGCTGAGTTTTGAAAATTTTAAATTGGGGTACTATAAGTGGGCCAACATTTCTGTACCACAAGAAATCTACTACTGCATACTGAACAAAAACATCTCTTTTACATTAGTAAGCAACACATAGTATAATTAAAGACATGAAATGTATACATTTTATAAAGATAGAGCTTGCACTAGTAAATTTTCTTCACAATATTGTTTTTCATATTATATGATCCATCAGAGCTATATTTTTTTCATATCATTTTTATTATAGATTATCTAATTGAATCCAAAGATTATTGATCTAGTAATTATAAAATATAAAATATCAATTATATTCAATTGGTCAATATGTAGATTTAATAATACCATGTTGTTGTTTAGCAAGAATCTTTGCCTTATTAAACTTCATGTAAGTTAAAATTTAATTCGGTCTATAGGTGTAGATTAGTTGTTGAAAGATATGGACAATGGTCATATGATTGAATCATAAACTTGAATCAGATCAGATAATTTGTTTGCAATATTTTTTTATCATACTAAATGATCTATCACATCTTTTTTCTTTCTAATTATCATCATTATGATAGATCTTGTAGTGTGATCTAAAGACTATTGATCTAAGTGTAGTTCAGGCAGTCATGTTGTTGAAAGATATAGATAATAGTTACATTATTAAACCATAAACTTCGATCAAATCAGATAATTTGTTTGCGATATCTTTTGGCACACTACATGATTTTATCATCATTTTCTTTCCTTTCTTATCATCGTTATGATAGATCTTATAGTGTGATCTAAAGACTATTAATCTTAGTGTAAATCAGATAGTCAAGTTATTAAAAGAAGGATAATGATCGTATTATTGAACAATAAACTTCCATCAAAGCACATAACTTCTCATATTATTGAATCACTATATGAATGATAAGACCTTGCAAATAGAATTCCAAATAATACCAATTCCTGTAGCCATATTGAAAAAAAAAACCCAAATAATACCAATTCCTGCAGCCATATTGAAAAAATAAAAAAAATCAAGAGCTTAAGAGAATGCATACTTAGTTTATGGCTCCTCTCTCTTAATTGGGAAATTGAGAGAATGTACAGTCAGTTTATGGGTCCTCTCCCTTAATTGTTTTTCCCACTTCTTAATACAAATTTTTTTTATGGGTCTTCTTTTTCAATTGCTTTTCCCACTTCTTAATACATTTTTTTTTCTATAGCAAAAACTCTTAAGAGCAATGATATTTTTTAAAAATTTAATTGTGTTTAAGATTTTTTAACATTAATGTTATGGATCACACTTTATGAGCTATAATTAGTTTCTACGATGAATGATAAATCATCCAACAAGGTCAAAAAAAATAATATCAAAAAATCTCATGCACAATCAAATTCAAAAATAGTTAATGAATATTTGTATGAATTATAAAATCTAAAAAGAATAATTGACGTGTTTTTTCATTACCCGATATCCAAAAGAGAGGAGCTTATTGAAAGAATTTGGGCATTGTCAAGAAATGTTTCCTCTAAAATAATCCAACAAAAAGAATTGTATGAATTCCAGCCTCTTGGTGGGGAGGCCTCTCTTGAGCCCTCCACTCTTTCATCATGTGAATTCAGCATTTCTACTGAATTGGGGGACCTAAAATCATACAATACAAGTAGTGTTAAAAGTATTATAATCAAAATAAAAGCCATGGCCAAAAGTGGTATGCAAGCCACTCGTCTGCACAATCTCATCTCCTTTTTTTTTCTTTGATATCTTCTATTGGCTTTCAAATATTCATGGAAATACTTTCCAAGATGAAAACATTAGAAAAACAAAGCCAAACATTTAGCCAAAATAGTAAACAGTTCAAATTATTTGTTAGAGTCAAATCTATGTACATTTGCATTCTCTTTCCCTGCAGTTTCCTATGAATACAAGTTAGTGGTCATAGTGGGCATACTGATAATATCATTTTGACCATTCTACCTAAATCCATCCAAAGATCTTCAGGTCATACACAGACTCCCATTAGCGCATAAAGAGAATCATACAAAAATACAATCATGCAAATTAACTGCATAAGATTTTGGTAACAGTTTGCCCTGCTACAATCGATTTTCTTTATATTTTCAAATTAGAAACAGTATATTAGATTTAAAAAGCCCATGACCAAAGATTATGACAAATATTATCTGATTATAGAAATGATATCATCTAATGTACGGTTTTGTGATGACTTAGAGCCTACTTGATGTTTGCAGTCCACATAAATTATGCTCTGTTATGCCTCTACCATGCTTCAAAATTTCCACAAAACTGACCAGGAATGCATTTTCTTAAAAATGGTTATGCACAACAGTTTGCATTTTAATCCCTTTAATCTTTTTGCCCACAAACTTCAAATTTTGTTTATTAAAAAATAGTTTCATTTATTTGCTTGAAACCGTATTTGATTCTATTTTTGTTGAAACTCTTGTTAGGCTTTTCCGGTATCAGACAATTCCGTAAGTGGACTATGAATTAAAAAAAAATATCTATCCATCTACCGGTTGTATGACAATATACCAATGCATGACAACTTTCCCCTATTTTGGTATAAGACAATTTACCGGCTGCATGACAATTTTCTGTCAGTGGGCGATGCCCACAATAAAAATCCTATCGGCTTAATTATTAAAATTTTATATAATGTATACCTTAAAATTACTAAATAATATATTATATGTTATAATATAATCATTAAAATAAATTAAAAATTAAAAATTTTAAACATATTAGTTAAAAAGTAATATGTAATTAATGAAATTACTAAATAATATATTATATGTTATAATATAATCATTAAAATAAATAAAAATTTAAAAAGTTTAAACATATTAGTAAAAAAATAATATATAATTAATCATTAATATATATATATATATATATATATATATATATATATATATTATTTTATTTATATAACCTTTAAATTATGTAAAAATAATAATAAATAAATTAAATAAATTATTTTTAAAAACTAAAACATGACTTTTTACATAATATAACTAATCTAAATATAAAAAGTTTGAAATTAAAAAGATTAATAAAAATAAATAAATTAAAAAACTTTCAAACACTCATTCGTATTTAAAACTGACCGCACTGTTTTATTACTAGACGACATTTCTTATTTAAAACTGACAAACTGTATTTTCTGCCAAAGAACGATAACAAGTACGATGGCATCCATGACGGTAAACATGCTTCCATCCATGTCGACGATAAACTATAATTGATTGAATGTTTGAAGATGATAAGTTGATGATCAACAAAGTGCAAAAGTGAATGCAAGACATTAAATCAGTTAATGTATTGTAATGTCATTGATGTCAACTAATGACATATTTTTCCATTAACTAGTATGCAAAGGAAAATAGTTTTGAAACCGTCTATAACACCAACATCGAAAGACAGGTTTAGTGCAACCCGACAAATAACTTCACAAGGGAACCCGATAACAAAGATTATAGTGTAACCTGACAGAGCAGGTTACAATGTAAACTGACAACACAGTTTACAAGTGCAACCCAAAAATGTTGAAGTGGGACCCGACAATGTAAACCGATAGAGTAACCCGACAGAGTAACCCGATAGAGGAACCCGACAGAGCAAACAACAGAGAAACCCAACAGACAATTCACAGAGGAACCCGACAGGAAGACTACAGAGCAATTCGAGCACCAGTCTACCGAGAGACAGTTATAATCCTAAGAAATGTGGATTTGACTTCCACGCGAGATAAAACACTTGTGTTTTATATTTAGCTTTTTGATGTGCTTTAAAACCATTTCTTGAGGGACAAGCAATATAATTGTAATTGTTTTAATCAGTCTAACTAATTAGAAACGTGCAAACTAGGAGATCAAGGTCAAGTTGTAAACATTTGATCATAGAGTTAACATTGTTATGCGTGAAAATCATTTAGGTAAAACTCATTGTATAAATAGATGTGTAATCAATCAGAATAGAGTGATGTGATGATGATTGTAGCCATAGACACTTATATGGATTAGAGACAGAGTTTTATGCAAAAGGACAACAAAAGATGAAATAGGTTATCAAGAACCAGATTCAAGGCTACCGAACAGAATAGAGGTATTGATCAATCACTATAGGTGATACATTATATTGTAATCTTTAATGGATCTGTAATCAGCAATTCTAGATTTCATATACTCAGGTCAATGAATATTTTTGACTACATTCTAACAAGTGTAGCAAATAGAAGAAATCCTTTGAGAAGGTGGATTTAACAATCCTTTATAAATATCTTAACTGAGTGCACACAAAACAGTGTTGCAAAAGCTCTTAACAAAGTAGACCTTAACCAGTCTCTACATGTTACTCCTAACATGGTAAGACCATCAGAAGTTATCAAACTTGTAAACCTTAACTGGACCCTTCCATTCTGTAGATAGTGAAGTTTTGTGGGTTTCATCCCCACCACAATTTTTACCTTCTAACAGGGGTTTTTTGCGTTACCAAATCTTGTGTCATGTGTCATTACATTTCATGAACATTTCTATGAATGTTTACATGTAAATTGAGTTTATGAATTTATATAACATACACAAAGATAGAATAGCACATATGGTTGGTAATACAATTGATTAATAAAGGATAAAGTTTAAATGTCTAAAAGTTTTACAGGGTACTGATTCACCCCTCCCCTCTCAGTACACACCATTCCATTATTTTCAACAATTGGTATCAGAGCTAGATCTCTTATTTGGGAAAGTTTAAATACTTGAGAGAAAAGATCATACAATGGAAAGGTATAAGCTAGACAAAAGTATTGAGAATCAGAAGTTAGAGATACAGATCTTCTATGAGCAATATAAAGAAGCTAGAGTCAAGATAAGACAATTACTGGATGAAAAAAGGTTATGGCATCTCGTTGTAATGAAATAGACTATCATGAAGAAGAGATACCTGATTTATTTGATTCATTAGGATCTACATCTTGCAATACATCAGACACATCTGAAGGAAGCATTACAAGTCTACATAAAATAAATCAACATCCTAGACAAGTGAAATCACTGCAAATCGGTCAAGAGACACAAATGGTAAGAATGATTGAGGTTATGAATAATGCTAGATAGGCTAAACAAGAAAGAACACTAGCAATTGATGACAGGAGGAAGATCACTAAAAAGCTACAAGAGAAAGAGTCATAAATACAAAAACTTACTGAACATCATCATGAGATCACCAATTAGATTATTCTTATGAGTCAAGAGGCAAACCGAATGAACATAGAACCGAATGGAAAGCTGGAAGCTATTGGTGAGCTAATAGAAGAAAATGAAAGACTGAAGCATGAAGTAAGAATTCAGCAACAACACAATGATATGATCAAGAGAGCTGAAGAAAGTACCAAAAGGATGGATGATTTTCTGCATGGAAAAAGAAGAGTCAACAACAATATCAGACTAGGGTATACCAAGCATGGAGAATCACCATACCAAGATGATAAAAAAGATGTCTACACAAATCCAAGACCAAGAAAGCAGTCATGCAATCACTGTGGAAAACCAGGCCACACATCTAATGTTTGCAGAAGCAAAATTAAAGGTATTCCTAAATCCACATCTTCATTCATAGGAAATTGTTATAAATGTAACAAAAAGGAACATGAAGCATATGAATGTAAATTTGAGGTAAAACAACCAAAGAAGGAAACCTACATGGAAAAATATTGTCCTCCTTGCAAAATGCACATGCACACATTTCTTGAATGCGGGAAGAAGAAAAGGCAAGCATGGAAGCCTAAAGAACAAGAAAATGCTTATCAACCAAAAAGAGTCAGTAACTCATATGTTTGGGATTACAACACATGGACAAACTATACAACATGTGGTAGATATGGACACATTGCAACAAACTACATGAGAAAATAGATGAGAAAGTCTAGGAGCTAGACTAACCCCAGTATGACATGCTTACACTGTCATAAAGTTGGTCATCTAAGCAAAGACTGCAGAGACCAAGTGACAGAGACAAGCACTTTTTCCAATGGAAATGCCATTGAAGACATCAAGAAGATGAGAAAAAAAATGTGGAGAAAAGCTACAAACACTAATGATGCTAGATCAGGTAATGGAATTGGTGACACCTTATCCAATGGATCTGGTGACATCACCACCCCCACCTAAGATGAAGTAAGTATGGAACTACACTATACTAAGTTATACTTTACATCAGTTCCATTATACATAGTTAAAATGCCAAACTAGCATGATTAAATATGCACTATGGTATTACTTGTTATGAATTTATCAATCCAATCTCGTCGGTCAATACATACTGAGAATCGTCGGTATACATGTGAAAACCAAGTTAATCAATGTAACCTGAGACTCGTTGGTAATCATGTAAAATTCATTAAAGTCTTCGTCACTTACCGAGCACCACCGGTAAACCTATGAAAGGTCAAGTGAGTTGTCACTTACCCTGAGCCGAAAGTTTGTGTGATACCCGAGCGAATCTGTCTTTGAACACTGAGAAGTGGGTAGAGCATTAATTGCACCACTTAGGGAATCATCTATAAATAGGGAAATGGAAGAGCTCATTATTCACAAAGCAATTAAGAGCAAAATAGAGCGAAGAGCAGAGCAAAGAAAAATAGAGCGACCAGATTGCAGAGCATTCCAAGCATATTCATGGCATTCAGATTTTGATCTTCAACAGCTACAGCAGAACAAGTGAGTAACTTGAATCACTGAGATCACTGTTTGTTTTATAGGAAAATCCTTAAAATTGCAAAATCATGGCAACCACTTCCCGTGTAACCAAGATCAAGAATGCTAAGGATAAGAAGGTTAATCTGATCAAGAACTCCACTTGTGAAGAACCTAAGTACAAAAGCTGTCTAGAGGTTGCTTCACAACCGACAACGCTCAAGAATTTTTGGGAATACCACCTAGGGTTTTATTGATTGAGGATGTTTGATCATACATACATCGCAAGATCATTGAGATAGGAGATCTTGAGGTTGAGAAAGCTTACAAGAAGCTTTGCAAAGACAGAACCATCAAGGACAAACACAAACACATCAAGGTAAAAGGGCTCACAAATGCCCTAATGTTCCCAAAGGAATTTAAAACTGAGTGGATTCAGATAGTGCTGAGTAGAGTGCATGACCTAAAGATGTGGCTCGACAAGCCAAAACTGATTGCCAGGGATGTGATACACGCAGTGACCAGTTATCATATAATCGACAAGGCAAAAGCACTAAAATATCCTCCTCACCAGGACGTAGAAAAGAATACAGGTGCAAAATGAGATGGAAGAGGATTAAATTTAAATTCAATCAAAGATCCTGAAATGAAATTTGGTGCATGTGTGCTAGGATACAAGATATTCGAAGCCAGCAAGATGAACAACATTGCATGTGGAATAGTTGACACTGCCCATAAGATTGTAAAGAAGGGTCTACAATTAGATCTATCTAAGCTTCTACTGAATTAATTAGATGAGAACTTGAGCACAATCAGGTCTGCAAAGTCTAATTCATGTAAGTTTGGATCACTTCTAATGTGCATGTTTTTCTACTTTCAAGACTTCTTTCCATCTATCGGTAATGTCAACTGGGATACTACCTAACCAGTGACCATTCAAATTAGTGAATTCATCAAGTCACTAGGTAAAAAATTTACATCAATTGTGGATGATACTTTACTAGATTTAAGGACAAGATGCAAAAAGCTGGGATAAGGATACAAGAACAACTGGTAGAAAAATATAATACTGATATTTGTGTTATGGTGGACACCGATAACACCTTTATCAAACAAGTTGTACCAAGGACAACATGGTTAGCACCACTTGACTATGAGGTCAACATTGATTAAGCCACCAATGCTATTGAAGCATTGATAAATGAACCATTGGAAAAGTCACAACCAATGTTTGGAACCTATGAGGAAGCCAAGGAGAGAATAAAAATAGGCTTAGTTGTGAAGAAAATTGATAGAAAGAAAGAGAAAATGGTAAATACACTCAAGAATAAGTTGTTGGTAGATGATGAAGAGTTAGAACAAAAGGATGACTGTTAGAAATTAATCTTTACTTGCATTATGTAAGTAGGAGATTCCTATGGAATCCCTACACCTATGTTGTCCTCTTGTGAGGATAATTCATTTTATGTATCTTTTATTATCCCTTGGTTGTATT
>MU226557.1:581265-604046 GCA_018584345.1 Thuja plicata
GCAAGGTTGAAAGAGACATGGCCAAATTTGTGTCTGAAGCCAGGACTGCCACGGATGCCAGATGGGTGGAAGTTGTTGCCAAGCTGGAAGAAGAGAAAGCTTTTGACTGGCCCACCGTCAAAGAAGTAAACAGATGGGAGGCAAAGCTTAAAGGATGAGTCAATTACAGTTGAGCCGCAAAAGACAAATTTGGTTCAGGCTTTGTAAATAGTTGCCACCCGTGTTCGGTTGCTAAACTTTGTTTCTAACTTGTTGCAAGATTTTTGTAATTTTTCCCAGTATGTCGGTAGCTTGTTGCATCCTTATTCTATAAAAGGATTCCAAGACTACTGGGAAAAGGATGGTCATTTTTAGGTCTAAAAGTATTACCAAGTCAATTGTAAATTTTGGTCTGGAGAACCAATATATCCGGTCTTTTGAGATTTTTCTCTTTGAATGTACTGATTGATGACAATTTTGAATAAAATCCAGTTCACATTTTCTGAAGCATTTAATGGATTCTCTGTCTTCATTGTAGCATTTTGAGGTTTGTTTAAATTGAATATTCTAGGAATATTTTTAGTTTATATGTCTGTCAGGCAGATTATGAAATACTTCTAAGGTTCTTTCAAGGAGAGAATACACTTTAGGGATATTTCAGCAAAGTTCAGGATAGTGAATGAATTTGATGGATTAATTTGGTTAAGTGTGCTAAGGTAGATATATAAGGTATATCTATATTTGTGTCAGATCTTGTAATTGCTTTCAGTTGTTGTCCTTAATCATGATGTTTTAAAACCAGTTACATATGACTCCATGCCCTAGGATTGAGCACTGGTCTATTTTTGTTTAGTGAGATGACTATCATCATTTAAATCAAAATCTTTACTTTCAGTTCGGTCTGTTTCAGTAAAAGTTACAGTGAACATTTCCTGTAATTCCACCAAAAGCAAGGTTGAATAATTTAGTGATTTCATTATTCAAAGTTGTTAAGGGTATTCCCGCCCGAGTTTGTGGAGCTCAAAGTGCAGAAGGTTTCAAAACCTTGTTTCTGTTATTCTACTCTATGCTGAGTTAGTGTTAGGGATAAATAGAGTGAACCCTCCGAGGGTATTTTCATATCAACAAGAAAAGGGAACAACATAACGGATGAGCCATCTAGAATGCTCTTTGGCTAGAGTCTTGATTGCTTCTGACCGGTCTTTTAGTTCTTCCATAGCCTTAAAGATGCATCCACTCAATTGCTGGAGTTATGGCACCTTGTCTAAATGAGTCAAAGATAGCTCTGCCAAATTATGCAAGTAGTCTGTGAATGAATTCTGCATGTTGGCCACTCCAACTATTGCTTTGCCCTCACCACTAGTCTGCGAATCCACATGAAGTCCTAGCAGGAGTTTATAATTTTTACTCTGCTCCTCTTGCACCTTAACATCTGTTTATTGTAGACCTATTTTGGCCTGAATAATCATCTCAATTTTGAATTCCAGACTTTGGAGCCATTCGATCAAGGGCTCATCACCTTTCTGTAGGATCTTAGCTTTTAGGGCCTCCTTGGTCTTCATCTTTACCGCCACATGCAACATAACTATGCATTCTTGACATCTCACTCTCTCTGCAGTGAGAGTCTGTAAATTCTTCTCAATGTTGTTTTTCTCCGTTTCTAGCCTCAGAACAACATTACCTAACTGCTCAATGATCACTAGACCTTCCGACTTGAGCCTCTCGATCCATCTCTTACCAATCTATCTGTAATGTTGATCTTCTTGAAACTTAGCAAGGATGGCCTGGTTCTCAATAGTACTAGGATCGACAAAGGAAGTTTGAGTACTGGGAGTGCTCTCTATAGGAGTTAAGAGCTGTCTAATGAACTCAGTCAGCTGAGCCACTTCTACTTTAAGCTAAATTTTGGAAGCCTTGAGATCTTCCAACTCCTCTTCTATTACTACATTAGTGGACTTCCACCAATCCACTTTAGTGTCGTGTCGAGCTAAGACCATATTGAATGATTGCAACTAAAAATCAGAAGCCGCTAGATCTTCGAGCCTGCCTTCTTTGGTAGGCTTGGCTACTTCCATGGTGAAGTGCCCTATTTCAGGATCACGACCCAGAGTAGACATAGTATTTGCACTCTTTGGTTTGCTTGTAGTAGCCTTGGGCTAGAAAGCCCGTGATAGGGTGTCTTTGCTGGGAACTACTTCTTCTATCCTCTTCCTCTTGCGCTCTAGAGTATTTGCTATCCATGATTTTGTGCTAGTGACCTTGTTGGCAGAGACCAAATCTTCAATGAATAGCTTTCTAATAAGTGGAGGAGTAGCTTTGGGATGAGAGGTGAATGGGATCACTAAAGTACGTGAGGAGGAGATCAATTTCACAACCTGAGTAACCTCCTGTTGCTCCCCACCTCTCTTATCAGATTCTGCAGAAGTACTAGGGCTATCCTCCCCAACTTCAACTATGAAAGGGGACATCCTCTTTGGATTTTCTCAAGTCGAGGTCCCAGCCGAAACATCTATAGCAATGAAAATAATTGGCTACTCAGGATCTATAGCTCTAGGAGGCTCGTCTATAGACTGGACTTGATTTGTTGGGTCAGCCTCTTCTGTGACTCCGACATCTGGAAGGGGACCTTCTCCACAAGTCTTCTCTAAGAGAGAGGCTTTTTTAGGAGGTTCATCTCCTCCCCCCGATGGTTGAATTAATCCCTATGTAGCTGGAAAGGTTGCTGCAGAGGAAGAGGTTGCAGCACCCATAGTTGTTTTCAAAGGAGTTCGCTGAGTGGGAGGTTTCCTCTGTGACCTTTTCTTTCGGCCTGCCGTCCACTCAACCCACTGAGCTGTTCTTTTGAAAATCCCTGCCATTAGGGTCTGCAAGTCACTTATCACCTGGTTTAGCATCAGATCTGAACTGATAGGGGTGGATTTTATTTTCTCTAAGTAGGTATCATTGTACAGATGATTACCATCATCTTCTAGCCCTTCTACTGCAATGTTAACATTGAACTTTTTGATTTGTTCAATGGTTAACCGGGCGTAGAACTTCTCCCTGCTCTCCAAGTCATCTTTGCAATTGGCCCAATATTCTTCAATATCAGGTACATGATGAATAGCCTGGCTCATTTTTAAGACATCTCTGGCATAATCAACAGGATCATACTGTGGTCTCAGAACATCATACGTTGCCAGAGAGAACTTCTTCGAGAATGTTTTAAGGACATTCTTTGCCTCTAATTAAGAAACACAACTGTAAGCTTCGATGACCATCGGGAACTCATAGCCTTTCTTCTTCACCTCTGAGAAGATCAGGTTCACCTAGAGTGCTTGCCCCATTACTTCAATCAGCACGATCATGTCTGTAGGGTATCTAGGCAGCTTCAAAGGAAAGTCATCGAAAGCTACAAGATGAAGATATGAGAAATCTTTGAACTGAATAAAATAACAACCAAATTGGCTTATAAAATCCATGGCTTCAGGAGAAAATCTCCTCTCTAGACAACCTTGTAGCTCCCTGCACAGTCTCATTGTAAAGGCATCATTAACCATGAGATAATCCGCATAGCTATTTTGTAGTTGCAAAGAAGGGAAAACCTCATAACTTTTCACATCATCTGGGAATTCTTCTAATCTAGGAAGCCCAGGCCATATTTGAATCATGGCTAAAATATATACCAGGATAGAAGACATGTAAAATTCATTCTAAAATTTGGCCCTATTGAGGGCGTCCAAGAGATTCTTGCTTACCATCAACGCCCAATCAATGAAATGATGCTAAGAACAGATTATCTGAACCAAGAAGAAATGTTGTTCTATGAAATTAAAAGCTTCACTCTCACCTCTAATTCTATGGAGTAATACCAGGATATCTACTATCTTAAGCTTTAGATTTGTGCCAAATAATGTTTTGGGCAACTTGCCCTTGGCGCTCTTGGGTTCTTTAAACCATGACTTCATAATCTCTCTTTTCCAAACTGGTCTCTTCACTAAATATTCAGAAACTACCTGGCTATAAGTCATCTCAGAGTATTCTTCCTGCTCTGGAATGCGGAGAGAATTTTGAACAAATTCTCTATCAATGGAGAGGAGCACTGTGTTGTCTGGCAGGAGAATTTGCTTGGTGTCCGGGTTGTATTGGGCTATACATTCCTGGACCAACTCGGGAGCCTGAACGGCTACAGGAAAATCGGCGGCTTTGAATAACACACTCTCTTTTAGATTCTCAGTGATAGGATGGATTTTCTCTACTCCCAATCTGTTATGGAAATTCTACATGTCGAAGAAATTTAGCGAGGTATCTGAGATTTTATGCCACTCAGAGGTGATACCTTTCAATCCGTCGAATCCTACAAATTTGGAAGCCATGTGAGTGTGATTCACTTTGAAGATTCAAATTTATCTTTGGAAAATAGGAACAAAGAGTGACTGGTCTTAGCTACTTCAAATTCAAATGATTTGGTGAATAATGGTGATTCTACTTCAAAGTCTTCAACTGATTATATACTTTTTTTTGAATTCTTACCGTTTAATGGCCAAATTCTCATGTCACACGAATGAGAAGACCTTTACATTAATGAATAAGTCCATTACAAAGTAAAACAACCTTATTCATATTAATTACTTTGCTTTTCATGACATTAGAAAACATTTTTTTACTTTAGTAACCGTAACAGTAACTTTCCTTAAGCAATGGAGATTTACTTTTTTGCTTCTCCTTTGAGCGGAAAAATGCCTTTGGAGTGCTCTCTATCTTAAAATCTACCAAAGGATAATTCTGGCCTGTAGGGATGCCAAAGTGATATATATTGATTCCATTGGCCTTCTTATGTGTCGGCTCTCTTGTGGAATGGATTATTCTTTGAAATTTATTCACATTGATTACTTGGTGGAGAATGCATCTCATGGGTTAGAACCCGCTGGTAGGAGTAGTGGAGAAGCCATTTTCTACTTTTCTACCTATGATGAATTCCATGAAATCTCCTTCATTTGATCATTTCTTATAGGTTCGACGTGAGTGCTCAAGGCTGTCTTGTTACCGACTTCTTCATTTCCCATCTTTATTTATCTCTGGTATTCTTAAGTCTGTCAGTTGCTAGAAGCACACCCCGTATGTCATTTTCCGCCATGGAGAAGCCAAAACTTGATTTCCTTCCAATGTCGCAACTTGAAGATATGAGGCAAAGTATTTTATCTGCTTGTAATTTTGAAGCTAGAAACTTTAAAACATGACCTTTACCAGATTAGGGATTTAACCTACCTGATAAAACATGATTTTTTAGACTCAGAATCCCTCCCATCTTAGGAAAGAGAAGTCAAATTAGGGAAATCCAATAAAGGCCTTCTACCTATAGTGGACATCTAGACTTAGACTCCAAACTTGCATGAGACTTCTACGAACACTACTACACACAAAACATCTATTTTTGTCTTGAGATATAAAGGCCCAAACTGGGTCTACAGCTGGCTCTATTTGGGGACTTGGACATTCTCATGTCTAAGCAAGGAACTCAAATCTCTGGTTTCACAAAGCTCAACAAAAGGTGGCTCATAACAAAACTAAGCCAAGACGCGGAAAAGAAAATAGAAAGGAAACCTAACTAGGAAAACAAAAATAGGAACTAAACGTAACTATAGTACAATACAAGGGTTACCTACTTTCAATTTAGATCTGATAGAGCTTCAAATCCTGACCATTATATGTCAGGGGTAATACCTCTCCAACTAGATAAGACAACTTGAAAGAATTTTTATCGAACGCCTGATGGATTTTGAAAGGTCCTTTCCACAGTGTTTCAAATTTCCTGTGCATTCCCTTGGGTGCCCTACGCTTATCCCATAACAACACCATGTCTCCTTCCATAAATTTTTGGGGCTTGCTCTTTTTATCAAATAGATTCTTCACATGCATTTGATGACGCGTGATATGATCAACCATTTTCTCCCTTTCTTCTTCCAATTTGCTTAGATACATGATTCTTTTCTCCAAACCGTCTTCGTATATGCCATCTTCTACTACTGTCTTTAGCTTGCAAGTCACTAATTCCAATGGCAATGGAAAACTGGCTTCTACTCTGTAGACAAGTTCAAAAGGAGACACACCAATAGCTCTTTTGGGTGTCACTCTATCTGCCTAGAGGGCTTCGTGGATCTTTTTATGCCAATTTCTCTGGTTTTCTGCCACGATCTTTTTCATGATGTTCACTAAATTTTTTTTGCTAGATTCCACTTGACCATTCCCTTGCAGGAAATAATTAGAAGAGTGGCTGACCATGATGCCATACTCAAAAAAAAATTTAGTAATCTCTTGAGAGGAGAAGTATGTGGCGTTATCTATAACCAACTTAATCGGTACACCAAATCTTACCAGGATGTTTTCTTTGATGAACTCGCATACTATCTCTGAAGTAGTTCTTTTGGTCGCCTTGGCTTCCACCCATTTTGTGAAATAGTCAGTGGCTGTAATTATATAAGTATGACCCGCACTAGACATAGGGCTTATAGGGATGATAAAATTGAGTCCCCACTGTTGGAATGGTCCTTCAATTATCACGGGTCTGAGGGGTAATGCTACTAACTGTGGCTTCCCTGTAAACATCTTACATTTTTCACATCTTGACACCCACTGGTATGCATCTTTAAACATCCCTAGCTAGTAATAACATTGTCTCAAAATTTTGAACACGGTGACTGATGAGGAGAAATGTCCTCCACAAGCTTCATCATGAAATTTTTTTAATAGTTTCTCTTGTTGTTGTTTATCAACACATCGGAGGAAGGTTCCATCTATAGATCTCTTATATAGTCTATCTTCCTAGATTACATATTTAGAAGCCTTCAATTTTAGGTCTCGCCTTTGCTTTAAAGTTAATCCTTCAGGGCATTCACCATAGGTTAAGAAATACACAATGTTTTCGAACTATGGGTCTTGCATACTTACCGCCAAAACTAGGTGTGTAGCTCTTGGGTCTTTGTTTGCTTGATTTTCCGCCATTGCTTTGCATAAAGCGTTCCCTCTCACCAGCTTGGTAGGCTTGATCTCTATGTTGTATTCTTGGGTTTTAGCTACCCACACTCCTTGGTTGTTACATCCCACGTCTTGTTGAGTCAGAATACTCTTCACTGCAACTTCAGGTACATACACCAGGGAGTGGGAATGTAGAATATAAAATCTAAAATTTTTTAGGGCTTTCACCACTGCAAAAGCATGCTTTTTAGTCTGAGATTATCTCAGCTCATGGTTCTTTAGAGGTGTACTCATAAAAGCTATGGGAGCTTGAATTCCCTCCTCGTTCTCTTGCATTAGAATAGCTGACAGAGTGTGTTCAGAAGAATAATAGTAGATTATAAAATTGTTCTTATAATCTTGATGGCATAATACTGGAGCGGTAGCTATGGTGTCCTTGATACTTTTGAAAGCTTTCGTGCTGACGAATTCCATGAAATCTCCTTCATTTGATCATTTCTTATAGGTTTGACACGAGTGCTCAAGGATTTCTTGTTCCTGACTTCTTCATTTCCCATCTTTATTTATCTCTGGTATTCTTAAGTCTATCAGTTGCGGGAAGCACACCCTGTATGTCATTTTCTGCCATGGAGAAGCCAAAACTTGATTTCCTGCCAATGTCGCAACTTGAAGATATGAGGCAAAGTATTTTATCTGCTTGTAATTTTGAAGCTAGAAACTTTAAAATGCAGCCTTTATCGGATTAGGGATTTAACCTACCTGATAAAACATGATTTTTTAGACTCAGAATTCCTCCTAGCTTAGGAAAGAGAAGTCAAATTAGGGAAATCTGATAAAGGCCTTCTACCTATAGTGGACATCTAGACTTAGACTCCGGACTTGCATGAGACTTCTATGAACACTACTACACACAAAACATCCATTTTTGTCTTGAGATCTAAAGACCAAAAGTGGGGCAACAATATAGATGTATAATCAATCAAGAACATGATGATTGTAGCCGCAGAAGACATCTATTGATCAGCTAAAGAGTTTCATGTAGAAGGACACAAAGGGAAGAGTTCAGTTATGAAGAACTAGATTCAAGGCTACCGAGCATAACATAGGTATTATTCATCATAGTAGGGTGATATTTTTTTTGTGAACTTAATGGATATCAACAATTCAAGATTGTAAGTTATTAGGTCATAAGTATTTTTGACTACTCTCTAACAATTGTAAAAAATAGAAGAAATCCTTCAAGAAAGTGGACTTAACAGTCTTATTGTAAATCTCTTAGCCAAGTGCACACTTAACAGTGTTGTTAAAATCTCTTAACAAAGTAGACTTAACAAGTCTAACTTGTTACTCCTAACAGGGTAAGTGATCACAAATTATAGCCTTATGTGATGAACCTTCTGCAAAAATTTAAAGGAAATGCACGAAATAATGAAATATAGAGCAATAACATAGCTGAGAGTGAATCTATTGATCACATGCCACTTTGAGGGGCAACCTCCTTTGGGCAAGCTCAATACAATAAATTTGACGGTACCCTCACATGCCTCAAAACACACTTATATACTAAGTATAATATAGACAAGTATTACTTCCTATGCATGTGGGATAATAACTTATACTTAAGGGATGACTTACAAAGCATATGCATCCAACAAAAAAACACTAACAAAATAAATAGAACGGTTCCTAACATCCCCTCCCTCTTAAAAAGAAAGCTTTGTCCTCAAAGCTTAAGGTGTGGAAATTGTTGCTGAATCTAAAGGAGTGGTTCCCATGTAGCATCCTCTGGCTACATTCCGTGCCACTGAATCAAGACCTCAGAGATGGAGCAAGAGTGAAGATGATGAGTGCACCAATCGAGGATTGCCTCAGGAGCCAAGGTAATGGATCATTCCTTATCCATTTTGAGGAGAGTAGTTTGTGCTCTGATGTTGGTGCCAAGAACTTGCTTGAGACATGAAACATGAAATACTGGATGAATGCGGGAAGAAGGAGGCAGTTCTAGTTTATAAGCAACTAAACCAATCTTTTGAAGAACCTTATATGGCCCATAAAATTTTGGGGCTAGTTTATGACGCCCTTTAAGTTTTAGGGAGGATTGCTTATATGGCTGTAGATGAAGAAAAACCATATCCCCAACTTGAAAAGAGCGCTTAGAATGGTGTTGATTTGCCTATTGTTTCATTCAATTCTAAGACATGTGAATATCATCTAGTAAGGTGTGAAGAATCTGATCCCAGCTATGGAGAACTTTGTCAACTGCTTAAACTGGTGAACTGCTAGTAGTAGA
This sequence comes from Thuja plicata, assembly GCA_018584345.1. Classification (NCBI taxonomy): domain Eukaryota; kingdom Viridiplantae; phylum Streptophyta; class Pinopsida; order Cupressales; family Cupressaceae; genus Thuja; species Thuja plicata. Next base: position 590,489 of record MU226557.1, read on the forward strand.
GGGTAGGAGCACTGGAGGTGCCTGACCATAGACTGCTTCATATGAAGTCATCTTAGATGCAGTGTGGTAAGAGGTATTTTACCACCATTCTATAAGAAGAAGCTACTTGGTGCATTGATGTTGTTGTTCAGAAGTGAAGCAACGAATATAAGTTTCAAAGAATTTGTTGATAATGTTAGTCTGACCATCAGTTTGTGGGTGATACCCCAAACTAATATTCAGTTTGGTGATAGTTTGATAAAACAATGCCATCCAAAAATGACTGGTAAAAGTTGCATCATGATCTGAGACAATGGACGAAGGGAGGCCATGAAGATGGAAGATCTGATCCATGAAGATTTGCATAATTAAGGAGGCTATATATAGGTGGTTGAGGGCATAAAAATGACTATATTTGGAGAGGTGATCAACTACAACTAAGATCACTATCTTTCTACCCAATTTAGGAAGCCTGTCAATGAAATCCATAGAAATATCAGTCCAAATCTGTGTAGGGATGGGCAAGGGTTCCAACAATCCAGGAAGGAGGGTCGTTTCACCCTTGTGTCGTTGGCAGGTATCACATTTAGCCACCATATGTTGAATCATCCTTTTCATTCCTTTCCAAAAGAAGTTTTGCTTTGCCTGTTCATAAGTTTTGAGGAACCCAGAGTGCCCTAGCAAGGGGGAAGCATGGAGTTCATAAAAGACAGCATGTTGTAGATTTGGGCTCTAAAGAAGCACTAGACGCCCCTTATATCTGAGAGAAGCACCATCCCAAGAGTAATGCATCACAATAGAAGGATTATTGACTAATTTGTGAATGATGTGAGATAAGGAAGATTCATGGACATAGCCCTACTGAATAGATTCTAACCAATTGGGGATTGGCATAGAAATAGCTGAAAGGGAATCTTGATCATCAAATGTGCAAGTACGAGCATCTGCCACAATATTGTCCTTACCCTTCTTGTAGGTGATCTCGTAATCATACCCCATGAGTTTGCTGACCCATTTCTATTGTGTAGGAGAGGATACTCATTGTTCCAAGAAATATTTCAAACTCTGGTGATTCATCTTGATGCAAAAATGACTCCCTAGGAGGTATGGCCACCACTTTTGCACTACGTGCAAAATAGCCATCATTTCTTTTTCAAATGTAGAGAGTGTTAGATTCTTACCAGAAATGGTTTTGCTAGTGAATGCAATAGGATGGTCATCTTGAAGGAGAACAACACCCAGTCCATTGTCGCAAGCATCACTCTCAATAGTGAAGGGCTTGGAAAAATATGGCATAGCAAGAACAGGTGTACTGCACATAGCTTGTTTCAGGTGTTCAAACACACACTCAATAGCATGGGTCTAGGTAAAAGCATCTTTTTTTAACATAGCTTCTAATGGAGCTGCAATCTTCCTATAATCCTTGACAAACTTGCGATAATAGCCAGTCAACCCCAAAAAACACCTGAAGGCTCTTGAGAGTTTTAGGTTGTGGCCAATTTTTCATGGCATCTATTTTGGTAGGATCCACCTGAACCCCTTGGTGTGCAAAAATATGCCCAAGATACTCCACTTCCTCCTGGCCAAACACACATTTAGATAGTTTCACACAGAGTTGATGATCAAAGAGAAGTCACATTATAAGATTCAGATGATGGAGGTGCTCAGCCCAGGTTTTTCTATAGATGAGGATATCATTGAAGAAGACCAGAATGAATTTCCGAAGGTAGGGCCAAAATATTTTATTCATCAATGCCTAAAATGTGGAAGGAGCATTAGTGAGGCCAAAGGGCATGACTAAAAATTCATAGTGACCATCATGTGTGTGAAATGTTGTTTTAGGGATATCCTCCTCATGAACCCTAATTTGATGATACCCAGAATGAAGATCCAACTTGGAGAAAAAATGAGCGCCATGGAGCTCATCAAGAAGCTCATCAACAACCGGAATGGTAAACTTATCCTTTATAGTGAGATGATTAAGTGCTTAGGAGTCAATGCAAAGTTTCCAAGGCCCATCTTTTTTGTGGACAAGAAGAACTGGAGAAGAAAAGGAACTGGTAATAGGGCGGATAATACCTTGCTTGAGTAAGTCGCGAACAAGCATCTCAATCTTGATCTTTTGGTGAAATGGGTAGTGGTATGGCCTGATGTTGGGGGGAAAATTGCTAGGAAGGATCTGAATATGGTGGTCCTTTGGGTGAGAAGGTGGCCATCCCACAGGTTCAACAAAGACACATGCATACTTATCCAGAATTTGTTGCAGATCTGCAAGAGTACTAGAGACCGCTGGTGGCTGCATTTGAATGAAATAGAGTTGAGCGATGACCCAACATGAACTCTTCTTAAGAAGATTATCTGTGTGGTGTGAACTTATGATTCTGAGAGACCCCGACTGTAATCCTTTCAAAGTATATTTTTTCCCATCATCTAAAAACTGCATCCAAGGTTCAGCAAAATCTCATAGGATTGGGCCAAGAGTGCGTAACCATTGGGCACCCAAAACCACACCACATCCACCTAAGGGAAAGGAAAAAATGTTAGAGAATAGGATATAATCCCCAGTAGAGAGATGCACATTGTGACATTTCCCTTTGCAAGGTAAAGTGCCCCCATTGGCAATCATGACTTCAAAGCTAGAGAAAGGATATACAAAACAATCTGCCTGTTTGGCGATTTGAGGGTCAATGAAGTTATGAGTGCTACCAAAATCAATGAGTATAGTAACAGGGATCTTCTTGAAGTAACCTTGGACCCACATGGTTTGTGGGGTAGTGACTTGTGCTAGAGCATGGATAGATATCTCTAGGTGGGCTTCTTGCAAAGGAGGCTCAGCAAGCAGCTGTTGAGGCTCAACCTCATCATCTACGATTTCCTGAGAATCTACATACTCGTCCAATTTAGGTGAAGAATCCACATCCAAGAGATAGAGATTTTTTTGAATGCATCTATGTCCCCAAGTGAATTTATCATCACAATTATAACAAATCCCTTTTTCACGACGGGCCTGCATCTCAGTTTCAAACAAATGCTTGATAGGAGTAGTTCTGGGAGTTGGCATGATTTGAGGGTGTGGAGAACCTATATTGTGGAATGGAAAAAAATTGGATCTAGATCATTATAGAGCACTAATCTTGTCCTCTACCAACTTAGCCAATCCAAGGGATTCCATCATTGTAGTGGGATGGAACATTTTCACTTCATATCTAATTGCATCCTTCAGGCCACTGACAAAACAACTACGAAAGAATTCATCAGACAATCCCTCTTTGTGATTAGCTAATTTTTCAAACTCTGTCTGATATTCTCTCACTGTGCCTGTTTGGTGAATTTTAGTGAGTGCTCCTATGAATTCATCAAAAGCACTAGGGCTAAAGCCTGCAAAAGAAGTGTGCAAAAATCTATCTAGGTTGGCTCTCCCTGAGCCTTGATGTACCAACGGAACCATTGAAGAGCTTCATGTTCCAAATTGAAAGATGCAAGTGGGAATTTATTGGTATCTAGAGTATTATGCAGGTTGAAATAATACTCTACCCAGTAAATCCATCCAGTCGGATCAACACCATCGAAGCGAGGAAAATCAAGCTTCGGTCCACGAAACGTGCTAGAAGAAAACCCAGCTTCAAAAAACTGAGAATGCTGAAGAGTGAGATCGAGAAATTTGTCATCCATATATTGAAGTTTGGTCTTGAGGGAGGCAAGTTCCTCCTCCATGTCTTTTTATCCTGCACGAGTGACAACCATATAGCAGGATTTTTTTATTTTTTATTTTTTGGAAATGGGTAGAAAAATAGAAACTTAAACTTTTTCAATTAGGGAAAATTTAGATTTGGGCAAAACGCAGATGGATAAATGGGGTGTGATGAGTGCTTGGACACTGTCTAAGGAAAATGGAAAAATAAAAATGAGGTTTTCAGGGGTGGGGAGTTGGAATGGGAGGAGCGGGCCAAGAGGGACAAAGGAGCAGAATTAGAAAATGAACCTTATGGTCGGATTTGATGGTGATTGGGTGAGAATCGAAAAAGTGAGGGCAAACCCTAAAAAAAGAGAATTTAGGGCATTAGGGCTTTGCTATGTGGAATTTGGGGGAGGGTCCTCAAGTAAGGAATTATGCAGACTGGTATTGTGGGGGTTCTGGGAAACTTAGAGAGAAAATGGGGTGAAAGTAAGGAAGACATGGCCAAAAAATGGAAAAAAATTTACTTTTTTTTGTTGACAATTGGCTAATGAACTAACTAACAATTTAAATGAATGACTACAAGAAAATGAATCACTGTAATTGAATAGAACTAATATGCAAAAAAGGAAGAACTGTTGTAATCAACACAATGCCTGGAAGCCACGACAGAAAACATTTTTGACATAATTTCCACCCAACGAGCCCAAGAAAGTGCTCTGATACCAGATGTGATGAACCTTCTGCAATAATATAATGGAAATGCATGAAATAAAAAAATATAGAGAAACAACATAACTCAGAGTGAATCTATTGATCGCAGGCCACTTCGAGGGGGCATCCTCCTTTGAGCAAGTTCAATGCAATAAATTTGATAGTACCCTCACAGGCCTCAAAACACACTTATATACTAAGTATAATCTAGGAAAGTATTACTTCCTACGCATGTGGGATAATAATGTTCATATACTTAAGGGATGAATTACAAATCATATGCGTCCAACAACAAAACATTAACAAAATAAATAGAAGTGACACATAGGTTCCTAACACCTTAACCGACACCTTCCATTCTGCAGATAGTGAAGCTTTGTGGGTTTCATCCCCACCACAGTTTTTACCTTCTAACATGGGTTTTATCTGTTACCAATTCTTGTGTCATGTGTAACTAAGTTTCATGAATGTTTCTATGATGGTTTACATGCACTTACATTTATGTTATGATATTACATGCATAAGGTAGAAAATCAATATGGTCGGTAATGCAAGAAAATATTACTAAGGTTAATTGATAAATGTTTTAAGGGTACTGATTCACCCCTCCCCTCTCAATAAACACCCTTCCATTATTCCAACAATTGGTATCAGAGCTAGATCTCTTATTTGGAAAAGTTTAAATCACTTGAGAGAAAATATCATACAATGGAAAGGTAGAAGCGTGATAAGAATATTAAGAATCAGAAGTTAGAGATACATATTTTCTTTGAGAAATACAAAGAATCAAGAAACAAGATGAAAGAATTATTAGATGAAAGAAAATTCATGGCATCTCACTACAATGAAACTGATTATCATGAAGAAGAGATACCTGATTTGTTTTAGTCATCAGGATCTGCATCTAGTAATACATTTAACACATCAAAAGGAAGCATTACAAGTCTGAATGAAATCAATCAACATCTAAATGAACAAGTAAAGGTACTACAGATCGGTCAAGAGACACATATGGTAATAATGATTGATGTTGTGAATAATGCTAGACAAGCTGAACAAGAAAGAAAATTAGCTATTGATGATATGAGTAAGATCACTAAGAAGTTGCAAGAGAAAGAATCTGAGATACAGAGACTAACTGAACATCACCATGAGATCACCAATCAAATAGTTCTTATGAGTCTTGAGGCCAACTGAGTAAACATGGAACTTAATGGGAAATTGGAAGCTATTGGTGAACTAAGAGAGGAGAATGAGAAATTGAAGCATGAATTAAGGATTCAGCAACAACATAATAATATGATCAAGAAAGATGAAGAAAGCACAAAAAGAATGGATGAATTTCTGAATGGACAAATAAGAATCAATAACAGTATCAGTTTAGGGTATACCGAGCATGGAGAATCATCAAACCAATATAATCAAAGGAATTTCTACACAAATCCAAGAGAAAAGAAGCATTCATGCAATCACTTTGGAAAACCAGGCCACACATCAAATGTTTGCAGGAGAAAAGAAAAAGGTATTCCTAAATCTACTTCTACATTCATAGGTAATTGTTATAACTGTAACAAGCATGGACATAAAGAACATGAATGCAGATCTAAGGTGAACAAACCAAAGAAGGAATCCTACATGGAAAAACACTGTCCTACTTGTAAAATGTATGGCCACACATCTCATGAATTTAAAAGGAAGAAAAAGCAAGTATGGAAACCCAAAGAACAAGAAATTGCATATCAACCGAGAAGAGTTGGTAACTCATATGTTTGGGATTGCAACACATGGATAAATTGCACAACATGTGGTAGATATGGACACATAGCTATGAACTACATTAGGAAATGGATACAAAGATCAAGAAACTGGAATAGCTCCAGAATGACATGCTTACACTGTCATAGGGTTGGTCACCTAAGAAAGGACTACAAAGATCGAGTGACAGAGACAAGCACTTTTGCAAAAGGAAACACTATTAAGGATATCAAGAGAATGAGAAATCAAATGTGGAGGAGAGCTTCAAACAATGATAATGCTAGAACAAGAAATACATTTGGTGACACCTCATCTAATGGATTAGGTGATTCCACCACCCCCACCTAAGAAATACAAGCAAGTATGGAACTACACTCTACAAAGCTATATTTTACATCAGTTCCAATATTCATTGATAAAATTCCAAATTAGCATGAATGGGATGCACTATGGTATTACTTGTTATGATTTTTTGAATCCAGTCTCGTCAGTCAATACATACCGAGCATCATTGGTGTACATATGAAAACAACCAAGTTGTCAATATCAATCGAGTATCTTCAGTGTACATATGAAAACAACCAAGTTGTCAATATAAACCAAACATCATCATTAAACATGTGAAAGACAATCAAGTCTTCGCTACATACCGAGCACCGTCAGTGAACATGCGAAAAGTGAAACTAAGTTGTCACTTACCCCAAGCATTGTATACTTACTGAGGATAAAGGCTTTGGTATGATACCTAAACATTTTTTTTTCATCGACCGAGTGGTAGATGAATCAATCAATGCACCACTTAGGTTATTATTTATAAATAGGGAGACAAAGAGATCATTCATTCACCAAGCAATAAAGTGCAAATAGAAGAGAAAAGAAGAGCGACTAAGAGCGAAAAGTTTTTAGAATGATTCATAGTAGATTCAAAGGCTACTCTGACAAATTTCAACCATCCACAACAAAGATCAAGTGAGAATCTAGACTCACCGAGCACATAATTTATTTGCAAAGAAGCCCTAATTTCACGAACAATGGCAACTACCTCGCAAGTCACAAAGATCAAGAACATAAATGACAAGAAGATAAACCTGATTAAGAACACAACCTATGAGGAACCCAACTATAAGTTTTTCCTTGAGATTTCTGCTCAACCTAACAACAAGGGAGCGTTTTCAAGTATACCTCGTAAGGTTTTGCTAGTTGAAGATATCCGTGCATACATACACTGTAAGGTTGTAGAGATCAAAGATATTGAGATTGAAGAAGCATACTAGAAGCTATGCCAGTATGGAAACCTAAAAGATGAACATAAGCACATTGAGGTGAAAGGGTTAACCAATGCCCTATTGTTCCTGAGAGAGTTCAAGACTGAATGGATAAACATTGTACTTAGCCAGGTACATGATAGAAAAATGTGGTTGGATGAACCAAAACTGATCACAAAGTACATGATTCATGTTGTAATAGGTTATCCAATAACAAACAAAGAAAAAATCCCTAAAGCATCCTTCACACCCCAAGATTGAAAAACTAACTAAGGAATAATGGCACGGAAGAGGGTTAAAACTCAATACAATCACCGACCCTGAGATGAAATTTGGTGCATGTGTGATTGGGTACAAAATATCCAAGCTAGTAGAATGAACAAAATAGCATGTGGAGTAGTTGACACCGCTTATAAGATTGTGAAGAAGGGACTTCAACTGGACTTATTCAAGCTGCTACTGGAAGAAAAAATGAGCATAGTTAGATCATCCAGATCTAATACATGTAAGTGTTAGAATAGTCTCAAAGGACAACTGAGAGGGGGGGGTGAATCAATTATCTGCTAATTTAATTCTTTTCTTTTATTAACTCCATAATACAATAAAGTAAATACACATTCAGATAACACAATAGACAACACCACAATTTGGTTACGGGGAAACCAAATGGTAAAAACCCCAGTAGAAATTAACACCCACAATGAACTATACTTGTTTATAATAATCCATGTTAGAAGATCTTGCAACCCTATTAGGAGTTATTCTTTACAATGCAATAAGTATAGTGACCTGGTTAAGGGTCTGACCTTGTTAGGAGTCTTTTACAAATAACCCTATTATTGGTGAGGACTCACTGCCCAAAAGCTCACTGCTTCAATGGTGAAGGCTACAACCTTCTATAGAACAGATATGCACTATATTTGATGATGAACTATAGAGTAGATCTATTGTATTGATTAGTTCCAATGTATTGTAGTCTTCTACTGCTTCTTCACATAGATCCTTGATGAATGAAACTTAACCGATATTCTGCTCTGTACTTTTTTTTGTCTCTTTTCTTATCATTCACACTTAGCGTTTCACAAATGAACTACTATCAGTATCTTCCTCAAAGTGTGAGATCATGGGAACTATTAGGCAACTCTTCATAACATCCTTGTTGACTTGACTAACCATGCAAGCATAATTATAACCACTCAATATAAACTGAATAGACGCGACGCTTCACAAAGTTGGCCTCACCAAATTAACTCTAACTTTGTAATCTTGTAGAAACAAGTTTGGCACCTTTAGATAACTATCTTCAACTCATAACTAATCTTGAATATAAACACGCATATCCTGAAGATAGGTGTAACTCAAGAACCAATGCAATATGTCAACTCTGTGCAGACAAACTCTAGAAATTGTAACTGCCACTAACAAAATTACACAACACAACTGAAACTTCATATCTGAGTCTACATGTATGAACAAAACATAAAAAACATGTCTACAACATGAATATAACCACGCAAGTCTTGATAACATCATTTTGATAAGTACATACAGAACACTGTTGTATATTATATATTGTCATCAATGAAAAACATACAATCAACTAGCTGCCAGAAGTAAATCTCCAATAATCTCCCCCTTTGAAATTGATGGCAACATATGATATTAAAAATATCTTCAACACATGGTGTCTTCTTTCTTTTTACAATCTTCTCAATATCCTCATCAGAGATTCTTTTACACTGTTGCAACTCCTCTGTCTTTGTTTTTAAGTTACATGATTATATACTCCCCTAGAGTATATGCTCCCCCTTACTATATACTCCCCCTTTGACATCAATGGAAAAGGGTGCCATAAACAATTAGGCATAGGTACTACTCCAGAAGAAGAGTAGTCAACCATTCATCAGTCATTGTGGACTGATGTACTTGCTTCTTGATCTAATCAAACTCAGGAGAGGGAATTACTCCCAACTTCTCCCTGAGATACTCAAAAGTATATTTTGATAAGGGCTTTCTGAAAATATCTACCAACTATTCTTTGGTGCTCACATACTCTAATTTTACTTCATTATCTGCAACTTTTTCTCTAAGAAAATGGTATTTGATCTCAATGTGTTTTGTCTTTGTGTGCATCACAGGATTCTTGGACATGTTGATAGTACTGGTGTTATCATAGTGAATAACAATAGGATAATCAACCTGTATGCCAAAATCTTTAACCATCTGCTTGATCCAAACCATTGTTGAACAATTCAATGCTGCTGCAACATATTCAGCTTCTGCTGTCGACTAAGAGATACAATTCTACTTCTTTCTTACCCAAGAAACCAACCTATCTCCAAGAAATACTGCTCCTCCAAAAGTACTCTTCCTATCATCAAGACAACCTGCCCAATCTACATCTGTATACACATGAAGTTGTACATTCTATGATTTAGGATACCATAAACCATAGTCTATAGTTCCCTTTAGATATCTGAATATTCTCTTTATTGCCATTAGGTGATTCTATTTTGGTTCTACTACAAATATACCAACAATGCCAACTGCATTAGATATGTCTGGTCTAGATTGAGTAAGATATATAAGTTTTCCAATCATAGACTTATACAATGTCTTGTCAACTGTTGCAGAGTCATCTTCTTTAGAAAGCTTGCTTCCTGTTATCATAGGAGTGTATACTGGCTTACAATCTTCCATCTTGTAAGTCTTCAGTATTTCCTTTACATATTTGGACTGATTTATAAATATCCCTTTATCTGTCTACTTTACATTTAATCCCAAAAACTATTTTATAGGACCAATCATGCTCATTTCAAATTCATTTTGCATTTCTTTTGCAAATTCTACACTAAGCTTGTCATTACCTCCAAAGATAATGTCATCAACAAATATGGCAACAATTAATAATCCATCAGGTGTCTCGCTTATGAATAGGTTACAATCTATTGCCCTTTCTTAAATCCAATCTTGGTAAGATAACCATCTAGTCTCTCATACCAAGCTCTTGGGTCCTGTTTAAGTCCATAGAGTTCTTTCTTTAATATGCATACCATGTCTGGTTTATCTGATAGATTAAATCCTTTAGGCTGTTATATGTGGACTTCTTCCTTCAAGTCACCATTCAGAAAGGCTAATTTGACATCCATTTGATATACTTTGAAGTCTTTGAATGTTGCATAGGCCAAAAATAGCTTAATGGCTTCTAATATGCTCACAGGGAAAAATGTGTCAATGTAATCTATCCCTTCCCTCTGTACATATCCTTTACACACTAATCTTACTTTGTTTCTGACCACTGTACCATCTTCATTCATATTTTTCATGAATACCCACTTTGTTCCAATCACATTTTTGTCACCAGGTCTAGGAACCAATTCCCATGTGTCATTTTTTATTGTTTGATCTAATTGTTCTTTCATTGCTTTCTGCCAATCAGAATCCTTGCAAGCATCTTCAACATTTAAAGGTTCAATCTATGAAAGTAAACATGCCTCTTAATCCATTGTTAAACTTTTTGCTTTAGATCTAGTCAAAACATTGCTGCTCTAATCTCCAATGATATCATCTTTTGAATGATACCTAGATGTGAACTTTGAAACTTTTGGTGTGGCATCCTCATCTATAATTTGTGATACTTTTTTGCTTCATTCAGGTTCATTACATGATACATCAATGCAATCAAACATTTCTTCAATAACAGTGTCTTTACTGCTAGGCCTGGGTTCATCCTCAATCATAGGTGCATATTCATAGTACCTCTTTTAAATCATGAACTTCTCATCAATTTTTACATGAGTACTTTCAATTATCTTCTTTAATCTCAAATTGAAACATTTGTATACTTTTCTTTTAGTAGAGTAACCAAGGAAAATACCTTCGTCGCTTCTAGCATCAAACTTACCAACACCATCATCTCTCTTGATGTAGCACTTGCTGCCAAAGATTCTAAAGTATTTTACTAAAGGTACATTAACAAACCAAAGTTCATAAGGTGTCTTATCCACACCTGGCCTTAGTTGTGTTTTGTTGATAGTATAGACTGCTGTATTGACTGCATCTCTCCAATAGGTGTGCACAACTTTTCCTTCAATCATCATAGTGCGTGTCGTATCAAGTATGATCATGTTCCTTCTTTCTGCTATCCCATTCTGCTGTGGGGTTCTGGGTGCACTCAACGTCTTTTGATTCCATGTTCTTCATAGTAGTCATAAAACTGGTCAGAGGTGAATTCTCCTCCTCTATCTGATCTTAGACACTTTAGTTTTAATCCAGATTCATTCTCAACTTTGGCTTTGAATATTTTGAACTTCTCAAAGGCTTCAGGCTTCTCCTTTAAGAACGCAACCCACATCATCCTTGAAAAATCATCAACAAACAAAATGAAATACCTTTCTCTGTAATATGATCTAGTTTGAGTAGGACCACATAAATCTATATGAACTAGGTCTAACTTATTCTCAACTAAGTTCTACTTGCTTCTGAAAGAGCTCCTTACATGCTTTCCCATAACACATTCTCTACACATTGTGTCAACTGGTCTTGTAATACTTGGAAGGTCTCTAACTGCCTTGACATTGCTTATCTTTACTATATTATCAAAATTGATACGACTAAGTCTCTTGTGTCATAACCAACTATCATCCACTTTTGCAATAAAACAACTTACATCTAAATTGAGCTAAAAAACATTACCTTTTGTTTTTGATCCTGATGTAATCATGTCTCCTTCTTTGTTTCTAATAATGCATTTGTTGTCTTTGAATTCCAAATGATAACCTTTGTCAAGTAGCTATCCAACACTTAGTAAATTGTGATGTAATCCATCAACATACAGAAAATCATCTGTCTTATTCTTTCCATCCAGGGTGATAGATCCTTTGCCCATGATAGGTTTGGGAGTGTTATCTCCAAATCTAACCATACCACCTTTGTACTTGTCTTGATGAATAAATATGTCTTTATCACCTGTCACGTGGTGAGAGAATCCACTGTCAATGATCCAATCAGTTATGATGTCTGCTTTGGAAATTAGGGCTAACTCCTGTGCTTCCTTTTCATCTTTAATGTCCATTTCCTCAAGCAATTTTTCCATGTCTTTAAGGGAAATGAATCCAATTTCATCTTCTCATGAATCTTCATCAGTTACACCTTCTTCAACATGATAGCATTCTTTTCTATATTTAGGTTTATAATCAGATGTGAATTTCTTTACTCTTGTAGGGCACTTGGATGCAAAGTTACCAATCTTGTTGCATGAAAAACATTTGAATGGAAGCTGTCCTTCATATTTTCCTTTGCCTTTATTTTCTCTTTTAGCAATCATGGCAATGATTTATTCTAGTTCTTCATCAAATTCTTCTTTCTCATTATTTCTAGAGATGCGTAAAGGTTTCTTACCATGGACTGAGGCTTTGAAAGCTGTTTCACTTTTGTGTTCAGTCTTCAATCTTGATATCTTAAATGCAAAGATTTTACTGATCAAAGTCTCTCTCTTGAAGTCTTGTGAAAATTGCATGGTTTCATCTAGAATATTGATCTCGCTCTCATAGTATACTATCAATGTAGTCATCAGATTATCCATTATGTCTTCTTCTAAAATTTCTCCACCATTTTTTCTGATTCCAGAAACTACTTCATTTATCCTCTAATTGTAGGCTCTGATGTTCTCTTCAGGTAACATCTCTAGGTTGTTATATTTATTTTTCCATGTCTTCCTGTGCGCATTCTTTGCTTGGATATCTCCTTCAAACATGTCTTCTAAATACTTCCATATTGTGTATGCCTTGTCTACCTTCTTGATCTTAGAGAATTCGCTGTCAGATAGTGCACTTATAAGGGATTCTTTGGCAACTGCATTAGCTGTTGATGTATCCTTTTGTTTACTAGTAGCATCATCTCTTGAGAGGTCTTTTAGACAGGGAATAACAACTTCTTGTGTGGGTATCTCAAAGATGTAAAAACCAACACAATGTAAATGTGTTATCATTTTGTTCTTCCAATCCAGATAATTTTCTCCATCAAATTTGGGACTCTCTTTTCTGAAGTATGCCATCTAATCTACCTTAAGCTGTTAGGCTTCTTCTCCAAGGCACTTGGCTCTGATACCAATTGTTAGAATAGTCCCAAAGGATAACTAAGAGGGGGGGGGGGGGGGAATCAGTTATCT
>MU226557.1:604164-622585 GCA_018584345.1 Thuja plicata
ACTATACTTGTTTATAATAATCCCTGTTAGAAGATCTTGCAACCCTGTTAGGAGTTGTTCTTTACAATGCAATAAGTATAGTGACCTGGTTAAGGGTCTGACCCTATTAGGAGTCTTTTACAAATAAACCTATTAAGGGTGAGGACTCACTGTCCAAAAGCTCACTACTCCAATGGTGAAGGCTACAACCTTCTATAGAACAAATATGCACTATATCTGATGATGATCTATAGAGTAGACCCACTATCTTGATCAGTTCCAATGTATTGTAATATTCCACTGCTTCTTCACATAGATCCTTGATGAATGAAACTTAACCGATATTCTGCTCTGTTCTTTTTTCTGTCTCTTTTCTTATCATTCACACTTAGCGTTTCACAAATGAACTACTATAAGTATCTTCCTCAAAGTATGATATCATGGGACCTATTAGGAAACTCTTCATAACATCCTTGTCAACTTGACTAACCACACAAGCATAATTACAACCGCGCAATATAAACTGAATAGACGCGACGCTTCACAAAGTCGGCCTCACCAAATTAACTCTAACTTTGCAATCTTGTAGAAACAAGTTTGGCACCTTTAGATAACTATCTTTGACTCATAACTAATCTTGAATATACACATGCATATCCCGAAGATAGTCACAACTCAAGAACCAATGCAATACATCAGCTCTGTGCAGACAAACTCTAGAAATTGTAACTACCACTAACAGAATTACACAATAAACTGAAACTTCATATCTGAGTCTGCATGTATGAACAAAACAAAATTAACATATCTACAACATGAATATAACCGCGCAAGGCTTGATAACATTATTTTGATAAGTACATATAGAACACTACTGTATATTATATGTTGTCATCAATGACAAACATACAATCAACTAGCTACCAGAAGTAAATCTCCAACAGTATGTTCGGTTCCCTCCTTATGTGCACATTCTTCTATTTTCATAATTTCTTCCCCTTTATTGGTAATGTCACTTGGGACACAACCCAACCAACAACTGCATAGATTAGTGAATTTATTAAGTTACTAGGGGATAACTTCACATCTATAATGGATGCATACTTCACCACTTTCAAGGATAGAATGCAGAAGAGAATGAGAATCCTTGCACATTTGGTTGAACAATAGAAAGATGACATATGTTTTATAGTGGACACCAACACAACACTTATCAAGCCAACTATACTGAGAACAACATGGTTACCACCATTAGACTATGAGATCAACATTTATGAGGCTACAAAGGCTATTGAAGCCTTACTGAATGAACCAGTGGACAAATCATTGAGAAGATTTGGCACATATGAGGAGGCCAAGTCTAGAATCAAGACTAGCTTAGTAGTAAATAAAATTGACAGGAAGAAGACAAAAATGGTGAAAACACTTGAGAAGAAACTGTCAGTAAATGATGAAGAATTGGAACAACAAATAGATATCACCAAGAGATAGTCACTTGTTGGTGAAGGTAAAGAGTTAAGTGACTCTGAGTCTACTAAATTAGATGCACCACCTAACAAGAAATAAAATGTTACAAATGTAACAACTATATCAAGAATCAGGAGTAAGACTACAAAAGAGGCAGACTCACCACCAACAAAGAAAGTTACTATGAAGAATTATCATAAAAGAAAGCCTCAAACTGGGCAAAAACACTAAGAAAAAGAAGGGAATATATAAGAGGAAAAGAAGACAAGGATGATACTGCCAGGGATGAAAGAGAAAAAAAGATCAAAACAAAAAAGGCCAAGATACCTAAAACAATTGATGAAGTTGTAGAGTCAATCATCAACATAGGCAGCTTATCACATCACAAGATTAGACAATGACTAACTTTGTCTTCTGGAGATCAGAATAAGATAGACGAGGCCATAATTAAGGAAATGGTTACATACAAGTATGTACCTATACAATTCAACAATAATATTCCACAATAGCTCAATGACAAAATATCAGCAAGATGGACATATGCCTTGCACATAGAGAAACAAATGAGGGAAAGATCCCTAGTTACATTCATGCCACCTGAGTCAACAGTTGAAGAAATTGATACAGCAATGAAGGAGCATGCGAATAAAGTTTTTGCAAATATGAGAGCATACAAAGTACTACAATACAGATTAGAATACATTGACAAAGAAAGTAATGAGATTTGGAATAAAGTCTTCAATCCACCTGAGCAGGTATTAGCTCTAACTGAGACACCTCACATTAAGGAGAATGAGGCCACACTGAGCCCTAAACACATTTTCATCAATGATACCGAGGATGCCAATCTGATTGATTTGATAATAGAGGAAAGTATGACCATGGATTGTGTACCTCAGATATTACAATCATTAGGGGAAACACCAGATATCACAATAAAATATATAACTCATATTGATTCTGATGATGATCCCAAGAATGATGAAGATGTAAGTATTTCCACCGAGCAACCAAAGGAACAAGAAACTGCTAATGTTGCATAGGAAAATGTACCAGGTCACATGCCTTTATTGATACAAGCTATCAATATTATAATAGAATAAAAAGAGAAGACACCTGAGCCTGATGCAAACATACTGATGGATAAAGGTGATGAACAAGGGGAGAAAAAAGATACAAATGAGGAGCAAAAAAATATAAGTGGAGAGAAATAACCGAGTGATGCCACTACCAAGAATGTCAAATAGGTAAAAAAGGCTATAGATAAAGGCAAGGTTGATATAGAGATCTCTACTACTGACCAATAGGTCAATGCCAAGAAGTATACCAAAGGCATCACACCTCCCACACAATCACCAAAATGAAAAGAAACAAAGAAGGAACTTGCTATGGTACTACATTCTCCTGCTTCCAGCACCATACCAAAGAAGAAGAAGAAGAAGAGAAAAGCACTAGTCACACTTGATGAAATCATAGATATACCCAACTGTGATCCAAGGACACTAGATCCCAAGTCACTGACCAAGTATGGTGAACTATGCAAAAGGAAGGTAATACAAGACAAGCTCAAGAAGAAGCACAAAAATTCACAAGTCCTAGATACTAAAAAGGAAATCCTATTCCAGATAGTTCCTGACACAGAGATTGATCAAAATGCACCCATCCTTGATCAACTATAAGTTCTTATCGGGGACATAACATCACAAAATGTAGAAGCTGACAAGGTAATTGAGGAACATGCAGAAGAGAAGTGTCACTACAAGCTCATAGAGAAGATCAACCAAGAAGTGACAAAAAACAAGGTAAAACTTTCTAAGCTAGTAACTACATTGGAACCAATAATATCAAAATTAGTTAGCTTAGTTCAAAAGTTGTGCACACTAGAGCATTTCACTACCGAGCATAGTGAAAAGATAGCTAATATAGATGAATATCTTAAAGCTAGTGTACGAAGTCTCACAACCGAGGAAAATGCATTTCAATTGCATTATGAGAAGATTGTAGAATCAAAATGGTTAAGACTTGAGATACAAAAGGCTAAAAGCAAAATCAAAGATGAGGTAACCGATCTCTAAGATATGTTACTACCGAATCTCACATTGTTGTTGAAACACATGACTTCAACAAAGACATTAATTGCCACCCTAGAGATGTCAGTCACTGAGAGTATATATGACATGCATGAAAGAATCACTTTGGAGCACATGACCTTCAAACACCTCAAGGACCAATGGGAGAAGCAGATGATAGAAATTCAAAAATCCCATGCCCACATATTTCAGAAGTTGTAAGTACTACACCTTTGTCATTATTTTCAAAAAAGGGGGAAAGTGAATGTATTAAAAGGGGGAAAATCCAAAAAGGGAAAATATACCAAAAAGTGAAAATGTATATACCTTACCAAGGAGGAAACATATGTATACACTATACCGAGGCTTGCACATATGGGGAGTCATTGAGAAGGTAAACACTTGGCATATATACTGAACATATCAGTTTTTGATAATAATGCCAAAGGGGAGATTGATAATTCTTAAAGGATCATAAGTTGTCATTAGTATACAAGGAAACAATTTTTGAACTGTTGATTACATGATCACCGAGTGACAACATTCAGTCAAGCGCAAAGGTCACCAAAATGGTCAAGCGCAAAGGTCACCGAAACAGTCAAGTGCATAGGTCACCAAAAATGTCTTAGCACTATCACCGACAGACAGTTCACAAAGAAACCTGAGAGAATAGTCTACAGATTTAACCAAGCAACAATCTATAGAGTAACACGAGCACTAGTCTACTGAGAGACAGTTTTATTCTCGAGAATAGTAAATCTGAGATACATGTCAGCTAAAGCACTCTAGTCTTAAAAATAGCTTTATGCTTAGCTATAAAACCATTTCTTGAGGATCAAGTAAAGCATAAGTAATTGTTTTAATCATTTTAACTGATTGTAAACATGCAAAATAGGAGATCAAGGTCAAGTTGTAAACCTTTGATCATAGATTTTTTCTTGTAAAGTGTGAAACCCAATTAGGTCAAAACCTTTGTATATATATATAATCAATCAAGAACATGATGATTGTAGCCGTAGGAGACATCTATGGATCAGACAAAGATTTTCGCGTAGAAGGACACAAAAGGAAGAATTCAGTTATGAAGAACTAGATTCAAGGCTATTGAGTAGAATAGAGGTATTATTCATCACAGTAAGGTGATATTATTTTTGTGAACTTAATGGATCTGTAATCAGAAACTCAAGATTGCAAGTTATCAGGTCATAAGTATTTTTGACTACTCTCTAACAATTGTAGAAAATAGAAGAAATCCTTCAAGGTGGACTTAATAGTCTTATTGTAAATCTCTTAACTAAGTGCACATTTAACAGAGTAATCTTAACAAGTCTAACATGTTACTCCTAACAGGGTAAGATCATTAGAAGTGATCACAACTTGTAGCCTTAACCGACATCTTCCATTCTACAGATAGTGAAGCTTTGTGGGTTTCATCTCCACCGTAGTTTTTACCTTCTAACAAGGGTTTTCTATGTTACCAATTCTTGTGTCATGTGTAACTAATTTTCATGAATTTTTCTATGATTGTTTACATGCACTTACATTTATGTTATGATATTACATGCATAAGGTAGAAAATAAATATGGTCGGTAATGCAAGAAAAAATTACTAAGGTTAATTGATAAAAGTTTTAAGGGTACCGATTCACCCCTCCCCTCTCAGTACACACCCTTCCATTATTCTAACAATTCACTGAGTAAGTGATGAGTTGTGTGGGATTTTGTGTTCATTATTTATATTCCATGAGGCTTTGTATTTATTGCAACAATAAATCTAAATTTTGGAATCTAACATTCAAAATTAGTAATTCTAATTTGAGACAAAATTCAATCAAGTATGATCTCACCTTGCCCTTCTCAAGACCTTGGTGATCAAAAGGTGTTGAAATTTTTGCACAGTGAGTAACATTGAGTCATATGTTACATAATATTCCACTTAATATATTACATCACCAAACTCACATTCAAGTAATTGAATAAGCTTGTCCAAGTTCCAATTGACTTTGGTATGTTACATATTCCTTAGCCATGAACACAAGTATGTAAATAATACATATATAAGCCTTTCTTCTAATCCTATTGCCTTGTATGCTTCTGATATATGTGTTCTTCAATCCAATTTCTAGAGACAATTGTAATTATCTATAAGCTAAAATCTCATAAAAGAATAACGAGTTGAATATTATGTGAAGCATTACCAACATAATTTTGTGAGCTTTTATCTTGGAACCATCTTTAACTTCAAGAGAAATGTCAGTATGTTCATCGAGCATGATTTCAGGTGCCCACATTTTTTGAAAAGAAACCTTTGCTTTCAATTCTTCAATCTCTTTCTTCAGCTCCTGCTTAGTTTCACTTGCCTCTTCATAGCATTCTCTACTTGTTCCAACATTACTAGCTTTATAGTTGTCTTTACAGGAAAGGAAGATTGTGATTATCATTTCCTCATTATATCCCCTGCCATTACGATCAAACAAGCATAAGCAAAAGTAGTGGCAAAATTATTGAAGTCCTAAAAACAAATATTTTGAATAATTTCTATCTAGGTCAATGATTACAGGGGTTTGAATTTTTCTTTTGAAGATAATAAATCACAGGAATCATTGCAACCATGACCATAGAAACATGCAAGCTCTAGAATTAATACTAATACAAAAAAAAATAGAGAGCAATGGCATCAAGTAGTGTCACAGCTTAAATCCAATGCTTCTAGTAAATTACACAAAGGCAACCAAATATTATTTATTCACACCTTGGCAACTTTTACTCTAGCATGCGAGCAACCTGTAATATAAGAAAATGGAGAAGTTTATTAGAATGTAAGATTAAATAATGATGTGGGGTAGTAATCGAATGGATTGTTATTATTATATATTTGAGATAGTGGAGAAGGTAAGATTGTCCTCTTAACCCAAAATTTCATAAAGGGAAGATCCAAATTGATTAACCCCAAAGGAAGGGTCAATGCATAAATGAATCAACCTATAAAGGATAGGGATAAAGAGGAAAACCCTAAATTTTGTTTTATAGAAGAGAGCATGTAATAGATTTAGGAAGATTAAAGCTTTAATTGAATTGAATTGAAGACAAGTACTAACCTCAAAATGCAACAGATATGAAGAATGTTGTTTTTGGGTGTATGTACTGAGTTTCTGGAAATTCTGCAACTGGATCTGGAACAGAAACACAAAGATGAAGAAAACTTAGAAATCTTTTCTGAATCTGGCTCAGGTCCAATTTTGACCCAGAAATGAATGTCACCTTTGACCCAAAATTTCTGATTCTGACCCAGAAAGTCTAATTGTGACCTAGAATAGAATGTAGATTCTAACCCAGAAATGAATCTCACCTTTGACCCAAAATGTCCAATTCTGACCTGCAAAGTCCAATAGAAAATCTATTTCTGGATATTGATAGTTTGTCGAAAAGGGTATCTGCAGTCCAATTCATTGTTCGGAACATGTCCCTACAAGAAAAATGGTTTGTTTTTTGTGGGGTGGGGGAGGGGTTTGCCTTAGTCAAACCCTTATTTATTAATTAACCTTAAAATCAATAATTGAAATAGAGAATGCTAGCAAGTAGTAGAAGTAGATCTAATAATGAAGCTATGACAATAGATATGCAATTATACTTCGAATGTAAACAAGTATGTAAATATGAAAGATTGGAATCAATATTAGAAACCATAAACCTCCATGATTGTATGCTTGGAATCCACCTTGAAGGATGAATGAATGAATCTTGAGGATTCACAAAGGATCTTGAAGGAAGATCACACCACCATGATGGATAGATCTAGGGTTTGAATGATGAATCTTGAATGCTTGAACCAAATCTCTTCAAAGTCTTGAATGCTTGAATCCTTGATCTTCAATGGAGAACTTGAATGATTGAGAGGAAGAATTGAAAACATTGATTTAACTTTGAAAGCTTGAGAACATGTAGAATTATTTCTTCTTACTTAGTCTTGTTCACTTAGATTCTTGCTTAGTTGATAGTTGTTCGCTTTTGATTATGCTTCTTGGATAGTTTTGAGAAAATGATAGGAGAAAACTTCCTTAATCTAGGGCACAATCTTCTAGAAAGGCCTACATAGGAGAATTAAATTCCAATTAGACCTATACCCCTATAAGAGGACCTATATTAAATATAATTTCAAGAGTCATTACTTTAGAACCCAAAACAACCGACTTGAAAGCGGGAAGTGAACTTTTGAATGACCCCCAAAAGCCAAAAAACTTTCCAATTGGAAAGTGGAACCTAGGTGAAAATCAAGGTTGACCTTGACCTAGGTGAAGGTCAAGATCAACCTTGACCCAAGGATTCAGAACCCCTGGAAAATGTGCCAGGTGGGATAAATAGTGTCTGGAGAGGCCCAATCAGGGTCCTAAACAGGCACAGAAGTAGGAGAGGGTGTAGAAATGAGAGGACAATATGGTGATGATTAAAAAAAACCCCTAAGGATGGCTAAACATGCTTAACATGGAAGTGATTTCATTTTAAGATGATACATTAAGCCCCCATTTTAGCGAGAGTATGGAAATTGAACATACTCACGGTAAAGTTAGAAGAAAGACTCCAGTGGATCACAATGAGGTAGAACATAACTTAGTCAAGGACATGAGCCCCCAAACCAAGGATTCTAACTCAACATACACACACAAAGATATGAAATCAAAGAGAAAGAGAGAAAAGAGAAAGTGATTACCTCACCTAGTATGATTCCCACCTTGCCCAACAGGTTCACCCATGAACTATACTTTGTAATTGTATGCGTCTTCTAACAAATTTTGGAATACCCATAGATCCACCTTCTTGTATCACTATGGAATATGAAATGTGTGCCTCTTCAGGATTTAGTAACTTATGTGCATTACCTTCCAAGGATTTATCATATTTTAATCTAAAAAATGCGTATCTCTTCAAGATTTAGAAACTTATATGCGTTACCTTCCGAGGATTTAGCAAAAATAAAAATAAAAATGTGTGTCTCTTCAGGATTTAGCAACTTATTTATGTTACCTTCTGAGGATTTAGCATGTCGTAAAATGTAAACTATAGTATAAGGTAGACCATATATATGTCCCCCTCCTCATCATGTCTACCTACTAGGAAGGATAAGGAAGAGAAAGAGGATACCTACTTCACAAGGTAAGGAGATATCATGTTTAACAATAATATATACTATATCCTTAGCAAAGAGTATTGACCCTTACCTCTAAGAGAATAGATAATCATGAAATGGATATGTCACGTATGGAAAAAGTATCCTCAAAGAGGAAGAGATCTTATCAGCAAGAACCCCACTGTAGAGGAGTGCTTAGGATAAAATGTCATCTTCCAAAGAAAAGAAAAGAGGGACCAAAGATTTGAACATCAAGCCCCTTGCGATCAAGAGGAAGAGGAATCTTGGAATGAAGGAAGCCAACTCTAACCCAAAGCAAGAGAAAGAGTTTATAAAGAACATAATTTGAAAAATAAAGAATAGGTGATGACCTAGGATAATCACCTCTCATATAAGAGGGTATCCATAGCCAAAACATAAATATTTATAAGGAAATAATGTTGTAGAATAAACAAATGCCACTAAGCTAAGGAAAGTAGATCCTTAGATAGAGAAATAAGGAAAACCTTGCCCCCCAGGAATGAAAGAAAGGGATATACCAATTGTATCAAGAGATGTTGTATCAAAGAGATATATTACAAAACAAATTTCCTAGATAATATATCATGAATGGTTATGAGTGAAGGAAGTATGTATCATAATACAAAATCATAGGGATAGAATATAGAAAGAATAACCAATTAATCTCAAAAAAAAATACATGCTAAGAGCATATTGGCTTCTAAAATATTCGAAGGAAATACCTCTTGCCCCCCAGTTAAGAGACAAGAGGAGAAAAATGATCTAATTTATAGAAGAATGAGGGGAATGCCCTATATCAAAATTATGAAGAAATTGTAATACTGCACAGGAATGAGATATAATTCCTAAAGTAGCTCTTTCTCTAACATATAGCTTGAAATGCACATAATCAGCAAGTAAATGTGTATTACCATAGTGAAAAGGATATTTGTATTTAGAGAGAGCATTTTTTGGCATAGGTTTAAAGATTTATTTCTTAGAATTCATTAACTGTACATACACTTTCTTAGCCACATCTTGAGGAGTATTAGGGTGATCTAAGGAAGGTGTTGGAAGAAGAACATGAAGAGGAGGGTGACGGTTAAAATCAACCACCTTGATTTGAGAAGGCGGGAAGCCTATACCATGCATATCTTATTTAGGGGATAAATGAATCAGGTTTTTAATGCCATGTTCATTAACACCGAGCCCTAAACCCTTATAGCCTTGTTTATCCACCATAGTGTATCTGATAGTGTACATATCTTGCAAAGCTTCTGTAGGAGATGATTGATTATGGTGGTCATGAGAAAATGTTGTGTAAGGTAGAATGATAGGTTTAGAAGAAGTTTCTTTTTTATTTCCTTTAATATCATCATGGATCAGATAAGAAGGGGAAGGTAAATGAAATAATTCTTACACATCTGCATCATGAACCCTAGTTTGAGCCCCATCATAAGTGTGGGAAGAACTAGGTATAGAAGATGGAGAAATAAGAGTAGGAATATTAGGAATTGGATTAGGAAGGATAGGATGTGGATTAGGAAGATTCAGAACTAAATTATGAATTATAGGATTAGGATTAGGAATATTAGTAAATGGAGTATCATCTACCCAATCCTTCACATAATCCAAAATAGTGATAAGTCCACTACATAAATCCTTAATAAAAGTTTTGAAAGTGGGAAGACTGGTATTAGTTAATCTCATAATAGCATGAGCAAGTGAAACATGAAGAGTAACAAACATGAGGAAATGGATGATACTTTCATAAACATCATAAGTACTATAAAGAGATGCAAAATGAAGATTAATTAGGAAAATAACCATACACCAAAGCACCTTAAAGATTCTCATAGTGAATGAAATGCAAGAAATGTTTTTATATTTTTATGAGTATGTAGATTTTTTTTTAAATGAAAGAGCATAAAATTTAATATGTATGTAAAAGATAGTCTCTAAGTAAAAGAGGCAAAGCATCTAACACCAAAAAGAAAGAGTTTTCTATCACAAGTTCACCAAAACCTAATATAAGAAAATGGAGAAGTTTATTAGAATGTAAGATTAAATAATGATGTGGGGTAGTAATTGAATTTATTGTTATTATTATATTGTTGAGATAGTGGAGAAGGTAAGATTATCCTCTTAACCCCAAATTTCATAAAGGGAAGAGCCAAATTGATTAACCCCAAAGGAAGGGTCAATGCATAAATGAATCAACCTATTAAGGATAGGGATAAAGAAGAAAACCCTAAATTCTATTTTATGGAAGGGAGTATGTAATAGATTTAGGAAGATTAAAGCTTTAATTGAATTGAATTGAAGACAAGTACTAACCTCAAAATGCAACAGATATGAAGAATGCTATTTTTGGGTGTCTTTAGTGAGTTTCTAGAAATTCTAAAACCGGGTTTGGAATAGAAATGTAGAGACGAAGATAACCCAAAAATATTTTTTGAATCTGGCTCAGGTCCAATTTTGACCCAGAAATGAATGTCACCTTTGACCCAAAAATTCTGATTCCGACCCAGAAAGACCGATTCTGACCCAGAATAGAATGTTGATTTTGACCCAGAAATGAATCTCACCTTTGACCCAAAATGTCTGATTCTGACCTGCAAAGTTTGACATAAAATCTATTTCTAGATCCTAACAGTTTGTTGAAAAGGGTATCCAGATCTGCACTCTAATTCGCTCTTTTGAACCTGTCCCTACAAGAAAAATGGTTTGTTTATTGGGGGGAGGGGTTTGCCTTAGCCAAACCCTGATTTAGGAATTAACCTTCAAATCAATAATTGAAATAGAGAATGATAGCAAGAAGTAAAAGTAGATCTAATAATGAAGCTATGACAATAGATATGCAACTATACTTTGAATGTAAACAAGTATGTAAATATGAAAGCTTGGACTCAATATTAGAAACCATAAACCTCCATGATTGTATACTTGTAATCCACCTTGAAGGAAGAATGAATGAATCTTAAGGATGCACAAAGGATCTTGAAGGAAGATCACACCACCATTATGGATAGATCTAGGGTTTGAATGATGAATCTTGAATGCTTGAACCGAATCCCTTCAAAGGCTTGAATTCTTGAATCCTTGATCTTCAATGGAGAACTTGAATGCTTGAGAGGAAGACTTGAAAACCTTGTTTGAACTTTGAAAGCTTGAGAACATATAGAGTTATTGCTCCTTACTTAGTCTTGTTCACTTGGATTCTTTCTTAGTTGATGGTTGTTTTCTTGTGATTATTCTTCTTGGATAGTTTTGAGAAAATGAGAGGAGAAAACTTCCTTACATACAAATATAGGGCACAATCTTCTAGAGAGGCCTACAAAGGAGAATTAAATTACAATTAGACCTATAACCTGGAAGAGTAACTATATTAAATATAATTTCAAGAATTGTTACTTCGAAACCTGAAATAGCCAACCTAGAAGTGGGAAATGCAATTTTGAATGACCCCCGACAGTCGACAAAATTTCCAATTGGAAAGGGGGACCTAGGTCAAAATCAAAGCCAACCTTAACCTAGGTCAAGGTCAAGGTCAACTTTGACCTAGGTCAAGATCAAGGTTGACCTTGACCCATGAAGTCAGAACCCCTAGAAAATGTGTCAGGTGGGATAAATAGTGTCTGGAGAGGCCCAATCAGGGTCCTAAACAGACATAGAAGCAGGAGAGGGTGCAGAAATGAGAGGACAATATGATGATGGTCAAAAACACCTCCTAAGGAGGGCTAAATGTTTTTAACATGGAAGTGCTTCCATTTTAAGATGATACACAACCAGAAATAATAGTTTCTAGTTTTCCAATATCAAAGAAGGAGAGTATTTCTTGCAAGTGTTCAGGGAAAATTATAATATGTTGTCCTGCTAGGGAAAGGAAAACCAAAAATACCCTCCTTTTTTATCGTGGTGTGTTCTGGGTAGAATTGAATATCCTTAACATTATGGAGAAAAAGGAAAGGCCTACATAAATTGTGATAAACTCTGCCCTTTGAGCCAATTTGCAGAGGAGTTCTTTTGAGATTTTGGTTCTTGGAAAATATTGAGCTAATAATCTCATTGCCCTTAACTTGTTTTTTTCTCTCATCTTTTAGTGTAGCTATTTTTTTCCTCAAAGATTTATAGTTTCAGAGAGTCTTAAAATAGTCTACAAAAGATTTAATTTTAGAGCTTAATTTTAGTCTTGTAAGCTCTGTAGATGTTCTATTCGGTCATCATCTTCAGTTGTACTCATTCATCAACTCTAGTTTATTGTGGTGCTCGCTATACACTTTTTCATTATACACTTTCTCGGTAACTCTTGCTTGGTATACACTTGCTCGGTATACACCATGAACTGCTCAGGGTTCACTATCTGTTGATGTTCACTGTCACTCGGTGTATATAGAATTTTTATGTTTTACCATCCACATAAACTTTGTCTCTTCAGTTCTTCAAGGTTATGACTAATATGTGTAGGAATAATTAAACCATATCAAGTTGACATAGATGACAATACAATACATTAACTGATTTAATGTCTTGCATTCACTTTTGGTGATCATCAACTTATCATCTTCAAACATTCAATCAGTTATAGTTCATCAATATCTCCCTTTAGCATTGATGGCAACATACTATGAAATATGGCATAACATACCAAACTTATTGTTCTATAACCAATTCAAATATCTAAATCTTGGTAAGCTGTTTTAGCTTAGATTTGATTTTGTTGTGTTCTCTCCCTTTCTTCATTCCCTTCAATGGATAGGTGTAGCAATTTTGTCTTTTGATTATGTCTCTCCCTTTCTTGTAGAATATCTTCTCCCTTTCTTGGATAGATATACATTGTTAACTCTCTCCAATTCTCTCCCTTTGACGGATGGTTATTTCATTGAATATTCCTCTCCCTTTGATAGCAATTCCAAAAAATATATATACAGCACTGTAGTAGCCAACAATCTTTTTCTCCCTTTGAAGCTTTCTCTCCCTTGAGTGGACTGATATGTCATTGCAACCCACATCTCAGCTTGCATCAACATGAATAATATTATGATAATGTGTAGGCTGATGCAGCCTCCAAGTCAGGTTAGTGACCAGTAGACAAGGTTCAAACCCCTAGTCTATTCCTCAGGTATTCAAAAATATATCTTTTGACAATGGTTTTGTAAATATGTGTGCTAGTTGTTCTTTGGATTGTACATATTCCATTATCACCTCTTTCTCTTGTACTTGTTCCCTTAAGTAATGATACTTAATAGATATGTGCTTTGTCTTAGCATGCATCACATGGTTCTTTGAGATGTTTATAACACTTGTATTATTACAATAGATAATTATTGGGTCAAGAATTTCCTCGTTCATCCCTTTCATCAATTGCTTGATCCATGCAATGTTAGAGAAATTTGCAGCATCAACTACATATTTTGCTTCTGCATTTGATTGAGATATGCATCCTTTCTTTTTACTTATCCATGTGACATGTCTGTCACCTATAAAGAATCATCCTCCTGTAGTGCTCTTTCTATTATCTATGTTTCCAGCCCTTTCAACATCAGTATAAACTTGTAGCTCAAATTTGCCTTCTTTATTATACAACAAACCATAGTCTTCAATATTCTTCAAATATCTCAAAATTCTTTCAACAATAGTCATGTTTGATTCCTTAGGATTAGCAGAGAATCTTGCAACTATACCAACTACATGTTCTATATCAGGTCTAGTGTGTACAACATACATTAGTTTACCAATCATAGATCTGTATAAGGTCTGATTTACCTTGGTTGTCTTATATTCCTTTGTCAATTTGCATATGGTTTCCATAGGTGTTCCAACTGGTTTTGAGTCCTCCATCTTGAATATCTTCAAAACTTCTTTTATGTATTTGGATTGTGTGATGTAAATGCCTTCATCCTATTGTAGAATCTTTAGACCAAGAAAATTTTTGATCTCTCCAAACATTGACATTTAAAATTCTTTGCTCATTTCTTTAGCACAATGACTTTCATAGCATATCATTACCTCCAAATATGATATCATCAACAAATATCTCAGCAATCAAAGTCTTATCATCAGTATCTCCTTTCAAATACATATTACTGTTATCACTTGTTCTAACAAATCCAATACTAATGAGACAAGAGTGAATCCCTTCATACCATGCTCTTGATGCTTGTTTTAATCCATACAAGGCTTTGTATAGTTTACAAACCATGTTCCTCTTGTTAGGATCAACAAACCCTTTAGGTTGTTCAATGTATACCTCCTCTTCTAGTATTCCATTCAGAAATGTAGATTTAATACCCATTTGGTATACTTTGAATCCTTTAAAAGAAACATAAGCAAGTATAATTCTTACTCTTTCTAGTCTATAAATGAGTGCAAAGGTTTCTCCATAATCAATACCTTCTTCTTGTGTATACCCTTTGCATATCAGTCTTGCTTTGTTTCTTGTGACTTCTCCATTCTCATTAAATTTATTTTTGAATATCCATTTGGTACCATTGACATTTTTTTCACTCAGTCTAGGTACTAATATCCATGTTTTATTCTTCTCAATCTGTTCAATCTCTTCATTTATTTCACTAACCCTTTCTTGATTCTCAAGTGGAGTATTAATAGATTTAGGCTCAAAATCACAAATCAAACATCTAGTGTTAAGAGACTTACTTCTTGTTCTTGTTCCTACTCTTTTGTCTCCAATGATTTGGTCCTATGGATGGTGTCTTCTAACATATTTAGCAAGTATAGGTTCAAATATATGATCTTCATTTTGATCTTCATCGCTCAGTTAAACATTGTGAGCATTTTCCTGATTCTCAGTGTGTGCAGCCTATTGCTCTGTTACATTGTTCTTGCTCGAGTAAGATGTCAGGTTCTTCTATGTAGACAAATTTGTTGTAATATTTAGGTTCCTTTCTGCTTTCTTCATCATTTTTCTCAGCAAATTCATCCACTTTAACATTTGCACTCTTAATGCTTTTGTTAGAATATTTTTTCAGACATTTATAAACTTTTATTTTAGTAGAATATCCTAGAAATATTCCTTCATCACTTTTAGATTCAAGTTTCCCATTTCTATCATCTTTCAATATATAAAATTTGATGACATGTAACTGATTGAATGTTTGATAATGTTAAGTTGAAGATAATGTAAGGCATTAAATTAGTTAATGGTTTGTATTTTCATTGATGTCAACTTGATCTAATCTATATGGTCATGTACATAATGTCAAAGACTTTAGAGAATCAATGGAACAAAGGTTATGCTTTCAGCAATGCATAAAAGTCAAGTATTCACTAAGTGATAGACAACACCGACAGAGTGCACACCATCAGTAAAGGCAAAGTACAAAAGTCATAGTGATACCTGACAAGCAGAAGATAGTGTTTCCCGATGAAGCAAAATCACAGGATGCCCGACGAGCTGAAAACATAGTTGCTCAACGAGAAAAATCCAACGATGCCTGACAGACGGAGATCCTGAAGCTAACTGGATACTTAGATACTAAATATGTGTTGCCCATAGGACCATTAATAGTAGATCAATTCAGAGTGAAGCATGAGAACAACTGCATGATCATAGAGCTTTCTTCCTCTCTTTCCGATGCTAAATTTGAAGATGTCAAAGATTGCACAACTACAAAGAAAATGTGGGACAAACTAAATCCTGTGCATGGTGGTGATGCAAATGTTCTGAGAGCCAAGACAGAAAGCCTTAGAGGAAAATTTGATGATCTCAGAATGAAAGAAGGAGAAAACATCACACAATACAACACAAGAATAAAAGAAGTAGTCAATGCTATACGAGGTGTTGGAGGTACACTTGAAGAGGAGACAATGGTAAGTAAAATATTAAGAACCTTATTGCCTATATATGCTATTAGAGTTTCTGCTATTTGAGAAATGAGAGCAGTTGCAAACAATACAGTTACTCTTGATAGTTGGATTGGTAGACTGATTTCATTTGAGATGAATAACTTTGATAATAGTGTCTTACCAAACTAAGAGTCTGCATTTAAGTCTTCTATGAGAATAAGCAAATCCAGTCATAAATACTCATCTAGAAGGGACAGTGAAAGTGAAAGTGAAGAAGAAGATCTAGATGAAATAGAAGCACTCATGGCAAGGAGAATGCAAATAGGCAAAGGTAAATACAAAGGCAAGTTACCACTTGTATGCTTTAATTGTAAAGAGATTGGACACTTTTCTCCAAGATGTCCTAACAGAAGAAAAGATGATAGAAGTAATGACAGATCTTTTGAGAAGAAATCTGATAGACTTGATAACAAAGATTACAGAGGTTGCTAACAATCAGAAAGAAAGGACACCCTAGACTACAAGGATAAAGGAAATAAGGCTAGCTACCTAGCTGCTTGCAAAGATGAAGATACTGACACTGAACTTGATGATGACATCGAGATGGTATTTGTACCTGTGAAGGAAGATTCATATGAAGATGAAAGGTATGAAGAAACTACACTCATATCTAAGGTTAGTAAGAATGATATCTGGATTATAGATAGTGGCTGCACTCACCATATGACCAGTGACAAAGAAAATTTTAACACTTTTGAGAATTATAATGGTGGTATAGTAAGAATGAGAAATGATACACCTTGTCCGGTTGAAGGTAAAAGAACTATAATGTTGAATAACCTGATTAAATGTGAAAATGCT
Organism: Thuja plicata; assembly: GCA_018584345.1. Classification (NCBI taxonomy): domain Eukaryota; kingdom Viridiplantae; phylum Streptophyta; class Pinopsida; order Cupressales; family Cupressaceae; genus Thuja; species Thuja plicata. Next base: position 621,472 of record MU226557.1, read on the forward strand.
TATTGGGTAAAAGGATTGAATTATAAACTATTGAATGTTTCTCATCTGAATAATTTAGGTCACAGAGTAGCATTTGAAAACAAGAAGGAAAAGATCTTCAATGAATCAGGAAAACTGATTGGTACCGGTGAACAAACTAAAGGTAACTTATTCTATCTGAATGATACCAACATCACTTGCTTAATGACTAGAAATGAAGACATATGGTTGTGGCACAAAAGATTGTGTTATGTAAATTTTGACAACATGATGAAAATAAGCAAAAGAAGAAGTGTAAGAGGCTTACTGATGATGACAAAGCCAGGCAACATCATGTGCAAAAATTGTCAAAAAGGTAAAATGACAAAGTCTAGTTTCAAAAGTAAAACCCATACATCTGATGATATTCTAGAATTAGTCCATACTAATTTATGTGGACCTATGAGGACAAAAATCTATTATGGAGATAGATATTTTATTCTCTTTGTTGATGATTACTCTAGAATGATGATAGTCATGTTTCTAAAAGAAAAATCCAAAGCATTCAAGATGTTTAAATGGTATAAGGCTATGGTAGAAAAACAAAGTGGTAAGGATCTAAAATGTTTAAGATCAGATAGAGGAGGAGAATTTATATTAGATGAACTCACTAATTTCTGTAATGAGCATGGTATAAAAAGATAGGTTTTTGCACCAAGGACACCACAACAAAATGAGATTGCTGAGAGAAAGAATAGATTAATAGTTGATTGTGCAAGAACACTGATGATAGAGAAAGACATCACCCAAATCTTCTGGAGAGAAGCTGTCAGCATTGTTGTTTATACACTTAACAAAGTACAATTGAAGGACACAAAGAAGACACCTTATGAGCTATGGTATGGTAAAACACCCAATGTAAGTTACTTCAAAATATTTGTTAGTCAATTTTATGTCTTAAAGGATGATAGAAATGGAAATCTTGACGCCAAAAGTGATGAAGGTATCTTTCTGGGGTATTCTACCAAGAGCAAAGCTTTTAAATGTCTAATCAAGGCTTCTAACAAAATAGTTGAAAGTGCAAATGTGAAGATTGATGAATTTGTAGAAAAGAATGAGTTGAAAAGCACAAAAGAACCAGAGGACTACAACAAGT
>MU226557.1:623278-656112 GCA_018584345.1 Thuja plicata
GACTTCATTCCTATCTAATAAGTATTGGATTCATAAGGACTAGTGAAAATAGTAATCTTTATTTGAAAAAAGATACTGATGCTAACACTTTGATTGTTGAAATATTTGTTGATGACATCATATTTGGGGGCAATGATATAATATGTAAGTCATTTGATGATGACATGAGAAAAGAATTTGAGATGTATATGTTTGGTGAGAACAAGTTCTTTCTTGGTCTACAGATCATTCAACAAAGTGAAGGTATTTTCATTACAGAGTCCAAATACATCAAAGAAGTCCTAAAAAATATTCAAGATGGAAGATTCCAAACTAATTGGAACATCGATGGCTACTGGAAGTAAGTTGACAAAGGAGGACAAGACAACAAAGGTAAATCAGACTTTGTACAGATCAATGATTGGAAAACTCATGTATGTTGTACACACTAGACCAGATATTGCACATGTTGTAGGAATTATTGCTAGATTTTCTGCTAACCCTAGGGAATCACATATGACTGTTGTGAAAATAATTCTAAGATATCTGAAGAATACTGAGGAATTTGGCTTATGGTATAAAAGAGAAGGCAAATTTAAACTTAAGGTGTTTACCGATGCTGATTGGGCTGGAAATCTTGATGATTGAACGAGCACAATTGGAGGAGCATTATTTATGGGTGAAAAATGTGTCACATGGATTAGCAAGAAGCAAGGATGCATCTCTCAATCTAGTGCAGAAGCAGAATATGTTGTTGCTACTGCAAACTACTCAAATATTGCCTGGATCAAATAGTTTCTGCAAGGTATGCATATGAAGATCTCAGAACCAGTGATTATCTATTGTGATAACACCAGTGCAATAAACATTTCCAAGTATCCAGTCATGCATTCCAAGACTAAACACATTACAATCAAGTATCATTATTTAAGAGAACAAATTCAAGAAAAAGAGGTGATACTTGAGTATATGCAATCTAAAGAACAATTGGCCGATATCTTCACCAAGCCACTGCCCAAGGATACATTTGAGTACCTGAGAAAGAGACTAGGGGTCAAACCCTTGTCTACCAGTTAGTAAAATACTGAAAGCTACATCGACCTATTTATTATCAGAATATCATTCATGTTGATGCAAGCAAAAAGATGAACTTCAAAGCTACATCTATATACAAAAAGGTATATATCAGAATTGAGCACCAGATCATATTGATGTATTGCTAATGGATAAGGGAAATTCAAGGAATATATTATGGATTGAGAGAAAAGATCACTTGAAATTAATGTCAGATATCTGTGAGATATTTGTTTGGCATTATTGTCAAAGGGAGAGAAAGTTTCCATATTATCATAGTCTTCAAAAAAAGAAGAAGAAAGACTATCCATTATCAGATTACTCCAATAGGGAGAGATCATATCCATAGGGATAGTTGCTAACAAAAGACAGATACATCAAAGAATAAGAATAGTCAAAAGAGAGAAATTGACACAAGAGAAGAGAACACAGAGCTTACTGGCGGTCAGACATTTTTATCGGTTATCAAAACAAATTGTTTGGTAATTTGATGAATCTCAACAATTGTATTTCATATTGTATTAGAAATAGTATAGTGTGATAATATAGTATGTTTCCATCAATGCCAAAGGGAGAGATTGATGACATGTAACTGACTGAATGTTTGATAATGTTAAGTTGAAGATAATGCAAGGCATTAAATTAGTTAATGGTTTGTATTGTCATTGATGTCAACTTGATCTAATCTGTATGGTCATGTACATAATGCCAAAGACTTTAGAGAATCAATGGAACAAAGGTTATGCTTTCAACAATGCATAAAAGTCAAGTATTTACTAAGTGACAGACAACACCGATGGAGTGCACACCATAAGTTAAGGAAAAGTACAAAAGTCATAGTGATACCTGACGAGTAGAAGATAGTGTTGCCTGATGAAGCAAAATTACAGGATGCCCGACGAGCTGAAAATAGAGTTGCCTAACGAGAAAAATACAACGATGCCTGACAGACAGAGATTCTGAACCTAACTGGAGTCACACCAATGGAACTAGCAGTTATCACCGACAACTAGCTACGGAGTTGATCGATAGAATAGAGAGTTTAGAAAATAACAAAATATCTAGCTGGCAGATCTTAAGGATAGACTTAACTAGTTGTTTTATTTGACTAGAGTTAAGTAATTTATTTAAATAAGATTTGTATAGTTGGAAAGAAGATAACTACGAGATAAATCAGGAGTTATGCTTTAAATCAGATTGGCTGGATTGTTTTCCATGCCAATAATAAGAATCAAGAATCAAGAATTAAGGAATACCATGTCTATATAAGAGACAAGAATAATTCATTTCCATAAGCAATCAAATACACAGGAGTGAATAGAAAGAGGATGCTGAAGAGAAATTGATGAAGGATAACTTCATATAGTCCCGATTAATCAAGCTGAAGAAGAGCTAAAGAATTCTGCGGACACCGATGAACAGTGAAGCACAGTATCACAAAGAAAAAAGTGTGGAGCACAAGGAAGTAAATTGATACATTGATCAGAGAGGTATTGTACTTAAATAGATCAAAAAATTTGCAATTCAAGTTTCATTAGAAATAGGTCATTTTGTTTCAGTTTAACCATTGAAGCATCAAGTCTCTTAATAGAGGACTTAACCATCTTCTATAATTGAGGTATATCCTAACAGATTGCCAAAAATATTGTCATGAGGATAGCATTGAGTGCCCGATACTGACACACAGTCTAAGAAGGAGGCTGATGTAGTTAGATAGCACTAGATATGCCAGATACCTATTGTGCCCATAGAGGTTGATCAATATTGGTAGCATATACATGCCAGATATCAAGTGACATTCTATTATTAAAATCCTCTAACAAGGTCACACCTAACAGTGTGTTTGTAACCTTTAACAGGGTTGGCTCCTAACAGGGCTCACTTCATAAGAGTAAAAATTTGGGGTACCGATCCCACTGATTTTTCCCTTAACAAGGTTCCCACATTAAAATCCATGTGTTATGTGTGTATGGTTTATTACTTTATTGTTTTATATTTCACATATGCATTTCTAGATTGATTGGTATACTCTGCATATTTACTGAGTATCGGTAAATAATTTTACTGCTTATCGGTTATCAAGGAGAATAAAGTCAGAAAAGGAAAACTGACAGACAGTTAATTATTATAAGTATTTCAAGGCATACATCTTGTAGGGACTTAATAATCTAAGACTTGTTTGATTGGTGGTTAGTGATTAAAGGATAAATTTTTGAGGCCACTGATTCACCCCCTCTCTCAATTATTACTAACAAAAATTGACTTCCAAAAATTCTAAAGTAACTTACATTTGGTCTGTATCCATACCATAGCTCATAAGGTGTCTTATTTGTGTCTTTCTTCAATTGAACTCAGTTTAGTGTATAGACACTAGTACTTACAATTTCTCTCCAGAATGTTTGTGTGATGCCTTTTTCAATCATTAGTGTTTTGAAACAATCAACAATTGATCTATTCTTCCTTTCAGCAATCCCATTATGTTGTGGTGTTCTCGGTGTAGAAACCTTTCTTGTAATCCCATGCTCATTACAAAATTTAGTGAATTCATTAAAAATAGATTCTCCTCCTCTGTCTAATCCTAAACATTTCAGTTCTTTTCCACTTTGTTTTTAACTTTAGCTTTATACCATTTGAACATCTTAAATGCTTCAGATTTCTCTTTTAAGAACATGACAGTCATCATCCTAGAATAGGCATCAATAAATAGAATAAAGTATCTATCACCATAATAGATTTTTGTTCTCATTGGTCCACATAATTCAATAAGGAATAACTCCAGAATAACATTAGATGTGTAGGTTTTTCTCTTAAAACTAGACTTTGTCATGTTTTCTATTTGACAATTTTTGCACATAACATGGTCGGGCTTTGAAATACTTGGTAAGCCTCTTACTTTTATTTTCTTAATTATCTTAACCATGTTGTCAAAGTTCAAATGACATAACCTTTTATGCCACAACCAAACATATTCATTTCTAACCAATAAAAAAGTGGTCTCAATATCACCAAGATAGAATAAATTACCTTTTGTATGTTCACCAATACCGATCAATTTTCCTTTTTTATTATAGATCATTGCCTTTTTGTTCTCAAATGCAACTCGATGTCCTGTATTGTTTAGCTATGAAACACTCAATAGATTATAGTTATGTCCTTTCACCCAATATGCATTTTCACATCTGATCAGATTATTCAACATGATGGTACCTTTTCCTTCAACTAGGCAAGGTGAGTCATTACCCATCCTAACTGATCCACCATTATAATATTTAAAAGTTTGAAAATTTTATTTATCTCCAGTCATGTGATGAGTATAGACACTATTAATAATCCATACATCATTTTTTCTAAATTTAGATATGAGTGTTGTTTCAACATACCTTTCTTCTTTGTCTGAATCATCCTTCATAGCAACAAATACTACCTTAATATCTTCATCAGAATCAGTGTCAGTGTCAGAATTTTCATCTTTGTTCTCAACCAGGTAACAAGCCTTCTTGCCTTTATCCTTGTAATCTCAATCATCTCTTCTATTAGAGTGTCAATTGCTTATGTAGTCTCAGTCATCACTTCTGTCATACTTGTTTTCATAAGATCTATCATTGTTTCTTTCATCCTTTCTCTTGTTAGGACATCTAGCAGCAAAATGTCCAATTTCTTTGCAATTAAAATAGACCAATGGTAATTTACCTTTATATCTTCCTTTACCTCTATGTAATCTCCTACCCATTACTGCTTCAAGTTCATCAAGTTCTTGTTCATCACTATCACTGTAGCTATCATTTCTCATAGTGTGTTTGTTACTAGATTTTCTTATTTTCAGAGAAGTTTTGAATGCAGACTCAATAGTAGGTAAGACACTATTGTCATAGTTGTTCATCTCAAATGAAACAAGTCTACCAATAAAACTATCAAGAGTAACATTGTTATTTTCTACTGCTCTCATTTCTTGAATTGTAGATACTCTAATTGCATAAATAGGTAGTAAGGTTCTTAGAATTTTACTTACAATTGTTTCTTCCTCAAGTACTCCTACTCCACGGATAGCATTAACAAATTCTTTGATTCTTCTATATTACTGAGTGATGTTCTCTCCTTCTTTCATTCTTAGGTCATCAAACTTTCCTCTGAGGTTTTCAACTTTATCTCTCAACACATTGGTGTCTCATCCATGTACTACTTGAGTTTGTCCCACATTTTCTTTGTAGAGGTGCATGATTTCACATCTTCAAATTTAACATTGATTGGTGAAGAAGCAAGTTCTATCATTATAGAGTTGTGTTCATGTTTCTCTCTCAATTGATAAACAACCAGAGGTCCAATAGGTGCAACATATTCAGTATCCAAGTGTTGTGTGACATCATTTCCATTACTATATAGATGAAGTCTTATCCTACTTTTCCATGATGAAAAGTTGTCCTTGTTCAACTTAGGCACATCCCTTTTACTCATCTTGTGATCTTTAGCTTAAGTCCCTTTAAAATTTTCTTCCAATCACCAAAGCTCTGATACCAATTCTTAGAATAACTGAGAGGAGGGGGGGTGAATCAGTGGCCTTAAAAATTAATTTGAAAAGTATAACCAAAACTTATCTCTTAAATATAATACCCTCTAGTTATCTTTCAGTCCATCAAGGTGTATGCCATAAATAACTTTAACAAATATAACCTGCTCGATAAGATATACTGTTTATCTTTTCTAGACTTTACCGAATAGTAGTAAATAAGCTTAGTGTTAACCGACCAGTCCAGTTTCAATAACGTATAAAGCAAACTATCAATGCAATGAAACATATACACATTTGACACAAATTTTAATGTGGAAACCCAATATGGGAAAAACCACCTAGGACTAGTAACCCAAAATATTTTCACTCTTCTAAAGTGAGCTTGATGAAGAGCCAACCCTGTTAAAGGTTACAATACACACTATTAAGTGTGATCTTGTTAGAGGATTTAAAACCTACAGTTTGTCTTTTGACCTAGCACTCACTATGATGTCAACAAGAAAATATTTTGATACTCTTGAGTATCTCAATACAATAAGGACTATTAAATCCCACTCGGTTAAGATATTTTCTGAATCAATGGTTAAACTGATACAGTAAATGATCTGTTCAAAATATAAGTTTAACTTGCAGATATTCAGATCTATTATTAGTCAAATAATACCTCTCTAATCAATGTACACTTTAGTTCTTTTTCTTTCTTTCTTTCTTCTACTTGGTGAATGCTCTGTCCTCTGTTGCTTGGTGTCTGTAGAATTTCTTGGCTCTGTTCTTCAACCTGTATGATTAGATCTGTATGAAGAATTCTATCTTCACTAGAATATATTCACCATTCCTCTTTTTATAATGAATTCCTTGTCTCTTTATATATACATGATTAGCCGCTCAATCTCCTTATTTTTGTTGTAGATCACTTCTTGATCCATAAAACTTGCCATGCTTTGGTTTATCCCATAAAGCTCTGCTTTAGTTTTATTCCACAATTCTCTCCTTGATAACTTTGAATAAACTATGCTTTAAATATCTTTCCTTTCTTTAGTTTAACTGATCATTGAAAATAAAGCAATCAATCAGTCAAATATAGCTTTTCCAGCTAAGTATTTTTTTCGTTCTTTAAATTTAGTTCTGTCTAGTCATCATCTTCAGTTTTGCTCAGTCATCAACTCCAGTTTACTACAATGCTCGATATACACTTTCTTGGTATACACTTTCTTGGTAACTCATGCTTGGTATACACTTTCTTGATATACATTGTGAACTACTCAGGGTTCACCGTCCGTCGGTGTTCACTATCACTCGGTGTATACAAACTTTTTATATTTACCGGCCACATATATTTGTCTCTTCAGTTCTTCAAGGTTATGACCGATATGTGTATGAATAATTAAATCATATCAAGTTGACTATTGGAAATAATGGAATAGTGTGTATTTAGAGGGGAGGGGTGAATTGGTACCCTTTAAAACTTTTAGATAATTAACCTTTATCCTTTAGTAATCAATTTTATTACCAATCATATGTGCTATTATATATTTGTGTATGTTATATCAATTCATAAACTCAATTTACATGTAAAAATTCATAGAAACATTCATGAAATGTAATGACACATGACACAAGATTTGGTAACGCAAAAAACCCCTATTAGAAGGTAAAAACTGCAGTGGGGATGAAACCCAAGAAACTTCACTATCTGCAGAATGGAAGGGGTCACTTAAGGCTTACAAGTTTGTTCAATTTTGATGATCTTACCCTTTTAGGAGTAACATGTAGAGACTGGTTAAGGTCTACTCTGTTAAGAGCTTTTGCAACACTATTTAGTGTACACTCGGTTAAGAGATTTACAAAGGATTGTTAAATCCACCTTCTCAAAGGATCTCTTCTATTTGCTACACTTGTTAGAATGTAGTCAACAATATTCATTAACCTGATTATATGCAATCTAGAATTTATAATTACAGATCCATTAAAGATTACAATATAATGTATCACCTATAATGATTGATCAATACCTATGTTATGCTTGGTAGCCTTGAATATTGTTCTTGATAACCTATTTCATCTTTTGTTATCCTTCTGCATAAAACTTTGTCTCTAATCCATAGAAGTTTTTGCGGCTATAATCATCATCACATCACTCTGTTCTAATTAATTACACATCTATTTATACAATGAGTTTTACCTAAATGAGTTTAACACACAACAATGTTAACTCTATGATCAAAGGTTTACAACTTGAACTTGATCTCCTAGTTTGCATGTTTCTAATTAGTTAGACTAATTAAAAAAATTACAATTACATTGCTTGCCACTCAAGAAATGGTTTTAAAGCACATCAAAAAGCTAAATATAAAACACAAGTGTTTTATCTCACATGGAAGTCAGATCCACATTTCTTGAGATTATAATTGTCTCTTGGTAGATTGGTGCTAGGGTTGCTCTGTAGTCTACCTTTCGGGTTCCTCTGTGAACTATCTTTCAGGTTTCTCTTTTGTTTGATCTTTCAGGTTCCTTTGTCGGGTTACTCTGTCGGTTTACACTATCCAGTTCCACTTCAACATTTTTGGGTTGCACTTGTAAACTATGTCATCAGTTTACATTGTAACCTTCTCTATTGGGTTACACTATAATATTTTTTTTTGGGTTCCCTTATGAAGTTATCTATTGGGTTGCACTAAACTTGTCTTTCAGTGTTGGTGTTACCGATAGTTTCAAAATTGTTTTCCTTTGCATACTAATGACAAATTATGTCTTCAATCTCCTCCTTTGACATTAGTATAAAAAAATTGATATGTTCAAAAACTAAAATGTTTAGTATGTACACCATGTGTTCACCTTGTCATTATGACTCCTCCTATGTGTATGCACTGGTATAGTATATGTATATACACTTTGACTTTATGCTATTTCCCCTTTTCACCTTATCTTCCCCCTTTATCATATCATTTTCCTCCTTTATTCATATCATTTTCCCCATTTTTTGATAGTAAGGGAAAAGGTGTAATTACTTACTGTAGACGTCCAAAAATATTAATATTATTATTAATATTAATTTCCCTTTCATTCATCTAACTATTTAACTTAATCAATTAAATAGTTTCATTGCTAGTATTTATTAATAAATACTATTCTAATGTATTTTATTTAAATACATTTGTCTCACAAAATCCCCCTTTTTAATAAATTCATATTTATTAAAAATCCTCCATATTCCTAATTCCTCTAAGATATGATTTATTCAAATTTAATTTGGATTATAATCTAAACCCTAGCTAGAAACCTATTAACCCAATCTAGAGACCTACCCTAAGCCTACCCTATTCCTAACCTACTCCCATCACCTCATTTCCTACGCATACTTTCCTACCTAATCACCCTCTGATCATACTTAAAAATGTGATTCCTATTGGAATTCTCACCATGTGTGAGAATTCTCTCCAAAATGGTCACCCATTCCTCTTTAAGGCTCTTTACTCCTTTGTCCCCCACTTGAAATTCTCGAGCCACTCAATAGTTATTGTTATATTTGAATCCAAAAATAGCCATCCCTTCAAGCCTATGTGTCCCTTATGTGGCTCTTATGTGGATGCCACATAGATGCCACCTCATTCAACCCCTCCTCTTCTATCCCAAAAATCTATAAATAGAGGCCTTCTCCTCTTGCATTTTCATCTCTCATTTTTGCATTGTTATCATGCTATTTTAATGTTAGGAGTTCATTTCTAGTTTCTCATGCTTTTATGTTTAAATAATTTAGATATCACATGCTAGGATAATGGATAAATGAATCATAGTTCTTACATATTGCATATCAATTCCATAATTTAGGATCACCTTTGAGAAGGATTTTGAGACTAGTTCTTCATACTAGCTCTTGAATCACTTCTTTGTTTCCAATCTTGCATTGATAGTTGCATTGCATTGGGGATCCATCTCATTTATGTTTTAGAGAGCGCATTCACATCCAATCTAAAAAGAACAAATCAAACAAGTAATATAGGGTGCAATAGCTTTTTTTTTAGCTCAATCTGATGTTATAATGAAGTCTTGTTTGGTCTTATGCTTATTTCATGGATTATATGTGCTAACCCACTAACTTATCATGTTTGAGCTTCCTCCCAACAGATTGAAGATTTCACCATACACATTCTAGCATGCCCGGTGGGACCCACATCCCTAAAACATTTCTAACTTCTTGTCTTTTTCTTCCAAAATTTTCCAAACTCACAGATCGGCGTCTCTAATTTACGTAGAGGCGTCTGCGAAAACATCGGTTCTTCTTGAATCATCGTTTGACGTCCTTGCCTGCACCAGCGTCTGTGTTTCATAGACTGACATCTCTGTTGTGTCTTGCTTCATTTGAGATTGACACAACTTACTTTTCATTTGTCAAGTTCCATTGTGTTTCCCCACTGATTTTAGTGTTTTGGCATTCTATTTTTTAGCAGAACTCAATTTTACAAGCAAACATAATGCCAAATTTTCATTAAAAAGGAAACAAGTCTGTATAAATCCTTAAAGAATAGTTTTTAAAGGTTAATTAATCTCAAACATAGGTCTTTTTGAACAATTTAAAGAGATAAGGGAGAAAGAATAATAACTTGGTTCATTGTTTTGCTAAAAAAAATTGGTCTTGCAGGTACATCGACCTCTACACAAATGCTAGTTCACATTTCGGTGTCTGTGCCAAAACACCAATTTAGGAAAATCATCATTTGGCATCTACGCTACACAGACCAGCGTTTACGCTGGTATAGCAAGTTTTTCTCTATGTTTTTTTTGGCTTATTTCACTGTCTCTATTATTTTTGGATAAAAACACAGAATCAATGTCTGTGCCCTAAACTAGTGTCTGCGCTCTACTAAATTCATTTTTCATGTTCTAACAGCTTTTCAAGTGGTTTTTGTGTGCTAATAACGCTTGTCAAAGATCAATATTTAGAAAACTACTAACCAGTTGTCTTGCAACACTGCTGGTCAAAGAAATCAATTCAAAAACTACTCATGTTTGTCTTGCAGGTTGCCTCAAATCAAAATTGACCAAACGATCATGTTTGTTATAATCTTTTTAGGCACCTAGAATAATTAGGATTTTTTTTTTGTCTAATCCAAAGCAAGTGATAGGGGATTATGCTCTCTTCCCTTTTGGGAAGATCAAAAACCTAGATGCATTTTCTTTATGTTAAACATTTAAATCTTTTGAGAATTAACTAAACGTGTCTTGCATGTTTGTGGAGAAAATGATACTGGATAAGAGAGTATGCTCTTTTCCCCTTGTGGGAAAATAAAAAATCTAGACTCCTTTTTATTGTCAATCCAATTTTCTTTCAAAGTTAATCCTTTAGATGGGCCTGTCGGTTGAGGGAAAAATCTCCTAGGAATGACCCACATGAGAATGAGGTATAAGCCACACCACTCCAACTCATGTTAATCAAATTTATTCCTTAGGGTTAAAGCCCTAGGAGTCGGTTGGCATTTGAGCTTATGCTCAGCTCTCGTCTAACTTAAGTACAGCCTCACGGTCTCAATCACATTTACATGACCACTTTTGTCAAGACGCTCTATGGGGCTATACGCTTGAATCGTGCTTTCATAGACATAGAGGATACAATCGAATAGAGAACCTTACTAAACACTCTAAGAATAGAAGCTACTTGATTCACCTTCAAACAATGATTTATTATAGTGCAAGGGGAGGGAAGAATCTCCCCCCAAGATTCCCATAATATGTGTCCCAACGTATTGTGGGACACAATACGTTGACTTCCATGGAAAAAGGAAAAAAAATGGGTGCCCTTCCGGGGGTGACACTGTTGTGTGAGCTGAAGGACTACCAAGTAATGGGCCTATAATATTTCATGCAAAGCCAATTCCCTAGGTAGATTTATGCTTGAATTGTTTGAAGAACATTGACAAACCCAAAAACACAGACACAATACCCAACAAGTGAAGTTTGTCACTTGTTTGTATCCTTCAAGGTTGCTTTGTCCCTTGTCAGATTGTTTTCACACCCATGCATGTTATTTTCTAATTTGACTATGTTGAAATTGGTTCTTGCCATGGAACAAACCTATTAAAAATCAGAAAGAAACCAAGCTATTGCTAAATCATCAAAACAACATCCTTTTTTTCATACTACCATGAGCTTCAAAATTTGCCAACATTTTTAAAACTTTGACCTATTATGAGATATGTCCTAAGAAATCCAATTTCTCATCCAAAATCAAAAATTATCGCTATAGGACATGACCAATACCAAGAAGTACAAGAAAGTGAAAACTCCATTACCTCTCGTATATAAAGAACAAAAGAGTACAACCCGAGAGGCTACTAAGTACCAACACATCATCAATTCCATCAAGCAAGAAACTCATGCACTGGAGAAACTTGACAAAGTGATATACAACAACAAGATTGCTCACTTCATGGGCAAGTATTATTTAAAAACTGCTTTCGTCACATTTGAGCAATATGACTAGCTGGTCTACCATAATAGACAATCATTATTCCTCTTCTTAGGCTCACCTAGCTTGCATTTTTAGGACCTCCCCTAGGTTGCATCTTTAGGTTCACCTCACACACTCATCCTAGCATAATCCAATCCAATCGTAGTCAACCTAGCATCATCCTAATCATCATCATTAGCATCCTTAATTGCATCCTTCACTTGGTATTGCATCTCCTTTTGAGTTGCTTAGAACCTACATCTTAATCAAACCTCATCCTTAAATGTCATTAACTAAGCATTGTTTAGGATAATCCCCTTTGCCTTTGCAACCTCATCACCTTGATCAAAAGGTTGGTTAACATTGACAGAGAATCTCTTCCGCCAAAGACCACAAGTCTTTCTTAGGTAGACAATCACATCCACTTGATCTCACACTAGGGAAAGCAACCCTTAGTCTATGCATACACCAAGTCATCCTTAATCCTTAGAAGTATTTCCATCATCCTAAATGCATCAAGTCATAATCCTAGCATCATCATCCTTAGCTTCCTAGGAACATCCTTGCATTACATATTGCATTTCATATTCCCTTAGGCTAATCATTTCATGCCACCAATCACATGAGCCACTAAGAAAAGGAAGGACATGGACCTTAATCTTCTAGCTAGTTCATCCAATCCTGCAATTGACCACACTAACGCTATGGTCTCCTATGTGCCTCAGCCCAACGAACAAATTGAGAACATTTGGGTAGATACCAATGAGACTCCCACCATGAGTACCATAGAGACATTTAGAAATCATCCAGGGCATGTCCACATGGTGAGAGCCATGAGTGGATGCAACAGTAGCTAGGTACTCTTAGACATTCAGCAACAAGGAATTCAACTCCCACCTTTGCTTATACCCATGCTTATCACACGACCTATGACACTCCCAGGGGAACACTATCATCCCATGAGAAATGAAGTTGTTGATCCACTTCAAAGAGCCCTATAGGTGGGAACTATTATTGCACAAGTATTCCAACCTTCCATTCCACCCCCTATCATGCACATGACACCTGCAACCACCTTGGGATCCTTGCCTTCTGATCCAACATCAACAACACAAACAATACCCCCCATCGCTATGCAAGCACCTGCACCTCCTCAATCCACAATTGCTCCACTTTCACAAGCATTCCCAACATTTGTGGCTCAATTTTTTCCACCACAAGTCAACACCCAACAAACCACCAATAAACCACCATTCCACCCATTCAAAATGCACCACCTAGTTCACAACATCAAAGCACCCAAATCTCCATACCTGTTCCACCTTTCTCTTCCACTACGTACTTGCAGCAGCCAACACACTTCACCATAGGCATACCACCTACCAACACCTATAACCAACCCTTATTTCTGCAAGGGTCCACTTTTCCCACTCCACTAGCAACACATTCACAACATGTGACAACAGTTCTGCCTCAAATGTAATTCAACCCAAATCCTCCCATGTAACAGTCATTTATGAATCCCTTCACCATACCCCAAATTCCCATCCAGCCAATCTAGCAAAAACTAATCCAACATCAACAACAACCAATTCAGGAACAATAACCAATCTAACAGCACACCCAACAACAACAACCACAACAAAAAATTGCCAACCCGTTCACATCCCAAGCACAACAACAACAAATCAACCCCTTCACAGTTGCACAACCCATCATCCAAGCTACCTAGTAGCCGCAAACACAAATGCAGGGGGAAAATCCCTTCCTGGCACAGGCACTATAATAGTTTTCTAATCCTTTCATCCAACCCATGCAGCATCAGCAAATTCATTCTCTCAACTATCTAGCCATGCCATCTTCTGCTGCATCACAAACCATTCCACCACCACCACAAAAATTTAGTGTTCCTAGTAACACCAATTACCTCACTACAACCACTGGGGGAATTCCACAGTAGAACACCTATCCTCCACCCTATACAGGTGCATAGAAAGCTCAACCCACTTATCCAACACCTCAGCATATACAAGCATACTTCCAGCCGTTGCAACAACCCCATCAGGCATTAGCACCTCCTCCACCACAATATTCCTCTCAGCCGCAGCTTCCACCACAACATCCCATCTATGTGGAACAACAATCGTCATATCAAACACCACAGTATCCTCCATAGAATCCCTAATATTCACCATTTGATTAGTATCAGGTCCAGAGAACCAATGCAATCGGGGTTTATAATCCTCCCCCACTAATCAATCAAGAATGAGAGGAAATGAAGAACGCTCTCAAAGAGCTAAAAATAGGGACCGAAGCAAAAACATTCAAGTTTGAAGAGGTGTGTCCTTACCTGTTTGATCGATCTATCACTGCCATACCCTTCCCCAAGCACTTTGAGACACCCAAGTTTGATAAATATCAGGGGAAGGGAGATCTTGTGAGCCACTTAAAATAATTCTACGTGGCATGCCAAGAAGTGGCCTATAGTGATAATTTCCTCATGAGGATATTTCCCAAAAGCTTAGGAGGGACCACCCTTGAATTGTTCTACAAAATTCCTTATGGCATAAACTCCACTTTCGTTGAGCTATCTAAACATTTTGTAGCCCAATACTTACATAACGTTGAAAATGAACTCTCACTCCTTGACCTATGCAATTCCAAACAAAAGGGACGAGAGAGTCTGACCGATTACCTTCAACATTGGCAAGGGCTTACTACAAGGTTTTCCTATCAACCCCCTGAACAACATCTCATCACAATCTTCATTAACAACCTCCATCCTAAGCTTTCCTATCATATGCACATGAATTTTATCCAAACTTATCAAGATATTAGGATCAAAGGCATGGATCTCGAGTGAGGTCTCATAGAAGATGATGCCATCAAGCACTACAAAGAATCCTAGCCTGGCAAACATAATAATGATCGATCATGATGCTGGAACAAGAATAAGAATGCAGTAACTAATGGAGCCACTGACACCAAACATGTTCAGGTTATGGTAGCTGGTCCCAACGCACCTACCCAGACTTATCAGCAAGCACCACCAGTATACCCTCAACCTCCTCCCATATATCAATAGCCTAATCCTGCATATCACCAACTGACATACCACAAAAACACACGTCCTCAAGGTGCAACTACCTATCCTCCTCCAGGGACATCATATCAACCCCACTACCAAGATCCTGTGAACCAAATGAATTCTATATCAGTTCCACATGGACAACCAACGCCTTGCACTCCAAATGTGCCATAATGCATGTTTAGCCCCTTGGGTGAACCCACAGATGTCATCTTCCATAGAATGGTTCAAGCCAACCAAGTCGTGTACCCAAAAACATAGCCATTCGATGACTCAACACCTAAGCCTGCTTGGTATAAAGACAATGAGTATTATGATTACCATTGTGTTAAAGGACACACTGGCCTCAAATTCATGAAGCTAAAATACTACATTCAGGATCTCATTGACCGCAAAGAGATTGAAGTGGACTCTCTTGCCCAACGATCACCAAATGCGGGTCTTACAATCTACCAAAATGCATTTCTTGAACACACCTCAGGTAAAAGACCAGGTAACCCTGCCCAAACCTCTGATCAGGGAAAGGGTAAGAAAGGAGAAAATGCTGATAGAAAAGATTATACTAATGCATATATCAACTATGATAATCTCATTAGTTGCATATCCCAAGTCCAGTCCTCCATCAATGTCATTCATGTCAATGGTGTCGATAACCAATGTGCAGTCACCACTCGTCGGGGCAGAATAAGAGTTGCAGGTACAAGTGCCGCTCCATTTGTTGGTACCCAATACAACATGTTGGAACACCTAGGGAATATTCCAACCCAAATTTATATTCTAGATCTCCTCTGCACCTCACCCACCTATCAAGAGATCCTTAATAAAGCCCTATAAGAATCTCGTGTTCCCAGCAACATCAACCTCATTGAATTCTAGAACCTTGTCGTCCACTTGTCTACATCTTGTGGGTTCTCTTTTAAACCAACAAATGTACCCTCAGAAGAACCCGATCATAATCTTCCACTTTGTATCACCGTCATGGTCAAAGAATTTGCCATCAAATGAGTCATGATAGATAATGGTTTGGCCCTTAATCTATGTACTCTAAAATTCATCAAATAGTTGGGCTGCACTAAAGCAGATATAACAAATGAAGTCATTACCATCAAAGCCTATGACAATCTGGAGCATACTTCTGAAGGCACCATTTCATTTCCCATTAAGGTGGGGCCTGCAATTCAAGATATAGTATGTCATGTTATTGATATTGACCTACCCTTCAACATCCTCCTTGGACACCCATGGATTCATTCTATGCAAGCTTTCCCATCCACCTACCACCAGTGCATCAAATTCCCATATAATGACACTAAAATTACCATTCGCACAGATCCTAAGCCCTTCACATACTGTAATGCATTGGAGACCTCCTTCCCACATTCCACTCACTACCCCAGGATCAAAATTGGCACCTATATCACCAATTCATCTCAAACCAATTCAGACCCATAAATAATCCTCTCTTCCACCCTTTCTAGGTCAAGATCAACAACAAAGGTTGTGGTGAGTATAGTCTATCTGATGCCTTCGCAGTTCGAGCATTGCCAGTTGATCCGCATACCCAAGGGAGATCAGACAAGAACATAACATATCAACACAAACCATAAATAACACAATTGGGCCCTACCACTTTTATCTCAAATGGCATTTTGAATAGCTAGGAAATGGCACCAAACATCAATCAATGGCTCTATAAGGATCCACCACCCAAAGACACTAGTTTTCTCAATTATTTCAAAGGAAAATACCCTTCAACTCACAAGCTGGTTACTGAAAAATAGAACTACCAAGGCAGTGGATTGGGTGCTAAAGAGAAAGGAATGAAAGACCCTATCTTGCCCACCAAATGAGAAAAACACTTAGGCCTTGGTATGGATTCTGCCATGACTGGGGGCACTAATGACAACAACTATCACCATTCTAGACCCCAAGGTCAAATCATTGAATTCAAAGATGTCACTGAAGAGAAAATTGTGAAAGCCTATGACAATATTGATGATGACATTTTCCTGGGTAATTCTGTCCTCTACCAACTTTTTATTCTCTTCATTGACCTTCCCCTCCATTATCCTGAACTCATAGACTAGGACCAGCCAAGTGTTGTACACGTTGATGAGTTCCAAAGCAAGGACGCGCTCCTAAGATTTATGGGAGCTGTTGAATAGAAAAATGACTGGGGTAAGATTTAGTACATGTCTACAAACTGGATCCAAAGGCATAATTTGGGGAAGAGGAGAACTTCAGCCGTGAAAATAAAGAAGAAAAAAAAAATAAAAAAGAGAAAAATTGATCCCCTAGTGAAAACCCCTCGGGGGCGCTATCTTATCACACAATAGTAAAAACAAAGGGTGTATCCACTAGTGAAAACCTCTTTGAGGTTCCAGAGGATGAATATTCTCCTCTTCCTCTAATCCATGATTACAGGCTTGGACAGTCATTGATTCACATCAAAGAAACAAAACGTGTCAACTTGGGCACAAAAGAGAATCCTGCCATCACATACATAGTAGCATCTTTGACTGAAGCAGAATAAAGAGATCTCATCACTCTCTTAAAATAATCCATCAATAAGTTTGCATGGTCTTACTCCCACATGTTGGGATTAGACCCCAACTTGGTGGTTCACTATCTAGCAGTGGACCCAAACATCAAACCTGTCAAACAAAAGCTCAGAAAGATGCACCCTAAAGTGGCACTACTTGTCAAAATAGAGCTAGAGAAGTTACTCCAAGCCAAGATCATCCATGTCATTGACTACTCTAAATGGATTTCCAATATGGTGCTAGTGTCTAAACCTGACAAATCGATTAGGATATGTACAGACTTTCGAGGTCTTAACAAGGCATATCCCAAGGATGATTTCCCATTGCCAAACATAGATATGATAGTGGATTTAATAGCATGACATGAGATGCTGTCACTCATGGATATCTTTTTTAGATATAATCATATCTATATTACAGAAGAAGATCAACATAAGATAGTATTCACAACCCCCTGGGGCACCTTTTGCTATAATATGATGCCATTTGGCTTGAATAACACTGGGGAAACCTATCGGAGGGCTACAACAGTCATTTTTCAGGACATGATTCATAAAATACTTGAAGACTATGTAGATGATATCTTGGAAAAATCAGTTAAATGGGAAGATCACCTAAATGTTTTGGAATGTGTCTTTGACAAGATTGGACACTACTGCCTAATTCTCAACCCTAAGAAGTGTGTCTTTGGGGTCACATCAGGAAATCTCCTTGGATTCATTGTATCTAGAAGAGGTATTTAAATATATCCAAAAAAGGTACAAGCTATCATAGAAATGCCTCCACCAAAGACACTCTGGTAGCTACGTAGCCTATAGGGAAAGTTACAATTTGTGCATCATTTTATCTCTCAGTTAGCAGACAAGTGCCAACCATTTACTCATCTCCTACGAAAAGACAACACTTTCAAATGGGATCCTCAATGTTAGAAGAGTTTTGAAAAGATCAAAGAATATTTGGTAATCCACCCATCTTGGTACCACCTATACCCAACCGACCACTCATCCTATATATTTCTGCTACTACAAAATCACTGGGGCCCTTCTTTCTCAGTTGCATGATGAAGGCAAGGAAAGAGATATTTATTACATCAATCAAACCTTAGTAGGTTATGAGCTCAACTATTCCCCTATGGAAAAAACATGTCTGGAAGTGGTATTCACCACTCAAAAACTTTGCCACTATATGCTTAGTCATACAACCAAGATCATTTCAAAAGTGGACCCTCACAAGTACCTACTCTCTAAGACTACTCTCATAGGTCGAATGGAAAAATGGGTTATGCTATTAAGAAAGTTTGATATTCAATATGTAGATAGAAAATCCATTAAGGGACAAGAAATTTCAAATCAACTAACAGAAGTGCCATTGGTGGACGCATATCCTTTGATCATAGAATTTCCAAATGAGCATTTGTGCATGATAGCAGAGCAACCTACTTGGCAAATCTACTTTGATGGATCCTACACAGCTCATGGTGCAGGGGTCAGAATACTTTTTTCACACCACAAGGTGACTACATCCCTATGTCATTCAAATTGGGATTTCCTTACACGAATAACATTGCAGAATATGAGGCACTAATCGCAGGACTCTGCATGGCTATAGAGTGGAACATCACAGATATCCATGTCTTTGGCGATTCCCAACTCATCATAAAAAAAGTCCTAGATGAGTATCAAACCAAACATGACAAGTTAATGCCTTATAAGGAGATGGTTGACAAGATGAAAGAGCATTTCATCCACTTGCAGATAACACAAGTACTACACTTGTAGAACAAGGTTGCTGACGCAATGGCTAAAATTGGCTCCATCTTACATATTCCTCACAAATCTACACAATACAAATTCTTAGTTGAGCAACTTCATGCTCACGCTTATGAGAATAATGAATCAAATCGTGTGTGTGTCTTTGTTGATTCCTAGTCCTTGTGGTACCAGGATATCTAGGCCTATCTACAATATGGTATCATATCTCCTCACCTCACCACAACCCAATGCCAAAAATTTATTCACAAAGCTTCCCAATACACCCTTGTAGCCAACACCCTCTATTGTCGAGGCTATCATTATGTGCTCTCTAGATGTTTAGATGAAAAAAAGTCACACAGGCTCTACAAGAGCTACATGCTGGGATCTGTGGTGCCCACATGAGTGGCATGGTCCTAGCCAAGCAAATTTTACGAACATGATACTATTGGCCTACAATGGAACATGATGCTTGTGAGTTTGTCAAGAAGTGTCTACCTTGCCAACAACATGCTAATCTGATCCATGCTCCTACACAAGACCTCAGACCTATTGCGCCCCCTTGGCCCTTCTCTTGTTGGGGTTTTGACCTCATTGGTAAGATTACTCCCCTCTCTTCGAAAGGCCACAAATACATAATCACAACAACATAGTACTTTACAAAGTGGGTTGAAGCAAATCCACTCACCCTCACTACAGGTGTCCAAATCTCAAAATTCATCCTTTACCACATTTTATTTCACTTTGGCATACCCTCCACTATCTTCACAGATCACGAAACACCATTTGAAAATCAACACGTCAGTGATCTATGTGCTCACCTCTATATCCATCATCGTTTCTCCGGTCCATATTTCCCTCAAGGTAATGGCCAAGCTGAGGCAACTAATAAAACCCTCCTCAAAATCCTCAAGAAAGTTGTCAATGATACTGGTCATGACTGGCATCTCTAGATCAACCCCACTCTCTAGGCCTATCGCACTTCCTTCCGTACTCCTATAGGAACTACTCCCTATTCCCTAGTCTATGGTGTTGAAATTGTCTTACCAATTGAGATTGAACTACCATTCCTACGAGTATCACTGAGAGGCATGATTCATGATGAAGAATACCAAGTAGCAAGACTCATGCAACTTGATCTGCTAGATGAAAAGTGCCAACAAGCCTATGATCACCTAATTGTTTATCAAAACAAACTCAAGAAGAATTACAACAAGAAAGTCCACCCATGCCAGTTCCAGGTAGGGGACTTTGTGCTAAAGGAAAATTAGAAAGTGGGTACCGATCGAGAGAAGAAAGGGAAGTTTGAAGTCACCTGGCAAGGTCCCTATGTTGTCACTACATGCTTTGGTTCTGGGGCATATCAACTCTACACTCCTGAAGGAGAACACTTGAATGATCCTGTCAACATCATTCATCTTAGGCGCTTCTATGCCTAACAACTGGTTATGCACTCCAGTATTCTGAAAAAATCCATAAAAAGTATAAAAAGTCTTGAAAAAGTACAAAAATAATGTAAAAAAAGTCCTAAAAAAAATCAGAAAAAAGTAAAGAGAAAAATTTTGTCCAATGGTGAAAACTTGGCAACCAGTGCATTGGACAAGTATGGGTGATGAAAACTTGGGAATCAGGTGTCACACATAGTGGACCGTTCCATTATCTATCAAACTCTTTCTCCCCTCCATCTCCATCACCACATCCCCACGAACCTCAGGATTTCCCGTATTCCATGGGTGTTCCAACACTATTGCATGGATCACAAAACACAATCCAATCAAGATTCATAAAAATTATTTGTACATACTCTCTTGTAATTAATCACTCAGTTTTGTCCTTGTATATTTGCAATGTATCTAGTCTTCTCGCCATTGCACTAACACTCTGAGCCATTGCCACGCTAATCTTCCTTGCCTGGTCCTTCATAGTCCTCCTGGCTAGTTCATTAGTTGAATGTGACACACACCAAAAATATGAATCCCATTGCATCCATTGCATCTGCTCCATACCTGCATTTTCCTATCATCCCTACATTTTCATTAGGATCATTGCATTTACATACATTCATCATAAAAAAATGCATAAGCATATTAAATACATCCATTGCATTTCATCACAAATACTGCAAAATACATCAAATGCATAAACATACATCTCGTTACATGCATCTAAACATCTCATCCTGTATATTTATACATAATCATAAAGCATCACATCCTACAAGGATCAGTGTTAGTACTCATATAAGAATATGCATCATAGTATCATGTAATTCAAAGCATCAAAATCATATAGAAGCATCAAAGTCTCATAAAAGCATAAGCGTCATACATCATAGAGTCATAGAATCATCAATCAATCATCATATATATAAAAAAACATCATAAGTACAAGTGTTTATCCTTAATACAATACATCGCAATGCACCTAGGTGTTGTATGCATGTACATCTTATCTCAAAATATAGAAATGTGTGTCACAAAGTCATTTGATGAATCATGCTAGTGGCTATGATGATCCTCCCCTTGTCCTAGTGGTCGACGTGGAGGCATCCCAACTGATCTCTGAGATGCAGAAGCCTGACCTATACTCTGTGACTGTGACCTCTTAGTGAATACACATCTCTGACTCTCAGGCACTAAATCATGATATAACGCCCAATAGTGGGATTCCTCCCTGCCTGCTCTAGCTGCATCTCTATGAGCTACAAAAGCCTCTTCCACCACCTGGCTCGCCCCACCTACACTGGCCACTTGTCTAGCGATGTCTCTCTTTGTCCTATATGCCTCAACCTACCTCTATGTTGAATCCTCTCTAAGGTCAATGCTATGATCTACTCAATCACATGATCCATCTGCTCAGTAAGGGTACCCAACTGACCTATTAGTGTCCCTATCTCTGCCCGCAACTCAGCAGCATCCTAGGTCAAGTCCACCATAAAAAAATTTCCTGAGTCCACTCTACCCTGCAGGGTGTCAAGTGCCCCCTTGGCCCTATCTACCTGTGATGTCTCTATAGCTAATAATCCCTCTACTCGGGTCATCTCTATTTGTAGGCTAGTCTCTAACATTTGTGCCATACCTAACATTCCTTGTAGTCATGCACACTTAGTATGTAGACAGTCTCACTTTGTGATGATAGTATCATGTGTCTCCTATAGCACATATCCTGTCAGTGGCCCTTGTGGTGCCTATACCTTTTCTGGAACTTGTGGCCCCTGAGCCTGTCCCTGTATCGGCACAAAAGGTGCCTGATCGTGTCCATCTCCTAGTGGCCCCTCATCCTGTCCAACCTCTACATGCACCAAGGTCCGTGGTCAGACTCATCTCTGCTATGGTCTCCTCCTCTACCCTATTGCTAAGGTTTTAGGGGCATCTCCTACAGCTGTCCCATCATCAACCTCCAATTCTCCTCTCAGCTGCTCAAGAGAAGCCACTTGCATTGGGTCTGTCAGATGTAAGGGTGTGTGTGCATCCCACCAGGCTGCATACTCTATAGTCATAACTACATCAACTACATCAGGCCTTGCTACATAGTCTATTTGGGCCATCATCCTCCAGGCCACTCTCACTGTTAGTGTGTTAGTGTACCACCCCCAAACTCTAACCTCCTTGGTGACATGAGGATGTAAACCATCCTCTGCCACCACCCCCTGCTGTAGTTTGAACTGTCTCATGACCCTAGATGGTCAGTACCTCTCTATCTGGTGGATAGTCCTCCCTAGAAGAAAGCAATTTGTCTGTACATATGACAAGTATATAAAGTCCTTGAAGCTATCCTCTACTCCCGCCTTCCAGTCCATGGCTCCCCATGGCTCAAATAGTCTTTATGGTGTCTAGCAGAAAACCTAGATCTCATCTAATAGTCGTCACTAGTATCTAGTCTGACCCACAGAGGTATGTCTCAATGACAACATATATCTACATGCATAGGTCTCTCCTAGCTACTACACTTCCTGTACTCACATCGGTTAGAACACTACAATGTGCTCCCACGCCCATACTAATAACAAGGTAACCCCTGTGCCCATATTGCATACCCTGCGGTATGCAACCATGTATAAGTCATGATATAGTTGTCTCAGGACAACGTATCCCTAGTAGTAGGTCATCCCCTCCTTGAGCATCCCTGCCAATTCCTGTGACCACCCCATCCCAAAACCATGACCGACCAAGTCTGCCAACATCCGCCCACCAATCAATCCAGCCAAATATAGCTCTAATCTCCTCAGTCTCCTGCCAACTGCCAGCTACCAGGGCATCCATGTCCTGTGTGTGGGTATCCTCCTCATAGACCTCCTGAATGCAATCTCTATGTAATGATCGCTATCCTCTAACCTATACTATGACACCAGTCCTTGGATCGGTATTTGTAGAATCCTTCACACGTCCTCCAAAGTAATAGTGGCCTCCCCAGTTAGTAGATGGAATGTAGTGGTGTCGCTATACCACCGCTCAATCAAGGCAGTCATCATCCCATTGTGCACCCATAGCCTAGGCCATCGGGGCACATAGTCCATTCCAACTACTGCTAACAACTCCCACTCTGCCACTGTTAGCTGACCCTCCAACTCCATCGTCGGTGACCAATGCTCCTGAGATCCCAATGGTAGGAATTGCTCCTATAAAATCCAAAATCCACTATTTCAACCAATATTTTTTCTATTCCTAGCCTAACCCCTCCCAAAATGGGGCGTCCCATCCCTAGGTCTTTTTTTGACCCATCCCCGGACCCCACTAGGTCCCTCCTTCTCCTTCCCCCTTGACATCTACCCCTTTTGGCATAGACGTCGGTTCAGTCAGAAGCATTGGTTCTTCAATCGACGTCTCTGCCTATTTTCTACCCATACCGCTATCTTTGAAGACACGGATCTAGGTCTGACATCTTTGACGATGCTGGTTCAGGACCGACGTCCTCATAGACGCAGGTTTGAGGACTGACACTTGTGAAGACGTCAATCTGGGGATCAGCATTTTCATAGACGCCAGTTTGAGAACCGATGTCTCCAATTTGCTAAGCTTTCTACTTGCATTAATGACCCCCTAACCCACCCAAAAGCATTAAAAACTCATAAAAAACTCAACCCAACCATGTTTTCTCTTCAGAGCTCTTTTCTCATCTTGTCACTATTCACAATGACCTTCTTTAAGCCCTCTCGCCCCTCTTATAGCCCCCATTTTTGCTGGAAAATTTCCTCCTGTTTTCTTCCCCCACTTATATATTTTTGTATTATTAGTCCTGTTGTACAACATAAATACGCAGAAAATCCAAAAACATTTAAAAATTGCCAAAAATCCAAAAAATTCACAAATCGCAAAAATTTCAAAAAAATCAAATATCGTCCAAAATATTTCCCTACACCCTTTTTTCTTTCCGCATCATCCAATTTTTCACTTTTCAGTGACGTTTTGACTCCTGCGACTGCAATCATATTTTTCACCAAATCAGTTTTGCGACTGACTATCCTTGCTCCTCATTATGTTCATAGCTTTTGCCAGTGAATATCTTTTACTCACATCAAATCCAATCCTTGCCTATCGTGATGCATCCTTCCATCATTGGCTTATCAAATCCTTCATCACATCACTCCTATTCATGACAAGAACTTTGGACTGAATTCTTTCTTGGTCATGAGGCCTTCTTTACTGATTTTATCTTTTTGTGTCAGTTTACACCTACTCACCACTACCTCGATCTGATATATCTTGGTGCGTTGTGACTGGTTGCTACTGATACATGCATCTTTTATAGTGTGTTTTTGTTCGAGCATATAGTCCATGCAAAGGAATCTTGTCATCTGTGTTTTATAACACCCGATGCATACCTCCTTTTGCAATATTAAAATCGGATGTTCTCTCCATATTTTTCACACAAATGGATCCCCAAGGATCGTTAGTTGCATTTCATTTCATCATTGCATTTGAACTCTTAGTTGCATTCTTAGTGTCATTTCAGAAGGCTTCTATTTATTCCCTCCTGTCCCTTCCTCATTCCCGTTACGTCATTTTTTGATAAAATTTCACAACGTTGTCTTTGTTGTATTCTTTTCTCAAGGGAGCACAACCCTATATCATCGTTGTTTCGACACAACTCCTAGAAACCCTCTTCCTCTGGAGCAACTCATTTTCTTGTCTTTGACCCAATGTCACTTGAGATGCCACGTCAAAGAGGGGAAAAATGTAGATGTCCAAAAATATTAATATTATTATTAATATTAATTTCCCTTTCATTCATCTAACTATTTAACTTAATCAATTAAATAGTTCCATTGCTAGTATTTATTAATAAATATTATTCCAATGTATTTTATTTAAATACATTTGTCTCACAAAATCCCCCTATTTAATAAATTCATATTTATTGAAATTCCTCCATATTCCTAATTCCTCTAAGCTATGATTTATTCAAATTTAATTTGGATTATAATCTAAACCCTAGCTAGAAACCTATTAACCCAATCTAGAGACGTACCCTAAGCCTAGCCTATTCCTACCCTACTCCCATCACCTCATTCCCTAAGCATACTTACCTACCTAATCACCCTCTAATCATACTTAAAAAGGTAATTTCTAACCCTTTTAAGGCTAATGGAATGCCCACCCATGTGTGAGAATTCTCTCCAAAATGGTCACCCATTCCTCTTTAAGGCTCTTTACTCCTTTGTCCCCTACTTGGAATTCTTGAGCCACTCAATAGTTATTGCTATATTTGACTCCAAAAATAGCCATCCCTTCAAGCCTATGTGTCCCTTATGTGGCTCTTATGTGGATGCCACATAGATGCCACCTCATTAAACCCCTCCTCTTCTATCCCAAAAATCTATAAATAGAGGCCTTCTCCTCTTGCATTTTCATCTCTCATTTTTGCATAGTTATCATGCTATTTTAATGTTAGGAGTTTATTTCTAGTTTCTCATGCTTTTATGTTTAAATCATTTAGAAATCACATGCTAGGATAATGGATAAATGAATCATAGTTCTTGCATATTGTTTATTAATTCCATAATTTAGGATCATCTTTGAGAAGGATTTTGAGACTAGTTCTTCATACTAGCTCTTGAATCTCTTCTTTGTTTCCAATCTTGCGTTGATAGTTGCATTGCATTGGGGATCCATCTCATTTTTTTTTGAGAGAGTACATTCACATCCAATCCAAAAATAGCAAATCAAACAAGTAAAATAGGGTGCAATAGCTTGTTTTTAGCTCAATCTAATGTTATGATGAAGTCTTGTTTGGTCTTATGCTTATTTCATGGATTATATACGCTAACCCACTAACTTCTCATGTTTGAGCTTGCTCCCAATAGATTGAAGATTTCACCATACACACTTACAACTTGTCAAAAATGTGGGAAGGGAGTTCTTTATGTCTTCCATCATTTTCTCCCATTTCTCCTAATGGTGTTCCAGGGCCATGTGCTCCAATGCAATTCTTGCATGCATATCATAAATGTTGTTGGTGACAAACATCTCCGAGGTGGCAATCAATTGTCTTGTCATTGTCATATGTTGTTGCAGTAGTGTAAGATTCAGTAGGATTAGAGCCTATAGCTCAGTTACCTCATCTCTGAACTTTGATTCTTCCTCTTGAATCTGAAGTCTCAAATTCTTTGCTTCCATTACCTTTTTAGAATGCAACTTGATTGCATTGTCAGTTGTTGAGATATTTTGTGCACTAGCAGTAAGATTTGCATCTATATTTGCAATATTTTCACTATTTTCCTTAGTGAAGTGCTCTAATGTGCCTAACTTCTGAATAAAGGTGATAGCTTCTGAAATGATTGGTTCCAATTCATTTACTAGTTTAGATAGCTTTACCTTATTCTCAGCCACTTCTTGGCTGATTTTCTCGGTTAGATTTGAATTAGTACTTTTGTTTTGCACGTTCCTCTATGGCCTTCTCTACATCCACATTATGTGATGTAATTGGCTTCGGTAAGAACAACTAGTTGATCAATGATTGAAGCATTTTGATCAATTTTTGTATTAGGTACAATCTACTATAGTATTTCCTTGGTTGTTTCAAGTACCTATGTATCCTTTGTCTCCTTCTTAAGCTTATCTTGGATAGGTTTTCTTTTACAAAGTTCAACATACTTTATAAGTGACTCTGGATCCAACATCCTTGGATCACAGATAGGTATTTCAATGATTTCTTCCAGTGTGACTGGATTCTTATTCTTCTTCTTCTTCTTGGAAAGTGTTGTGGAGGCACTTGTATGCAGTACCATAGAAAGTTCCTTTTCTTGGTCTGATGTGCTTGATGGAGGCTTTGGGGGTGTTGTGCCTTTTTGCTACTGCTTGGTGTCTACATGTCAGTTTGGTGTGGACGTCTCCACATCAACCTTTTCTTTATCTACAATTTCTCTTTTGGTATCCTTAGGAGTCGCATCACCTTGCTTCTCTTATTCACCTTTATTTTCTTTCTTTTCTCCATCAGTTTCTTTCTGTGCTTCATTTGTTACATTTTGCTCATCATTTGTTACATTCTGTTCCTCTTCACCCTTATCCTTGGGTATGCTTGCATCAGGATCAGGTGACTTCTCCTTTTGTCAGATGATATTGATAGCCTATATCAATAATGATATTTGGCCCGGTATATTCACCTGTGCAACTTTTGTTGTTGTATCTTGTTCCTTGGGCTGCTCAGAGGTAACAATAACATCTTCATCTACCTTTACTTCATCTGCAGGATCATCTTCGGTGATATCAATGATATTTGTATCTATGATTGTATCATCTGTAGTATCCCCTAATGATTATAGAATATGAGGAATGTCATCCATTGCCTTGCTTTCTTCTGTATTCAATTCAGTTTGAGTGACATCCTCATCATCATTTATCAGAATGTGCTTTGGGCTCGTTATATCCTCTATTTCTTCATTGTGAGGCTTGTTGGTAAGTTCTAATGCTCTCTCAGGACTTGGTTCCTTTTCAGGTATTTCAAGTTCTTTTCTCCAAGTATCCTCACTTTCTTTGTCAAGCTCAATAAAGTTTCCCTGTAGGACTTTGTAAGCTCTCAATTTTGCTGAGAACATTTTTGAATGTAACTTCATCATTTCATCAATTTCTTCCATTTTGGACTCGGGTGGCATAACAGAGACTAGGGTTCTTTCCCTTATCTATTTTTCAGAATTTAATGCAAATGTCCACCTTGTCAATAGTCTATCAAGAAGTTCTTGTGGTATTTTACCTTCAAACTGTAATGGTATATATTTAAATATACATATTGTTGTGATGATTTCTTCCTCTATCTTGTTCTGATCCTCAGGATCCAGAGTATAATTACTTGTGTGGATGATTGTTTAAATGGACGTTAGTTTCAAACTAAAGTATCCAAGATTTCCGTATATGAAAGCTATGATTGCAAAGAAAAAGATTGGATATCAAGTGTCTTACTGAAATGAATTCAACATCAGCCCTCTTCATTCAAATTAAATTAAATCTTATAAAAAAGCTAAGTAAATAGAAAATATAAGGGTTCTGAAACAAGCACATTACCTTTGTTGCATGGAACCTGCAAAAACCTGAATTCCACAATCTCTAGAAGTTTCTCCACTCTATGAGGTTAAGGATTCAAGCAATGGGCTTAAGGAGGTAAAAAAAATTGCAATGGTTATTCACAGAATTTTTTGGCACAATGTGACAATTGACAGGGTAGCTTTGCAACCATAAAAAAATAGCGGTCATAAAAGCTGCAATTGACATTTTGAAATTCGATCACAGACAACAATTTGAGATTTCAAAAAGAAATGGATGTTTATAAGCACAATAACTACCTCCCTTCCTGATTAAGCTTTTTCTCAAATCCATAGATGAATGATTAGCACTATGTAGGTCCATCAGCGTTACCTGCAACTAATAAATTTGTCACTCATCTAATGTCTTCCATGGAAACCCCTGAGATTTTTCTAGATTATGCTAGCACACTCCATCTAGATATACTGTTGTAAAGAACTTAGCATTAAATGAATTCAACCATAGTGTACCTGGCTGAGAGTTAATTTTTACTATTTTTTTTCTAATAAATTCCAATTTTTTCCTTACTCTTTTTCGCTTCAGCCAATAGGAAAATAGATAGCTAGCCTTTTTATATTTTAAAAATATATACAATTTATAAACTATAGGACAAACTTAAATGTTTGAAAAATTCTCATATGCTTAATGGTTAAATTAAAAGCCCCTATGCATCAAACTGATGCAATAGTTACCTGTCTATGGTAGGAACTAATAACAGTGTCTTTGACAGCCCGAAAAAATCCATAAGCACAAAATTTTGAAAAAATAAATAAATTGAATCCAACAAAAGAAATTATATATTGTCGTTGTTGAAGTGATACAAATCTAAAACCAACAATACATGTTCACAAAACAAAAGTTTACATTTACAATGTAAATAAGGTAAATTTTCAGCAACTGCATTTTGCATTAGAGGATAAATGCACAAGTAGTAGATAAGTATTACAGGCAAGTTGTATTAATGCAGGATTAATGTGTGCAGCCTTTTTTGTCAATGATATTCGTCGTATATAGTGGCGGTGATAATAATT
Organism: Thuja plicata; assembly: GCA_018584345.1. Taxonomy (NCBI): domain Eukaryota; kingdom Viridiplantae; phylum Streptophyta; class Pinopsida; order Cupressales; family Cupressaceae; genus Thuja; species Thuja plicata. Next base: position 653,212 of record MU226557.1, read on the forward strand.
TTAATTTTTTTCTAATTAAAGTTGGGTATATGCATGAAGATGGGGGACCAAAAAGATGCCAAACCTTTTTTTGGTACCCCAAAAGCAATAGGGCATACGCCCTATAGCGTGCATGCACTATAGGGTGTGTTTGTATATTTGTGCACCTATTACCTGCGACACAACACTTCAATAGATTGTTGCAATAGCGAAAAAGGGGTTAGATGAGCATAGAAATCCACTAAAATTGACCTATTACTTTCTAACTAGGAAGAGTATAAAAGACAAAATAATAGCCCTCAGATTATGCCTCTTTCAGTGACATATACATCCTAGCATGAATGATTTGAGTTTAAAATGAGAAATATATCTAAATAACATGCATTCTAGCTCTAAAACACATGAAACTAATAATGCATAAACATGAACTATGAAATGTGATATGAATCTAGATCTATTCTAACAGCATAACAATGCAATTTTAATCTACGATGAAGGCTTATTTATGCTCAAAATCCCCTTCTATTTATAGAAGAAATAGGAGAGAGAGGGGGGAAAAGGTGCATTAATGGAGTTGAAAAACTCATTAGAGGTGTGTAAGGGCAATAAATGCAAAAGGCATTCAATAGGCATGGTGGAGACATGGGCTTAAGGAATCTTATTAATGAGGCATTAATGAGAGCCTTAAAGAAGCATGGGAAGGGTGTAAGAGAGTGGCTTGAGAAAGTAGACTTGAGGGAAGGAATCTTGAGATTCCTTGACTTTCTCAAATGGGTTGAGTTGTTAATCATTCCTTAATGGAATGTGACAACATTAGGAGGTGGGTTAGGATAGAATTAGGATTAGAATTAGATTAGAATGGGGTGAATGGGTTGGGATAGGTTTGAACCCAGGGTCAAAGTGGTTGAAGTGGGTTAGGCTAGGGGTTTAGAGGAATATTAATGAAATTAATTAAACTTATTTAATTCATTCAAAAATAAGATATTAATTATTTAAGCAATTAATTGTTTTTTAATAATCAATAGGACTATAGCCAATTAAATTAAATTAATTAGGCTAGGGGAATGGGTTCATTTGCAAGTGATGAGACACATTGAGGTTTATTTAAATCCTTTATGATTAAATACTATAGTCGTGCTTTGAATTTGATTTATTTTAATTGGTTTGAATTGATTTGAATTGTATGGTTGTAGTAGTTAATATATTTCATTGATAAAAATCACCTAGGACATTAAATTCATTTAAAAATAATTATGCCAAAGTAACATTGTCGTGATATAATTGGGGGTATGATCACACTTACGGAAAATAGGGTCTATGGTCAGAGCAGACCAAATCCTGGTGGTTACAGGGTGCATGATTTATATTTACATGAATATGTTATGATGCATTCTTGTTATACAATATGTAAAAGAGATTATTCTAGTACTAACCACACTAATCCAATTTTGCTTTGTTGATGTCATTGTCTGATGTGAATGTAGGATGAGGGGAGACAGTCGTAGTTACTCCTACAGGAGGTCCACATGATGTCGCACTCTCCCTCCTTGTTTACCATTGTCTGTTTATATATATATGTGTGTGTGTGTGTGTGTGTGTGTGTGTGTGTTGTTTGGTGTTGCAGGATGCAGGTACTAGGCGTCGACTCCACCTGGCTACACAGGTCTGAGCGTGCCTTAAAAATCCTCGAACTGTTGTTGTGTGGAGATATTACCAAGATTACTCTCAAGGTTACCCATGGACTTAGATTTTTGTTTAGGAGCTTACCCTAGTTGGGGAATTTGAATGTGATGTGGTCTTGTGATCTATGATTCGACGTTGTTGTGTGATTTTTGATGTGAGTTAGAATTATCCCTGTAAGTATATGTATATATATTTATTTTATGTGTTATATTGATGGTATGTTATATAGGTATGTGTATATGTGGGTGCACACGCATATACCCATGCTTATATAAATAATAATATTTGTATGGATTTACTGATTGTTTTAGTGGTATGTTATTTGAAGTGAATTCAATGAAGTGTATTAAATAAATAAAAAGTGAAAATAATAGTATTAATAGTAATAATAAAAACAAATTCTCTTTGCAGTAAAACTGGCTATTTAGGAGGGAGTTGAACTCAAGACCTCCTAGAAGTTAGGCTAGTTGGTTTCCATGTGTGCTATTTGTTTTCCTTGAAAGTTATTTGTTTGACTTTCTTGTTATGGTTTCTTTTAAAATTATTTTTAATTAAATTTATTAAAAAATTTATTATGTGTTACGGTAAGATTTTTAATTAATCTTCAACCAACTACAGAAGTTGGAGAAGTTGCTTCCTGTAAAGCAACTCCTCCAACCACATAGTTGGAGGATAAATATGTGCAATTTTGGGTGGTTTGGGGAGAGAATAATTTGAAGATTTTTGGGAATCGCCTGCAAGTATTTTCCAAAAATATATTTGAAGTTTCTATGAGTGTAAGAGTCTCTATTTGGTGATGAATAGTGTGTGTGAATTGCTTGGAGTTGATTGCCAGAGGAAGCTTTTAGGAGGCTGTCTACTCAAGGCATGAAGATCTACAAAGAGACTCCAGTCAAGATAAGAAAATTTATCCGCAGGTGTGTTTAGTTATATAAATGATATGTTATTGGATTGATATGTGATTGTTTACTATGTGTTGAAAAATAAAATATAAACATCTTATGTTCTGTATATTTCTATGTGTTTCCCGAAAGTGAATATATATGTTTTATAGTTTTTTAGTTTTATGAAATCTTTCCTCGAAGTCTATGGTTAATTATATAAATATAATATGATATATTTATCTATGTATATGTGTGTGTTCTTAAATATTTATATTGTTCATATGGTCTACAAATTTTATTTTGTGGAATGATTTTTAATTAGGATGATAATGGAAAATGATATGTTAATTGGAAA
>MU226557.1:685053-721643 GCA_018584345.1 Thuja plicata
ATTCTGCTTGGGTTCAGCTACAAATCTACCAATAATGCCAATTGCATTAGATATGTCTGGTCTAGATTGAGTAAGATATATAAGTTTTCCACTCGTAGATTTGTACAATGTCTTGTCAACTGTTGTGGAATCATCCTCTTTAGAAAGCTTGCTTCCTGTTATCATAAGAGTGCATACTGGCTTGCAGTCTTCCATCTTGAAAGTCTTCAATATTTCCTTCACTTATTTGGACTGATTTATGAATATTCCTTTATCTTTCTGCTTTACATTCAATCCCAAAAAATATTTTATAGGACCAATCATGCTCATTTCAAATTCATTTTGCATTTCTTTTGCAAATTTTGCACTATGCTTGCCATTACCTCCAAAGATAATGTCATCAAAAAATATGGAAACAAGTAATAATCCATCAAGTGTCTCTCTTATGAATAAGTTGCAATCTGTTGGTCCTTTCTTGAATTCAATCTTGGTAAGATAATCATCTAGTCTCTCATACCAAGCTCTTGGGGCATGTTTAAGTCCATCGAGTGCTTTCTTCAATCTGCATACCATGTCTGGTTTATCTGATAGATTAAATCCTTTAGGCTGTTCTATGTAGACTTCTTCCTTCAAGTCACCATTCAGAAAGATGATTTTACATCCATTTGATATACTTTAAAATCTTTGAATGTTGCATAAGTTAAGAATAAATTAACGGCTTCTAGTCGGCTCACAGGGGCAAATGTGTTAGTGTAATCTATTCCTTCCCTTTGTGCATATCCTTTACACACCAGTCTTGCTTTGTTTCTGACCACTGTACCATCTTCATTCATCTTATTCCTGAATACCCACTTTGTTCCAATCACATTTTTGTCACTAGGTCTAGGAACCAATTCCTATGTATCATTTTTTATTATTTTCTCTAATTCTTCTTCCATTGCTTTCTGCCAATCAAAATCATTGCAAGCATCTTCAACACTTAAAGGTTCAATTTGTGAAAGTAAACATACCTCTTCATCCACTGTTAAACTTTTTTCTTTAGATCTAGTCAAAACACTATTGCTCTGATCTCCAATGATATCATCTTTTGAATGGTATCTAGATGTGAATTTTGAAACTTTTGGTGTGACATCCTCATCTATAATATGTGATACTTCTTTGCTTGATTCAGGTTCATTACATTATACATCAATGTAATCAAAAATTTCTTTAATAACAATGTCTTTACTGCTAGGCCTAGGTTCATCCTCATTCATAGGTGCATATTCATAGTACCTCTCTTGAACCATGAACTTCTAATCAAACTTTACATGAGTATTTTTAATTATCTTCTTTAAGCTCAAATTAAAACATCTGTATGCTTTTCTTTTAGTAGAGTAACCAAGGAAAATACCTTCATCACTTCTAGCATCAAACTTACCAACACCATCATCTCTCTTGATGTAGCACTTGCTGCCAAGATTCTAAAGTATTTTATTATAGGTACATTACCAAACCATAGTTCATAAGGTGTCTTATCTATGCCTAGCCTTAGTTGTGTTCTATTGATAGTATAGACTATTGTATTTACTGCATCTCTCCAATAGGTGTGCACAACTTTTCCTTCAATTGTCATAGTGCACGCTGTATCAAGTATAATCATGTTCCTTCTTTCTACAATCCCATTTTGTTGAGGGGTTCTAGGATCACTCAACTGTCTTTTGATCCCATGTTCTTTGCAGTACTAATAAAATTGGTCAGAGGTGAATTCTCCTCCTCTATCTGGTCTTAGACATTTTAGTTTTATTCTAGATTCATTCTCAACCTTAGCTTTGAATATTTTGAATTTCTCAAAGGCTTCAGACTTCTCCTTTAAGAACGTAACCCACATCATCCTTGAAAAATCATCAACAAACAAAATGAAATACCTTTCTCCGTAGTATGATCTTGTTTGAGTAGGACCACATAAATCTGTATGCACTAGGTCTAATTTGTTTTCAGCTGAGTTATGCTTGCTTCTAAAAGAGCTCCTTACATGCTTTCCCATAACACATTCCCTGCAAATTGTGTCAACTGGTCTTGAAATACTTGGAAGGTCTCTAACTGCCTTGACATTGCTAATCTTTACTATATTGTAAAAATTGATATGACAGAGTCTCTTGTGCCATAACCAATTGTCATACACTTTTGCAACAAAACAACTTACATCTAAATTGAGCTGAAAAACATTACCTTTTGTTTTTGAGCCTGATGCAATCATGTCTCCTTATTTATTGTTAATAATGCATTTGTTGTCTTTGAATTCCAAATGATAACCTTTGTCAAGTAGTTGTCCAACACTTAGTAAGTTGTGATGTAATCCATCAACATACAAAACATCATCTATGTTGTTCTTTCCATCCAGGGTGATAGATCCTCTACCTATGATAGGTTTGGGAGTGTTATCTCCAAATCTAACCATACCACCTTTGTACTTGTCCACGTGAACAAATCTATCTTTATCACCTATCATGTGGTGAGATCATCCATTGTCAATGATCCAGTCAGTTCTGATGTCTGCTTTGGAAATTAGGGGTAACTCCCGTGCTTCCTTTTCATCTTCAATGTCCATTTCCTCAAGCAAATTTTCCATGTCTTTACGGGCAACGAATCCAATTTCATCTTCTCCTGAATCTTCATCAGTTACACCTTCTTTAGCATGATAGCATTCTTTTCTGTATTTAGGTTTATAATCAGATCTGAATTTCTTTACTCTTGTAGGACACTTGGATGCAAAGTGGCCAATCTTGTTGCATGAAAAACATTTGAATGGAAGCTTTCCTTCATATTTTCCTTTGCCTTTCTTTTCTCTTTTAGCAATCATGGAAATAATCTCTTCTAGTTCTTTATCAACTTCTTCTTTCTCATTAGAAATGTGTAAAGTTTTCTTACCATGTACTGATGCTTTTAATGTTGTTTCACTTTTGGGTTTAGTCTTCAATCTTGATATCTCAAATGCAGAGATTTTACTGATCAAAGTCTCTCTCTTGAAGTCTTTTGAAAATTGCATGGTTTCATCTAGAATATTGATCTTTCTCTCATAGTCTAATGTCAATGTAGTCACCAGCTTGTCCACCATTGTTTCTGATTCCAGAAACTGCTTCATTTATCCTCTGATTGTAGGCTCTGATGTTCTCTTCAGGTAACATCTCTAGATTGTTGTATTTCTTTTTCTATGTCTTCCTACGTGCATTCTTTGCTTGGATATCTCCTTTAAACATGTCTTCTAAATACTTCCATATTGTGTATGCCTTGCCTACTTTCTTGATCTTAGAGAATTCACTGTCAGATAGTGCACTTATAAGGGCTTCTTTGGCAAATGCATTAGTTGTGAATGTATCCTTTTGTTTACTAGTAGTATCATCTTTTGCAAGGTCTTTTAGAGAGGGAATAACAAATTCTTGTGTGTCTATCTCAAAGATATCAAAGCTGACATAGTGTAGATGTGTTATCATTTTTTTCTTCCAATCCAGATAATTCTCTCCATCAAACTTAGGACTCTCTTTTATGAAGTATGTCATCTGACCTACCTTAAGCTGTTAGGATTTCTCTTCAAGGCACTTGGCTCTGATACCAATTGTTAGAATAGTCCCAAAGGATAACTAAGAGGGGGTGGGGGTGAATTAGTTATCAACTATTTTAATTCTTTTTCCTTATAAATTCTAGAATACCATAAATTAATTGCACATTTAAATAACACAATAAAGAACACCACAATTTGGTTACGGAGAAACCAAATGGTAAAAACCCTGGTGGGAATTAGCACCCACAATGAACTATACTTGTTTATAATAATCCCTATTAGAAGATCTTGCAACCCTGTTAGGAGTTTTTCTTTACAAAGCAATAAGTATAGTGACCTAGTTAAGGGTCTAACCCTGTTAGGAGTCTTTTACAAATAACCCTGTTAAGGGTGAGGACTCACTGTCCAAAATCTCACTACTTCAATGGTGAAGGCTATAACCTTTTGTAGAATAGATATGCACTATATCTAATGATGAACTGTAGAGTAGACCTACTATTTTGATCAGTTCCAATGTAATGTAATCTTTCACTGCTTCTTCACGTAGATCCTTGATGAATGAAACTCAACTGATATTCTGCTCTGTACTTTTTTTTGTCTCTTTTCTTATCATTCACACTTAGCGTTCACAAATGAACTACTATAAGTATCTTCCTCAAAGTATGAGATCATGGGACCTGTTAGGCAAATCTTCACAACATCCTTTTCGGCTAAAATAACCACGCAAGCATAATTACAACTGCACAATATAAACTAAATAGACGCGATGCTTCACAAAGTTAGCTTCACCAAATTAACTGTAACATTTTCAATCTTGTTAAAACATGTTTGGCACCTTTAGATAAATATCTTCAACTCATAATTAAACTTGATTATAAACACGCATATCCCAAACATAAGCACAACTCAAGAACTAATGCTAATATGTCAGCTCTGTACAGATAAACTCTAGAAACTGTAACTGCCACTAACAGAATTACACAACACAACTGAAACTTCATATCTGAGTTTGTGTGTATGAACAAAGCATCCAAAGCATGTCTAAAACATGAATATAACCATGAAAGGCTTAATTGATAAGTACATACAGAACACTACTATATATTATATGTTGTCATCAATGACAAACATATAATCAACTAGCTGCCAGAAGTAAATCTCCAACAATATCACTCTCTGGACTTGATGTATGGATCTAATCCTTAGGGGGAGTGATCGCAGGAGAACACTATGGAGTACATTTGGATGATCTTGCACCTAATTGTTGGACATGACTATTTGAAAAATATAAACCTTACAGAAGACTAAAGATGAGTTATTTCACCCTTTTTCCATTGCTACCAAAGGGGGAAGGAATCTATGTGAAACTCTCTACTATTTTGGGGAGACTTGTGTTGAGTATATTAAGAAGATTGTATTGAGAGAGAGTACTTTTGGGTTGATGAATATGGATTTTTCCATATGTTGCCATCAATTCCAAAGGGGGATATTTTTGGATGATATTAGTTTTGGTTACTGATCATGCTGTTAATATTCATGTTTTTTTACTTATTTCAACATATATTTCTATGGAGAAGAAAAACTGGCTACTTGAATGGAAGAAGTGTACGGACACCATACAGATGATTCAGAATGATCAAAGTTGGATTTTAGCAGAAAGATGTGTGCTAAACTTACTCCTAAGGTCGCTTGACTAAAGGTTACATATTATGGATGTTACAGTTCATTTGGTGAAGACTGGTTTTCTGGACTTTAACTGTGATTTTGGACAGAGCAGGTCTGTGTTTTTGGTATATCTTTCTGGCGAAGATATTTCAAATGATGCAAGCTTACTGGTGGAAAATTAACATATGTTAGAGTAATGGGTTGAGTTTGAGTGTTGTTTTGTTACTGGTGATGTCAGCTATGGCGTGTATTCTGGAGAAGACATATTTACTAGCCGACTTCAAACATGTAGCATGTGAAATTAATTATGAGCATGGATTACAGATCTGGAAGTATATGTGATGAATTTTAATTGGTGTTTACTTGTTATAGGTACCGTGTGTATCTTAGAAAAGGGTTATATAATTATTTGGATGATGGAAAGCCTTAATTGTCAAGCCTAGTTAATTGTGTATTAGGAAAGCTTAAATTGGCCGACCTAATGAATTATTATTAAAGGGTATATATGATTGATATTTTCTTGTGGAGAAGATGTGGCAGAGAATAAGAGGCTAGAGATGTGTGGAAGCTACAAAGATTGTTGACTTCTAGATATAAAGTAGAGTTGATGACTATTATACTTCATTGGAACTAACCGAGCAAAGATAGTTGATATCAGATAGTTCACTGGATTGTGTATTTTATTTATACACTTGAATTAGATTGTAAATCCTTGAGGGTGGCTTTAATTTTCTTTGGGCAGTGTGCCTTGGTAGTGAGCCTACTATTTTCTTTGACTCCTAACATGGTTTGTCTCCCAGCAGGGACTGTGTAATGTAATATTGTAACGAGCTCCTAACAGGGCTAATATTTTTTAACAGGGATACTATACTCTCAGTACATTATTTGTGGGTGTTAATTCCCACTAGGGTTTTACCTTTAATAGGGTTTCCTTGACAACAACTATTGTGTTATGGTGTTGATATTTAATGTGTTATCATTTACTTTTGTTGATATGGTTTATAAATTTTAAATTTTAATAATCTATACTACAACTGATTCACCCCCCTCTCAGTTGTCTTGTGGACTGTTATTCCTAATAGTTTCAAGATGTTTAAGAGTGGTTTCATCTTGATAGGAGTTAAGATAAAGAATCTGGATTTTGAGGGTTTTTAGAAAATTTTAGATAGCCAAATTTTAGGAATCAACACATTGTCTTCAACATGATTCTCAAGGGACTATTGATTGTAACCTTAAGCCCTTGACTTGTGCATAAGCATTTAAGGATAATTTCTCATTGTATTGTTTATGTTATGGTTTGTTTGGTAATTGACATGTATGTTTAACCATGTTAGGAGAGAGAGAGAGAGAGAGAGAGAGAGAGAGAGAGAAAGAGAGAGAGAGAGACCTTAGAACAACATAGGACCCCTTACCATACATCTTAGGGTTCATAAAGAGTCCTAGGGGGTCATAAGGTGTTCTAGGAAATATTAATGTGTCCTAGGACCCCTTAAGACCACCAACAAACCCATAGGACCCCTTACCATTCATTAGTGTATGGTAAGGGGTCGTAAGGGGTCCTAGGACACATTAATGTGTCCTAGGACCCCTTAACAACCCTTACAACCACTAATATGTAGAGCGAGGGTTCTTTAAGGGTCTTAAGGAGTGATAAGAGGTCATAGGATACATTACTATGTCTTAGGACCCCTTATGAACAATTAGGACACCTTAGGACCCCTTATCATACATATTAGGGGTTGTAAAGGGTCCCGAGGGATCATAATGGGTTCTAAGACATGTTAATATGTCCTAGGACCTCTTAAGACCACTTAAAACCCCTTATGACCCCTTAATAACCCTCATACCCCATAAGATGTATAAAAAGGGTCCTAAGGGATCATAAGGGGTCCTAGGACACATTACCATGTCCTAAGATCCCTTACCATACATGTTAGGGGTCCTAAAGGGTCTTAATGGGTCATAAGGGGTCCTAGGACACATTATTGTGTCTTGGGATCCTTTAAGACCCTTTAACAACCCTTACAACCCCAAAGATGTAGAGAGGGGTCTTCAATGATCCTAAGTGGTCATAAGGCCTCCCATGACACATTAATGTGTTCTAGGACCACTTATGACCCCTTAAGACCCCTTACCATACATCTTAGGTGTCGTAAAGGGTCCTAAGGGGTCACACGATGTTCTAGGACACGTTAATGTGTCATATGACCCCTTAAGACCCCTTACAACCCCTTATGACACATTACCATTCACTAGTGTATGGTAAGGCCTCCTAAGGGGTTTTAAGGGGTCTAAGGGGTCCTAATACACATTAATGTGTCATAAGACACCTTAACAACCCTTATGGACTTTAATATGTCAAGAGAGGGGTCTTCAAGGGTCCTAAAGGGTTAGAAAGGATCCAAGGACACATTAATGTGTCCTAGGACCCCTTTTGACCCTTAGGAAAACTTACGACCCCTTACCATACAACTTAGGGGTCATAAAGACTCTTAAGGAGTCATAAGGGGTTCTAAGACACATTAATGTGTTCTAGGATCCCTTAAGACCACTTAGAAACTCTTAGGACCCATTACCATTCATTAGTGTATGGTAAGGAGTTCTAAGGTGTATAAGGGGTCATAGGGCACATTAATGTGTCTTAGGACCCCTTAACAACCCTTACGACCCATAAGATGTAGAGAGAGGGTTCTAAAAGGGCCCTAAAGAGTCATAATGGCTCCTAGGACAAATTACTATGTCTTAGGACCCAATATGACCCATTATGACACCTTAGGACCCCTTATCATACATCTTAGGGATTTTAAAGGGTCCTAAGGGGTCATAAGAGGTTCTAAGACACATTAATATGTCCTTGGACCCCGTTGATTGGACCATTTACTGTCTCTATTATATTAATATTTATACTCTATTTTTAAGTATTACCAAAACATTTGTGGACTTATAATCAGTTGAACTTATGTCAAAGTACAATTAGAACCGTCAAACCCATGGGTAGATAGATATGTCATGTTTTGCCAATATTATATATATTGTAGTATTTCATATAGCAATCAGAATGTGTGTTCTAATATTTGGATCAATTTGATTAAGTTTACTTGTATGAATATTTTTGCACGTTAACTAACCTGCTAGGAAGTAGGAGCAACTTGAGAGTGGTCGACAACATTTAAAAAGGATGTTGAAGACCAGCTGCGAATGGGTAACCATCATGGCACTAGAAGACACGACGACTACAAATGAGGAGCCACTGTTCCAAAAATTCAAGAATGTAGCACTGCTATATTCCCTCTACACTCTCATCATGTTGACTTGGTCACCCAGACTTCATTGCATATGTCGTGGGCTGTTACGTTTCCCTTTTCTTCTCTGGCGTGATTTCAGTCAGATCTTTTCCTTTTCTATTTTAGAATAAAGAGTAGATCCTCTATTTATAGGGATTGGACTATTAGTTTGAAAAGTTGGAAGTTTTTGGAATACATTTATCTGTTGTATCTTGCACAGCAAGTTCATTTCCAATTTTATGTATTGTTCTTATGTAATCAGTTCTTGAAATATAATGAAGTGACTTTTGGTTTATCTTCTGTGTTAGTAAATTAGTATAAGCTGACCAAGGGGGCCCACTTGGGAGGTGGATTAGAGTAGAGTAGAGTAGATTTAATTTCAGCATTCCCAACATTTTAGATAGAAGATTACAGTTTCTTCCTGCAACATTATACTTTGTGTGTGTTCCTGCAGCACCTACAAGGATAGTTATAGTGAATGCTCTAGGTTGAAAGAATGGGTTTAAGTAGAGTTTACAGTTTGTAGCATTCAATTCAATAAGGAGTGTGTTTCCTTTCTTGCAGCTCTAGTATAGATTCCTTTCATGCATTTTACCTTCCTGTAGCATAGGTAGAATGACTCTTTAAGGGACTTAGTGCACATACTATGTTGTACCATTTCAAGCATACGTCCCTGGGTTGAAAAAATAAATGCACCTCATGGTGAGAGAAGTAATACTTAGATTGAATAAACTATTGCTAAGAGAGGCTTTAGGCATGATTATTAAGCACCTATTGTGAGGCGGTTCATTTTTGGCACCGCTGTCGGGGATGGTGTCAAGCTAAGAAATTTTCTGAGTCATTTTTCATTTCTAGCTAGTTTTTAAGCAGTGGTTTGTAGTCCTAAATTTGCTTCACCAGTGTGGATAATTCATTTTAATGCATTAAAGGGGAAGAAGAAGAGATGAATATGGAAGATTTCTTCCAGGAGAGTCTACAAATTTGAACGAAGAATTTGAAGAAGCTGAGTTACCTTTTGTTGACGCAAGTCCCAAGTTTCTTGCAGCATCTTCCTTTGGAGCAGAACCTTTTGATATAAGTGGTTTTCGGCCTTTTGATAAAATCTTGGCCAGATTTCTTGATAATTCCAACCCAAATGCACCTATTGTTAACAATCATATAGCTAATATTCCTTTCTAGCAGCAACTCCAGATCCCAATACCTCCAGTAATGGCATAACCTACTTTCTCGTTTCCTCTACCAAGCCTTATAAAAAATGATAATCTCAAAAATATACCCTCTGCCGCACTCCCAAAGTTTTATGGCCTGATAACCAAAGATCCTGACACCTTTTTGTTCAAGTTCAACATCCTATGTCATAGCTTTGACTATAACACCGATGCCCACAAACTCAAACTGTTTCCAGCAACACTAAAAGAGTCGGCCTTACGATGGTTCATGGGCTTAGGAGAAAATGCAGCAGGCACTTGGGATGAGATGCAGACTCTATTTCTACATAAATACAAAAAATATTTCTAGGGGAGTGACCCAAGGGGAGATGACATTTTTAGAATGTTGCAAAAGGAGTGTTGGTTGTATTTCCTATTTTAGAGTTTACCCTGAAAATTCTTAAACTCCCTATCATTCCTATGCCCAGAAGGTAAAGATTCATGTTTGAGACCACTTACATATCTCTGCAAATGATTTTTTTTCTCGAAACCTAGATCAAAATGTCAAAAAACCATAAGCCTTGGAGTAAATTTGGTTTGAAATTGCAGAAAAGCCCTAAATTTTCCAAGTTGGTTCTATTTCTATATTACTTTTTCATGACTTAAGTCAGAGCTTATTTGCATGTGTTTATTTCCTAGTCACTAAGTCTTGTTTGAAGAAACAAATATTCCTTATGGTCTCGAGGTTTAGCAGAAAGCTTTGGTCACATGGTCTCATGATAAAAATGGATATACTTAATAGGCTATGAGACTCAACGTAGACTGTTGATCTCAAAAATAATCCAACGATTATCGCTTTGTCTCTTGATAAAAGCAAAGTTAGTTATTTCATTTAGCAACTTTGAGACTGCTCAGTCGCGTTGTCTCCTGATGTAACTCATGGTTATGAGTTAAGTTCATTAGTTAAAATTTCATTGTTGTTGCCGAGTCTTATAATTAGAAGAGAGATAAGTAAAAGACTTGGCGACATCGTGACAACTCTGGATCTGATAGTTAATCTAATGACAGTTGGGAAGTCTCTTAATTCTAACTGTGGTTCAGAAATTATCAAGCGACATGGAGATTAAGTGGTCGCTAGGTCTCTGGATAAACTAAAGGTTAAAAATGAGTTTAGATGATAGTGTTGTCACGCAATCTCATGAAGAATGATGAGTTAAGTTAAATATTAAGAGACTTGGTGACAACCACCAGATGCACATTATAAAAGTAAATTAATCTCTTGATTAAGAGATTAATGTTATTAGTCATGTGGTCTCTTGATTGAAAATGAGTTAAGAAAATTATCCAGTGACAGAGAAATCACAGTCGCTGAGTCTCCAGATGGAACATGAGGTAAAATAACAGTTAAGAGAATGCTTTTTTGCAGTGAATCCATAAGATGGAGGGTTAAGTTAAGATATCAAGCGGCATTGCACCAACAATTGATCAAAGTTTTAATCCTACGGTGGTTGCTAGGTCTCTTGAAAGAACTACAGTTAGTGAAATCATTAAGCAACAAGGAGATCATTCAGTCACTGAGTCGCTAGAAGTGAATCAAAGTTATAATAAGCTTCTCAATGGTGCCATTATTAACAGTTGTTAACCAATCAGATTATAGAGATTATGACAGATGGGAAAGTAGTTGTAGTATGAGTTAATGCAGCCAATCAGATTTCATTTTGAATTTTATAAGGTTTTTTATGAAAGAATAAAATCAAAAATTGATTATCTGACAATTTGAATGCCACGGCTAAAATCATAAATTGATGCCACAGTATGTGAAGCTAATGGTGAAGTGATTGAATTACCAGCTAGAAGTGACAATCTGCATTCAATTAATAGTTATAAGTATACTTCTTCATTGTCATTTCATTTTTACCAAGTTTATATTTTCTCAGAGTGAAGAGTTTATAGAGACTTAGTGTTTTCTGAGAAAGATTAGGATTTTTAGTAGTAAGTTATTCAAAGGTGGTTGCCTGATTCAAAATTTAGTAAAGATTATAATTGACAGTGTTCTAGAGTTTAGAGCTACAGTTTTTAGAGAATTCACAGTTGCGTGGTGAGGATTTTCAATAGTTTTGTTTCAATATCGGTAAATAAGGGTTGAGAGAAGAATAGAAAAGAAAGCATGAGTCATGCATAGAGTATGGCCTCTACCATTGGGAGAAGTGAAGATGTCGAAGATGAGTCAAAGGGAAAAAGAAACTACTCGAATAAATTCCTCGCTTTGCTTCCAGGTTCAAACCATAATCAAAAGGTTAGTGCAGATGTTTTACTTGATAATATGGCTTATGTTAGGGATGCAAAAACACCAGGGTCATTAGGGTATTCACTTTTCAATTATTTCTTTAATAATAGTGATGAACCCATGCCTATCTCAAACCCTTGGACCTGTGGGTTAGCCAGGTTGCTAGTTCTTGGTGTCTTTGTTGACATTGATTTCATACTAGAATTGGCTAGTAGATATGACCCTTTGATCAAAACCATTAAGAGGGATGATGGAAAGCCCTTACTCAACCTAGACTGAAATACTTTTATGAAATATTTTAGTATCTACTATCCCATGGCTATTGAGATAAATCTAAAGAGCCTAGAGAATAGGTACACTAGAGAACTTGTCATTACTGCTAAATTAATCAGGGATCATCATGTCCCTAAGAAAATGAAGACTTATATAGAACCCATGCCAGGATCAACCCCATATTGTTACAAGGACCTTAATTTCTATATTAAGTATATATCATATGCACTATGTAGAGTGCTTGGAAAGGATGCTGGGGTAGAAAGGATCACCTCAGACATTTTGATGATTATGTTGGATATGTAGAGTTTGCATACTACTTCCAATTATGATTACATTCAATATATCATTGATTAGATGCACCAAGGATTTATAGATATACAAAACAAGAAGGATCATCCAAAGTTTATGCATTATTCAATCCTCATGCATTTGATTCTTTACTCTAATTTTCTAGTTATGAATTGTCAGTTTCTACAGCCATAAAGGTTCCACCATAATCAGCCCAACCCTGTTCAGTTTTGGATCAGAGTCTGGAATTATACATCTAGAGAGTAGGAGTTCTGTGCTTTCAAAAATTGGATAATCTATCCACTTTTGAAGTGTTTAGGTGCTAATAAGACCAGATTTCCTGTTAAGGTAATTCAAGTGTTGAGGCCCTGCCAATACCTTTGGAAATGGCCAGGAGACCATAATTGGGGGGATTTTTATTATGAAACAAACTTTACAATGATGAGGGTTTATGGTTTCCCCCTCCCTCCACACATTTTTCCATTTCATGTACCACCAAGGATAGCTGCAATGGAGTTCATCAGGCAGCTTATTCTGACAGATAAAGAGCATTTGGCATCACACAGGAAGGGTACTTTTACCCCTAGGTAGTTCAAGATTTACAATTTCATTATTGGGAAAGGAGCCCTAAACCTAGTGAATACCTAGTTGATTCATTACAGAATTAATGTGGCCCTGCATAGACATGTTGATACTGAGGGATTCATTCTTAGTGTTAGAAAATTATTGACACCAACTATCCCCTTCACAAAAGTACATGAGGAGCGTATGGAGGAGGATTTAATAAGAAACATCTTGGAGGATGAAGAGGTGGATAGAAAAGCAATTAGGTTCAATGAACTTATGGACCTAGAGAGACAGGTAAAGAGAAAGGGGATGAAGTTTGGAGGTTTCTACCCTAACCTGTCTTATCTAAAAAGGCTAGATGTAATGATTGAGAACCACACTCCTTTATGTAATCAGTTAGAAGAAGCACTAGTGGTACCAGAAAAGGGCCACAGAGAGAATTCAACGTATGAAT
This sequence comes from Thuja plicata, assembly GCA_018584345.1. NCBI lineage: Eukaryota > Viridiplantae > Streptophyta > Pinopsida > Cupressales > Cupressaceae > Thuja > Thuja plicata. The sequence continues at coordinate 698,543 of MU226557.1, forward strand.
ATGATGATGACAATGATCAGGGTTGTCCTTTGTCCAATGCCTATCCAGATTACCAATCAGTTCCATTGAAGCTTGTAGTTGAAGGGGAAGATGTCATTGACCTAATAGAGGTCCCAGAGAAGGAAGTGACAAATGAGCCCCCACCTAAGAGACAAAGAGTGGAAACAAGGGAGCCTTCTAGGAAGAAGAAGATAGATAGAATTGGAGCCCTAATAACTAGAGATAGACCCTATGATCGTTATTTAAGAAAATAGATTAGGATAGGGAAGAAACTCCAAAAGGATACAGAAGAAGAGGAGTTACCTCTCAGATCATGGACAGATGAAAGATTGTTTCATCAAGAGGAATTCCTCAAAGATGATAGTTTCATAAAAACAAGGGAATTCAAGGATTTCCTACTATGGAATAAGCAACAAAAAATTGGAAAGCAGTTGCAATTGGCAGGTGGTGACCCAGTCACTCAAGAGGCCTTACAAACATTGCAAGATTATGATCTTGAGTTTGAGGAGATCACACCTGAGCAAGCAAGACAACTGGTCAAAGCCAATGGAGTGTTATTTGTGGAAGGATGGGACTTGTCTTCAACATTCATTATAGATCAGATAAGGAGACAACCTGATGTCAAACTTTCATCAGAGACTCCGGTTGGAGATATGATTAGAGGGTTTGGTTATAACCCTAAATCTCAAGCATTAGCAATGTGGAGCCTAACTCCCAAAGATCAGAAGCCAGCCATTTTGAACATTCAAAAGAAGATGGAGGGAAATAAAATCATATGGACACTAGATAATATAGGGGATATGGAAATAGCCCAAGTAATGACTCATTTTTCTTAGCTTACTGAGGCAAAGATAGGCCAACTATCAGACAAATTGTAGAAACTCACTAGTGACACTAGTGATAATGTTAAGGATAGGGAGCTAGCATTAATGACAATTAAAGAATAGAAGAAGCTCATATATGAGCTTACTAAACAATTTATAGATATAACAGAGTCTTCCCTTGTTGAGCCCAAAGAGGTCATGGATGTTGACATCCAAATAGATGATACAGGGGATGTATTTGTTGAAGCAGAGCAGGGAGTTACTAAGCATAACAGTGTGATTCTGGAAGCCTTGGCTTCAATTTTGCAGCATAGGATTGACACTATCAAGGGTATGATTGATGTAGTGTATGGGGCTTATGGCACGTTTCTAGGCTCACAAGTAGAAGTGGCAAGTTTTTTGACAATTTTGGATCCTTACTATGCAAATTGGTCTGGAAGAACATCTCTTTTTGAAAGATTAGCATTAGTACAACCATTGAGGTCAGATTTGCTAGAGATAGTAACCATGGTTGGTACAAAGATAGACCATATTGGGGCTGATTTATCCTTTTTCAAAGGAAAGGTCAATCAAATTGATGCTAAGTTGAAGATGTTTGGGATAGATTATAGTAGGTTTGTACCTCCAATCAGAACTGAAGATGATCAGATCAAACCATTAGGGTTGTGGATATCAGAATTTGACAGTGTACTTCCCAATAAAGACATTTATGTCTCTAAGCAAGGAGAATTAGATATGGGGAGGTTCAACCAAATTTTGGATGAGGTAATTAAGGTAGAGACAGACTACAATAAATTCATTACAGATATTAAAAGCATTACAGATGCTAGGTGGGAAAGGCAGAAGACTCAACTAGAGAATATTCAGAAGTTTGAGTGGCCTAAGGAAGAGGATGTGATAGCATGGGACATTATGACAAATCCCAAGAAGAAGAAGCCTATCATAGTTGATTTAGATGTTATGGATGAAGAATAAAGGACACATGGCACCTGATCTAGGAGAACATGAAGGTTAGTAATCTTGAAAAGATTAGTGTAAGTTAGCCTGTATTAGCGGTCACCAGTTCTTGTTACAACTATCAGATACTATCTTGAATACATGAAAACAAAGGTGCCGACATCCACAAAAGGACAAAGTGCAAATTCAGATTTCATTCTTCAAATTTGTCCTCCCACCACTTGTAGCTTTCTTGTCTTTGTCTTTTTCTAAGTTTTAGGGTTTAAACCATCTGAAGCTTGTTGCATCCTTATCTTAAGGATTCCAAGATGGTTTGAACCTATAAATAGATCTTATTGTAACCTTTGAAGTAGGTGATGAAATATAATTGTAAGCCAGACTACAAAATTTTGTCTGAGTTTTTGAGCTTTAGCCTCTATATGTATGAAGCAGGAATATAAATAAAACACAGTGCAACTTCTCTTCTATATTGTTGTTGTCTCTTTACTTATTGTGTATATTCTTTTATGTTTAATCTGTAAGGCATTTTAAGCATATTGGTTATAAGGTAGCTATCTAATTACTTACAAGTTTCTTTCAAGGGAAGAACTAAGTTTTGTGAGTAGTTTCAGAGAGTATAATAGTATTTGAGGATTTAATACAGCAGTGTTGAAGTGACAAGGTGATTTGTAAGGCATCTTACTTGAGTTGCATATAGGTTGTAAGGCAATCTATAGTATCTTTATTTAATTTTTCTGTGGATTTGCATCTTTGACTCTATAGCCCAAGCATAGGCACTGGTCTAGAATTTGTCAAGTGGTTTATCATCATCCAAGCAATTTAAAATACATAAATATTTCACTTTTTCATTCAAAACATATAAGTCTAAGCAATTGTATCAAGATATACAATTCATTTTACTAATCCCTTTAAGATAGGATTAAAATAGGTTGCCCCTCCTAAATTCTGAGAACTAAAAAGGAAGAAGGATGAATGTCCTTAAAACACTACTATTTGTTGTTATCATTTTAATAGTCTTCATGGTTAAGCTCTGTGTGAAGTTTTTTTTAGTTCTATGCAGATTAATTTATAAGGTAATACAGTAAAAAGGTAGCAAATTAGTATCCGCATCTATTAATACTGTGAGACAAAAATCTTATATAGGTAATACCTACTTGGGTGTTATGGAACCTAAAAAGAAGGAGGTAATAATTGTTCCCCCAAACATTATCATAAATCCTCATCAATTAGAGTTTTCTCTTGCTTGAGTCATTATTTTTAGATATTGGGAGTCATAGAGTTAAGTCAAATATTTCAAGCATTGGTTGAAGGTTCAACAAGAAAAAACCCTAACAAGGAGGATGAAACCTTGGAGGACTATGTTTCATTTTTCTTATACACAATGTAGAATAATCCCCAACACGTGTTGGTTGAGGATTCACAAAAACTAGTCTTCTTAAGAGGAGTGAACAACATCTATCTGGAAGCACTGGACTTCATGGCTAGTGGGGATATATCCCAATATTCTTGGGATGACCTCAAGAAAATATGTCTCAACTACTCCAGATCAACTGGGAAGAAAGACAAAGTATATCGTTCTACAGTCACCAAAGGGATTAGTTCGGGCTTTTCTAAGCTGGAGATATCTAATTTGCTTGTAGATTTTAAGAAATAAATCATTAATGATGTTGCTACACATCTCGACACCATGAATGCCAAGAAGAAGCATGCAAATGTTGAATCACAGTTAGCTGGGTACTATCCTCATTGCCATAAATAAAAGAAAGACTGTGGATGCAAGCTGGTGGCGAACCTAGAGAATCAACATTTGCCTACCGAGTACATGAAGATATAAGGAGATGATGAGAAAGTGTTCTTCATTGCTCAATGTCAACCATGGGCTCCAAGACAAGGTATGCCTCAGGACCCATTATAATTTTAAAATCCTTACAATAATCAATGGGAAAACCAAAGTTATCAGAATCCTTCTCATTACTCTCAACCAACCTAGAATAACCAATGGCCTAACCAAAAAAATAACAAATGGCCTAACCAAAAAAATAACCAGCGGCTTTACCAGTAGAATCAATGGCAACCAGTGTAATGAAATTGGTAGCAAAATAACCAATGGAGGGGGCCTCCACAGTGGCCTAACCAAAATCCTACTTTTCCACAGTTACCACCTCCAGTCCCTCCTCCTGCAATAATGCCACCTCCTACAGCCACTAGTCCTATTCCAAATCCAACCCAATTACCTGCTCCGTCATAGCCTAATCCCAATAATAAGAAACAATAACAACCAATGTATACAATAGATACTCAGCAGTACCCTACCTAAACACTAGAGATATCTGATATCCATTTAAGGTCTGGTACCACTCTGCCTACACCTGAACATCCTATTATCATAGAAGCTACAGACACTCCTAAAGCATCAACACCTCTTCCAGAGGCTACACTGCAAAATACCACCTAATCAACTCATAAATCTAGCAAAACTGATGTGAAAACCTCAGTTGATCCTCCTTTTCCACATAGGATCACCATAGAACAACCTATATCCCAAGAGGAAATGTCATTTGATATCCTTGAGCAGCTAAAAAACATGCACATCCAAATCCCTCTTTTCCAAGCTATCAAAGACGTTCCTATCTATGGAAAAGCTATTAAGGAAGCATGCCTTTAAAAGCCTGGAAGGAAGAAGAAAGACCCTCAAATAGTTCATGTTATAGGGAAAATAGAGACTATCATGTTGGGCAAGGAAGTTATACCCAAGTATTCAGACCCTCAAAGCTCAATAGTTGATTTGATAATAAATGGACACTCTGTGAAAAATACAATGCATAGACTAAGTATAAAGGGCTTGAGAACAACTCCAACAACGTTACAACTTGCTGATAGCTCAAATTGTTAGGAATAGTCCCAAGAGATAACTGAGAGAGGGGAGTGAATAAGTTATCTACAAGATTCAATTCTTTTTCCAATTAAGTATATAATAACTTTAAACATAAACTCAACAAGATAACACAAAATTGAACAACACAATTTTGGTAACGGGGAAAACCAAATTAGGTAAAAACCCTAGTGGGAACTAGCACCCACAAATAACTATACTAGTTTATAATGATCCTTGTTAGAAGATCTTGCAACCCTGTTAGGAGTTGATCTTTACAATGCAATAAGTACAGAGACTTGGTCAAAGGTTGGACCCTGTTAGGAGTCTTTTACAAATAACCCTGTTAAGGGTGAGGACACACTGTCCAAGAGCTCATTGCTCAAATGGTGAAGGCTACAACCTTCTTTAAGGTAGATATACACTATATCTGATAATGAACTGTTTGAGTAGACTTTTTTTCTTGATCAATTCCAGTGAATTGTAATATTCTTCTACTTCTTCACATAGATCTTCAACTATAGCTTTTTAGTCTTTTCTTTTTCACTTCATTTTCACACTTAGCAATCACATTTGAACTACTATATGTATGTTCCCCAAGGATAGGGTCACGATAGCTATAGGAAACACTTCAGCAACTTCCTTGACGGCTTAACTAAGCACGCAATCAAAATTAGGACCACGCAACTCAAAATAAATAGACATAATGCTCCACGAAGTCGGCTCCACCAAATTAAGTCAAACATCACATTTATTTTGAAACATAATTAGCGCCTTTGGATAATCATCATTAAATCATAACTAAACATGAATACAAATACACATATCCTGAAGATAGGCGCAACTCAAGAAATAAAGTAAATACATCGGCTCTTATCAGATAATCTCCAGAAACTGTAACTGCCAAAACAGATTAACATAACTCAACTGAAACTACATATCTGAATCAATGTGTATGAACATAGCATCCAGAACATGTCTACAACATAGATGTAAATGTCCAAGGCTCCAAAATATTTGTACTGATAATTGCTTTATAGGACACTGTTGTATATTATATGTTGTCATCAATGACAAATATACAAACAATTGTTTGCACAGAAGAAAATCTCCAACAATCTCCCCCTTTGAAATTAATGGCAACATATGATATGAAAAATACCATAAACCCAAAATATCCTCTTTCTTTTTACAATCTTCTCAATATCCTCATCAAAGGTTCCTCTTCACTGTTGTAGCTCCTTTGAATGTGTTTTTTGTTTTCATGACTATATAATCCCCCAGAGTATATTCTCCCCCTTACTATATACTCCCCCTTTGACATCAATAGCAAAGGGTGCCAAAAATAATTAAGCACGGGTACTACTCCAGAACTAGAGTAGTCAACCACTCAACAGTCACCAAGGACTGATGCTCTTGCTGCAAATTCTAATCAGCCTCAGGAAAGGGAATTACTCCCAGCTTCTCCCTGAGATACTTAAAAGTATCTTTTGATAAAGGCTTTGTAAAGATGTCTACTAACTATTCTTTAGTGCACACATAATCCAAATTTACTTCTTTGTCTGCAAACTTTTCTCTTAGAAAATGATATTTAATCTCAATGTGTTTTTTCTTTGCATGCATCACAGGGTTCTTTGACATATTGATAGTGTTGTTGTTATCACAGTGAATAACAATAGGATAATCAATTTGAATACCAAAGTCCTTAATCATCTATTTCATCCAAACCATTGTTGAACAATTCAATGCTGCTGCAACATACTCAGCTTTTGTTGTTGACTTAGAGATACAATTTTGCTTCTTGCTTGTCCAAGTAACCAACCTGTCTCCAAGAAATACTACTCCTCTTGAGGTAATCTTCCTGTCATCAACACAACCTACCCAATTTGCATCTGTATACACATGAAGTTGTATATTATCTGAGTTAGGATACCATAAACCATAGGCTATAGTCCCCTTTAAGTATCTGAATATTCTTTTTATTGCCATTAAGTGGTTTTGTTTAGGTTCAACTACAAATCTTCCAACAATGCCAACTGCATTAGAAATATCTGGTCTAGATTGAGTAAGGTATATGAGTTTTCCAATCACAGACTTGTGTAGTGTCTTGTCAATTGTTGTAGAATCATCCTCTTTAGAAAGCTTGCTTCCTGTTATCATGGGGGTGCTTACTGGTTTGCAATCTTCCATTTTGAAAGTCTTCAATATCTCCTTCACATACTTAGATTGATTTATGAATATGCCTTTGTCTGTTTGTTTTACATTCAATCCCAAAAAATATTTGATAGGTCCAATCATGCTCATTTCAAACTCACTTTGCATCTCTTTGGCAAATTTTGCACTAAGCTTGTCATTTCCTCCAAAGATAATGTCATCAACAAAGATAGCAACAAGTAGTAGTCCATTAGGTGTGTCTCTTATGAATAAATTACAATATGCTGCTCCCTTTTTGAATCCAATCTCTGTCAAGTAACCATCAAGTCTCTCATACCAAGCTCTTGGGGCCTGTTTAAGTCCATAAAGGGCTTTCTTTATTCTGTATACCATGTCTGGTTTGTCTAATAATCTAAATCCTTTAGGTTGTTCTATGTAAAATTCTTTCTTTAAGTCACCGTTTAGAAAAGCTGACTTGACATCCATTTGATATACTTTAAAGTTCTTGAATGTTGCATAGGCCAAAAAAAATTTGATAGCTTCAAGTCTACTTACAGGGGAAAATGTATCAGTGTAGTCTATTCCTTCTCTCTGCGCATATCCTTTACATACCATTCTTGGTTTGTTTCTTACCATTGTACCTTCTTCATTCATCTTATTCCTGAATATCCACTTTGTTCCAATCACATTTTTGTCACAAGGTCTATGGACCAGTTCCCATGTATAATTCTTGATTATCTGATCTAATTCTTCTTTCATTGCTTTCTGCCAATTTGAATCATTACATGCATCTTCTACACTTAAAGGTTCAATTTGTGAAAGAAAACATACCTCTTCATCAACAGTTAAACCTTTCACTTTAGATCTTGTCAAAAATCTACTGCTCTGATCTCCAATTATATCTTCCTTTGAATGGTATCTGGTTGTGAATTTTGGAACTTTAGGTGGGACATCCTCATTTGTTATCTGTGATTCTTCTTTTCTTGTTTTCGGGTCATTGTAAGTTACATCAATACAATCAAACATTTCTTCAATAACAGTTTCCTTACTGTTAGGCGTGGGTTCATCTTCAATCATAGGTGCATAATCATGGTATCTTTCTTGAATCATGAACTTATCATCAATCTTCACATCTGTACTTTCAATTCTCTTCTTCAATATCAAGTTAAAACATTTATATGCTTTTCTTTTAGTAGAGCAACCAAGGAAAATACCTTCATTTCTTCTAGCATCAAACTTACCAACACCATCATCTCTAGATGTAGCATTTGCTTCCAAAGATTCTGAAGTATTTTACTGTAGGTACATTCCCAAACCAAATTTCATAAGGTGTCTTATCTGCACTTGGCCTTAATTGAATTCTATTGATAGTATAGACTGTTGTATTGACTGCATCTCTCCAATATGTGTGTGTAACTTTTCCTTCTATCATGATAGTGCACGTTGTGTCAAGTATGATCCCAGTTCTTCTTTCTGCAATCCCATTCTTTTGAGGGGTTCTAGGAGCACTCAACTGCCTTTTGATCCCATGCTCTTTGCAATACTCATAAAACTGGTCAGGGGTGAATTCTCCTCCTCTATCTGATCTCAGACACTTTAGTTTTAATCCAGACTCATTTTTAACTTTAGCTTTGAATATTTTGAACTTCTCAAAATCTTCAGAATTATCCTTTAAGAATGCAACCCACATCATCCTTGAAAAATCACCAACAAACAAAATAAAATACCTTTCTCCATAGTATGATATTATTTGAGTAGGACCACATAAGTCTGTATGCACTAGATCTAATTTGTTTTTTCTGCTGAGTTCTTGCTTCTGAACCAGCTCCTTACATACTTTCCCATCACACGTTCCCTGCACATAGTATCAACTTGTCTTGCAATACTAGGAAGGTCTCTTACTGCCTTTACATTGCTTATCTTTACTATGTTGTCAAAATTGATATGACAAAGTCTTTTGTGCCATAGCCAACTATCATCTACTTTTGCAACAAAACAACTTACTTCTGAATTGAGCTGAAAGACATTACCTTTAGTCTTAGAGCCTGATGCAATCATATCTCCTTGTTTGTTATTAATTATGCACTTTTTGTCTTTAAATTCCAACTAATATCCTTTGTCAAGCAATTGTCCAACACTTAGTAGGTTATGATGTAAACCATCAACATAAAGAACATCATCTGTCTTGTTCTTTCCATCTAAGGTAATAGAATCTCTGCCTATGATAGGTTTGGGAGTGTTATCTCCAAATCCAACCATACCACCTTTTTACATGTCCAGATGTACAAATTTGTCTTTGTCTCTTGTCATGTGATGTGAGCATCCACTATCAATGATCCAATCAGTTTTAATGTCTTCTTTGGAAACTAATGCTAACTCTTGTGCCTTCTTTTCATCTTCAATGTCCATTTCCTCAAGCATTTTCTCAATGTCTTTAATGGCAAAAAATCTAATTCCATCTTCTCCTGAATCATCATCAGTTACACCATCTTAAACATGATAGCATTCCTTAGTATAGTTGGGTTTGTAATCTGATCTGTACTTCTTGACTCTTGTAGGACACTTGGATGCAAAATGGCCAACTTTGTTGCTTGAAAAACATTTGAATGGTAGTTGTCCTTCATATTTTCCTTTACCTTTCCTTTATTTTTTGGTAATCATAGCAATGATTTCTACTAGTTATGTATCCACTTCTTCTTTCTCATTATTACTAGAGTTGCTCAAGGATTTCTTACCATGGATTGAGGCTTTGAAAGTTGTTTCACTTTTGGGTTTTTTCTTCAATCTTGATATCTCAAATGCAGAGATTTTTTTGATCAAAGTCTCTCTCTTGAAGTCTTTTGAAAATGGCATGGTTTCATCCAAGATGTTGATCTTTCTCTCATATTTTGTTGTCAATGTAGTCTTCAGTTTTTCCATTATGTCTTCCTCAGAAATTTCTCCACCATTATTTATGATTCCTGAAACTACTTCATTAATCCTCTGATTGTAAGCTCTGATGGTCTCTTCAGGTAGCATCTCTAAGTTGTTATACTTCTTTTTCCATGTCTTTCTCTGCGCATTCTTTTTCTTTAATGTCCCCTTCAAACATATCTTTTAAATACTTCCATATGGTGTAGGATTTGTCTACTTTCTTAATGTCAGAGAATTCACTGTCAGATAATGCACTTATAAGGGCTTCCTTGGCAATTTCATTAGTGGTGAATACATCCTTTTTTTTACTATTAGCATCATCTTTTGCAAGGTCTTTCAGAGAGGGAAAAACAACTTCTTGTGTGGCTATTTCAAAAATCTCAAAACCAACACACCATAGATGTGTTATCATTTTGTTCTTCCAGTCAAGATAAATCTCTCCATCAAACTTAGGACTCTCTTTTCTGAAGTATGCCATCTGATCTACCTTAAGCTATTAAGCTTTCTCTCCAAGGCACTTGTCTTTGATACCAATTATTAGGAATAGTCCCAAGAGATAATTGAGGGGGGGGGGGGGGNCCCAAGAGATAATTGAGGGGGGGGGGGGTGAATCAATTATCTACAAGATTCAATTCTTTTTCCAATTAAGTACACAATAAATTTAAACATAAACTCAACAAGATAACACAGAATTGAACAACACAATTTTGGTAACGGGGAAAACCAAATTAGGTAAAAGTGGGAATTAGCACCCACAAATAACTGTACTAGTTTATAATGATCCTTGTTAGAAGATATTGCAACACTGTTAGGATTTGATATTTACAATGCAATAAGTATAGAGACCTGGTCAAAGGTCAGACCATGTTAAGAGCCTTTTACAAATAACCCTTTTAAGGGTGAGGACACACTGTCTAAGAGCTCACTGCTCAAATGGTGAAGGCTTCAACCTTCTGTAAGGTAGATATACATTATATCTGATAATGAACTATTTGAGTAGACCTGTTGTCTTGATCATTTCCAGCGAATTGTAATCTTCTTCCACTTCTTCACATAGATCTTCAACTGTTGTTTTTCAGTCTTTTCTTTTTCACTTCATTTTCACACTTAGCGATCACATTTGCATTGATATATGTATCTTCCCCAAGGATAAGGTCATGACAGCTATAGGAAACACTTTAGAAACTTCCTTGTCAGCTTAACTAAGCATGCAATCAAAATTAGGACCACACAACTCAAAATGAATAGACTTGATGGTTCACGAAGTCGGCTCCACCAAATTAACTCAAACATCACGTTTCTATTGAAAAACAATTAGCACCTTTGGATAATCATCATTAACTCATAACTAAACATGAATACAAACACGCATATCTCAAAGATGGGAACAACTCAAGAAACAATGTAAATACGTCGACTCTTAATAAATAATCTCCAAAAACTGTAACTGCCAAAATAGATTAACACAACTCAACTGAAACTGCATATCTGAATCAACATGTATGAACATAGCATCCAGAACATGTCTACAACATAGATGTAAACACACAAGGTTCCAAAAGATCCATACTGATAATTGCTTTATAGGACATTGATGTATATTATATGTTGTCATCAATGACAAACATACAATCAAATGTTTGCACATAAGAAAATCTCCAACACAACTGTCACTCTAGATGGTCTTATAGAGGATATAATAGTCACTTTGGAATCATGGGAATGACCTGCTGATTTTCTCATGGGAATAACCTGCTGATTTTCTCATCTTATCGCCTAAAGTAAACTTTGTTGGCTATCTAGTCATCCTAGGGAGACCTTGGTTAGACACCACTAATGCCAAAATTAGTTGTAGATTAGGAAGTATGATGATTTAAAATGGTCAAGCAATAAAGAAGCTATCACTCTATCCTCCTGTCCAACCCCAGCCAGACTTGGGAGATCTTATTTGGCCAGATTTAGGGGATGAGGAAGAAGGGCTCAACTTTGTTTCCCAGCTCATGATGTTGCATAGAGAATCTTTTCTAAAAATGCAAGAGGAAGATGATGTAACACAAAGTATTCTTCCCAATGAGTGTATAGTAGAAAAGGATGTTTTCAAAAGTTATTTTTTATAGCTATGCACCTATGAGGATTGTGTCTTTCCAGCAAGTCCTGAGATAATTAGTCAATTACTACTATGTGAAGTAGCTACAAGCCCAATACATGAAATTTCAATGGTAGAGCTAACAACCACTGTGTAAATTTCCCCTGGTCATAATCTCCATGTAAACAACAAGTTGCCGCAACCACAATTGGCATTGTTAACCCAAATCATACGTAAGCATGAGAAAGCCTTTGCTTGGGATTACAAAGATATGTTAGGTCTGAACCCTAAACTTTGTACCCATAGGATCTACATTAATGATGGAAGCCTACTACTCCGTCAGCCTCAAAGAAGGATAAACCCAGCATTATGAGAAATACTCAAAACTGAATTGCAAAAGTTGCTAGATGCTAGTTTCATCTATCCAATCTCTTATAGAAAGTGGGTATCACCTTTGGTCATTGTAATGAAGAAGGGAGGAAAATAGAGGATATGTGTGGATTACCAGGAATTGAATAATGCCACAAAGAATGATCATTTTTCTTTACCATTTATTGCTCAAGTCTTGGACACTTTGGCTAGTAAGAAATACTTCTCCTTTCTGGATGGATACAACGGTTACAATCAAATCAACATTGATCTAGAAGATCAAGAGAAGACCACATTCACATGCCCCTAGGGCACATATGCTTATTTTGTATTACCATTTGGCTTATACAATGCACCAACTACTTTCCAGAGAGCTGTAATCACCATTTTTGCTAACATGTCACATGATTTTATGGAAATATACATGGATGACTTCACTACATTTGGTGTCACCTTTGAGGAAGCCTTGAAGAACTTGGAAAGAGTAATAATTAGATGTTAGGAACATAACTTGTCTCTCAATAGTGAGAAATACTTCATGATGATGCAGTAAGGAGTAGTGCTAGGACATTTTATCTCCAAAGTTGGAATCTAGGTAGACCCTGCAAAAATAGAGGTAATTCTCACACTATCTATCCCTAAAAAACAAAAGAATGTTAGGTCTTTCCTAGGACATGTTGGATAGTATAGGAGGTTTATCCAAAATTTTAGTCAAATAGCTAGCCCTTTATATACTTTGCTTACCAAAGAGGCCAAATTTGTTTAGACAAAGAACTGTGATGAATCCTTCCTACAACTGAAGTCACTATTGACAATTGCACCAATACTTAGGGGCCTTGACTGGTCTTTTCCATTTCACATTCATACATATGCTTGAGACTATGCAATCAGTGTTGTCCTAGGACAAAAGTCTAGTAACCTAGAGAATGTAATTTACTACATTAGCAAGAGCCTCTATAGACCAGAGTTAAACTATACAATGATTGAGAAAGAATTACTAGCAATAGTTTATGCTCTGAACAAATTCTGCCATTATATAACTAGTTATCCCATTTTTGTTCATACTGACCATGCAGGAATTAAATATCTCATGAACAAACCTGCCATCACAGACAGGTTAACAAGATGGCTTCTTCTTTTGCAGGAATTAGACATTATTGTCATTGACAAACCTGGGAAGGCAAATGTGGTAGCTAATTATCTATCCAGAATCCACCATGCTGAAGAGGATACTACTCTGATAGATGATGCATTTTGAGATGAGCATTTATTTCATATTGTTGTCCAAAGTCCATGGTATGTTGATATAGCTAATTACCTTGCAGCTAACAAAATGCCAACACATTTTTCTTATAAGGATAGGAGACTTCTTGTAGAAAAAAGGTTTCATTTATCTTGGATTGATAACATACTATTTTACATTGGACCTGACCAAGTAATGTGAAGATGTGTGCAAGAAGATGAGAAATATGACATTCTCCATGCATGTCATAATGACCCATGTGGGGGACACTTTTCCGCAAAAAGGACAACCTAGAAGATTTTAACAACTGGATATTACTGGCCTACACTTCACAAGGATGCAGCTAGCTACACAAGGAGATGTGATAAATGTCAAAGAATGGGCCAACCAACAAAATCAGATGAATTGCTCCTCAATCTATAGGTGGTGGTAACACCATTTGACAAATAGGGCATGGACTTAGCCCAATAGACCCTCCATCCAATGGGAAGTCTTACATCTTGGTTTGCACTGATTATATCACCAAATGGGTTGAAGTAAAAACCATGAAGCATACCTAGGATCACAAGGTTGCATAATTTTTGTTTGATGAAATTTTCACCAGATATGGAGTACCAAGAGAACTTGTTACTGATCAAGGTGCTCAATTCACTTCCAATCTGATTATAGAGCTCATGAAGGAATATAATATCAGACATCAAAAGTCAAGTCCCTATCATCCTCAGGCCAATGGATAGGCTGAATTTACAAATAGGGAAATTTAAGCCATCTTAACAAAAATAGTTCATTTGCACTGCTGGGACTGGACTAGTAGACTATCAGAAGCCATCTGGGCATATAGAACAACCTGGAAAAGCACAACAGGGTTCACTCCATTTGAGCTGTTATATGGAAAAGTAGCAATGCTACCCATTGAATTTGAACACAAAACTTTGTGGACAACACTGGAGTTAAATATTGATCTTCCTACAACATAAGAAGAACGATTGTTGCATCTCAATTCCTTCGATGAAATGCACAAATCTGCCCTAGAGTGCACTGAAATAGTCTAGAAAGATAGGAAAAAGTGGCATGAATCACATATTAAGAACAAATAGTTTCAATTTGGTGATTGGGCATTACTGTATGATTCCAGATTCAAAGAAATACCAGGTAAGTTGAAGACAAGATGGCTGGGCCCATATGAAATAAACCATGTCTTCACCAATGGAGCTGTCTAGTTGACCATAATTGACCTTGTACAATTCAAGCTATTATTTAATGGACATCGGCTAAAGTTGTATCACTAGCCTCAAACAAAAGAAGACTTCCTGCAACAATTCTGACAAGTTTCAAAAGAGCAACAGATAACACTTCCTGTAGCAGAGGGTGAAAACCTTCTTCCTGCAACTCTTCAGTAGAATTCCTTTGAGCATGTCCATAATAAAAACTTTGTGTTTACATGAAGTCCATTTCTCCATTCACTTTATAATTCTTCTTTCCAACTCATCTCATTTCTTTATCTTCCACCCACCCACCTTTCATGTCATCACCATTTTCCTTTCTTTGCTTCAAATAAGAGCCAAGTACGCTGATGCAAGCCATCACCACTATCATTCCAATCTCACCACCTTTTCCCTAGCACGTGCAATGATCGAATGATAGGTATAAAATTTTTAATTTTTTTCCATTTTTAGCACATAGATTTTGATGAATATATCTAGTACTGAAATAAATGTATCATTAGGACATTAAGCCAGTTGCATACCTCATTCCAAGTATGCCAAGTGAGGACACTTGTCAATGTTTTTTAGGGGGTAGGAAAGTGTATTAATTCCTAAAATTTCATTTCTATTTACTCCTAAAATATTTAACGTCACCTCAAATCTATACTTTGCCTTTGTCTCATTAGAGTCTTGTTGCTATATCACACAACTGTCGTACCTTTATTCCCAAATTATCTCTGATTGTCAGACTTAATGTGACCTATAATTAAATTACGTGGAAAACCATAGTAAGAGCTATAATTTATCTTGTTAAAATACATCACCATTGTTCATGTTACGAATAACAGAGGAATTTAGAAAAAGGTCCATAGTTTTAAAAAGAGTAGTCTAAAATTCAAGAAGGAATACGACATTCATCGACTACAGAGCAGACAAATTGAAAATTGGCAAGCACAAATGGGAGGGCAGTTGCAGAGACATGAGCCAGTAGTACATGGTGTTTTAATTTCCTATGTTGAAGTATTAAGAAGGTTTAATGCATGTGGCTGGTTAGGATATTTCTTGAAGCTAACAGAGTTTGATGAAGACACAGCAGCTGAATTTGCAAATACATTTGAGGAAGGGAAAGCAACTATATGGGGATCGAAAGTGGTCACCATAGAAGAATAGATAGTAGAAGTTATTGGGTTACCAATGGTTGGAGAGCACTACTCCAATGTGCACGATGCCAGATCAGCTAGGGCCCAGTTTACCCTACCAAGTGACCCTCCTCTTGTGATCACCAAGCAAGGGTGCAAAAGAATGTCTATCCCTCTGTTGTATAATGAGTTGGCTACGCATATTATCAAGTATTTTACCTGTGAATGAATATTTTCTAATTTGCACACACATCACTTTAAAATACTTAGTTACATAAGGCATAATCTTCCAATGAATGTTCCTAATTTCTTGTACAATATGCTATGCATCAGTGCTGAGGAAACCCAGAAAGGAAATGTCAATTCTATCAGCCACCATGCCCTAATTAAATTGCTAATAGAAAAATATCTTAGGGACATCTCTCCATTGGCATGGTTAGAATTTGTCCAGCATAAAACCCTGCAACCTCAGGTAAACCCTAGTATGCAATCTAGCCATGATGATGCAATACCCATTGGCCCAATTGTTGAGAAAGACACCCAGGGGGCAGAAAATGAAAATATGCAAGAAAGCATGACTTTACCTACTCATGAGAGAAATGTACCTACTTCTACCCAAACAAAATGAAAACACAAATTAGAGGGAGAAAATTTTGTTCCTGCAACCAAGCCACAAAACCCTACAACCTCAAATGGGAAGAAAAGGAAGTCATTTCCTGCAATAGTTGCTCCTACAACAGAGAAACTGAAGAGGGTTAGTAAGAAAAAGGATGTGGATATTAAAGAAACCCCTATGCGAAGAAGCCCTAGAATGAGAGGACAGCTCCCTAGAGTATCCTCAGAAATCCAAATTGTTTCCCCTAAGAAATCTGATGAAGAGCTTCATGTACAAATTATTCTAGATGATTCCCCAAATTAGTTTGAAATTCCAGACATTCCTCAAAATCTAAAAGATAAATGTGAAGCTGAACCTGATGTCTACCAAAATAGCCCCCAAGAAATCCATCAGGATATCTCAGACAGCAAGAAGGAGAATGCCTCAATAACCCATTAATCAGCCTTCTCAGAGACTGCCCTAGTTCCCAATAGAAGAACTTGGTTAACAAGTTTCTTAGAACAGTCATGGAAGGAGTAGAGGAGGAAAAATAACTAGGAAAAAGATTGTGGCCCAATCACCTTGCAGAAACTTCTCTTTGGATTACATAATAAGTATGTTTTGACAACAACCTTATGGGGGGAGGAGAAAAATAAAATGAAGAAGGTAATAACAGAGCAAGGGGAGGAGATTGTAGATTTAAAAGAGAAATTGGCAAGACAAAAACAAACGATAGATCATGCCCCTAAGTCAGCTAATCAAATAATTACTTATAGGCCACCACCTAGAGTTAATGCCATCTTCTTGAAAGAATAGTTTCTCTTGTTCCAACTAATGATGACCATTAAAGATATAGACTCTGAGTTTAAATTATCTCAAGAATTGTATGGCCTATACCATACCTTTCCCTCATGGTAGCATAATTTACTTTGTGAATTGTATATACATAACTTCATTATTCCAGCAGAGAGTGAGTGGAACCCTCTACTTTACATAGGGGATGTACACCTGAGGGCATTAATGTCCTGGATGCACAATGAGGCAAATTATGACAGATATCTAGAAAATTATAGGGAACAAGAGAAAACAAAACCATTGTCATTCAGGGAAGAGAGCAGCAAACCAGATATACTTCTTAGAGATTGCCTCAATCTTACCTATGGAAAAATTAAAGAGGAAACAAGGGATACAAATTTTGGGATTAGAACAAAGGTCTATGCAGAGTATGATGACATGTCCTACTTTGTCTTTCAGAGATCCCTGGCTGGTGCCAGAAGTAGGTGGAGTAGATTACCCAAAGCATTTAAGAAGTCAGAGCCACACAACCCTATCAACCTCCATGCAGCTATTCACAGAGCACCAAAATATCTGCAGCTGGGTAGAAAAATCAGACAAGAACTATGGTGTCCACTCACCATGCAGCCACCCATGCTTCTTTGGCCCCTGTATGACATTAATACTGAAAGGCTTGACAAGCTATAGGAGGATCACAGAGTGGATGTCTGGGAGAAGACAAGGGGATTCTATTACTCTTTCAAGAGCCAAAGATGAGGAAGGACAAAGGTTGGTGATTTTCAAGTAACTACTAGAAGATGCAATGCTTGAGGACAAGAATTCAACTTACCAGGGGGCAGATGATGAGACCATTTAGTGTCTCTATTATATTAATCTTTATACTCTATTTTTAAGTATTACCAAAACTTTTGTGGACATATAATCAGTTGAACTTATGTCAAAGTATAGTTAGAACCGTCAAACCCATGGGTAGATAGATATGTCATGTTTTTCCAATATCATATATATTGTAGTATTTCATATAGCAATTAGAATATGTGTTCTAATATTTGGCTCAATTTGATTAAGTTTACTTGTATGAATATTTGTGTACGTTAACTAACCTACCAGGAAGGAGGAATAGCTTGAGAGTGATCGACAACATTTAAAAAGGATGTTGAATACCAGCTGTGAATGGTTAACCATCATGGAACCATAAGACACAGTGACTACAAATGAGGAGCCATTGCTCCAAAAATTCAGGAATGTAGCACTGCTATATTCCCTCTACACTCTCATCATGTTGACTTGGTCACCCAGACTTCATCGCATATGTCGTGGGCTGTTACATTTCCCTTTTCTTCTCTGGCGTGATTTCGGTCAGATCTTTTCCTTTTCTATTTTAGAATAAAAAGTCGATCCTCTATTTATAGGGATTGGACTGGTTTGAAAAGTTGGAAGTTTTTGGAATACATTGTTCTGTTTTATCTTGCACAACAAGTTCATTTCCATTTTTATGTATTGTTCTTATATAATCAGTTCTTGAAATATAATGAAGTGACTTTTGGTTTATCTTCTGTGTTAGTAGATTAGCAAAATCCAACCAAGGGGGGCCACTTGGGAGGTAGATTAGAGTAGAGTAGAGTAGATTTACTTTCAACATTCCCAACATTTTAGATAGAAGATTACAGTTTCTTCCTATAACATTATACTTTGTGAATGTTCTTGCAGCACCTGCAAGGATAGTTATAGTAAATTATCTAGGTTGAAAGAATAGGTTTAAGTAGAGTTTACAATTTGTAGTATTCATTTCAGTAAGGATTAAGTGTGTTTCCTTTTCTATAGCTCTAGTTTAGATTCCTTTCATGCATTTTACCTTCCTGCAGCATAGGTAGAATGACTCTTTAAGGGACTTAGTGCACATACTATGTTGTACCATTTCAAGTATACGTCCCTAGATTGACAAACTAAATGCACCTCATGATGGGAGAAGTAATCCTTAGATTGAATAAACTATTCCTAAGAGAGGCCTTGGGCATGATTACTAAGCACCTATTGTGAGGCGGTTCACCCGTAAGACCACTTACAACCCCTTAAGACCCCTTAACAATTATTATGACCCCTAAGATGTATAGAGAGGGGTCATAGATGGTCCTAAGCGGTCATAAGGGGTCCTAGGACACATTACCATGTCTTAGGACCCCTTATGATCCCTTAGGACCCCTTACCATATATCTTAGGGGTCGTAAAGGGTCACAATGAGTCATAAGGCATCCTAGGGCATATTATTTTGTCTTAGGACCCCTTAAGACCCCTTAACAACCTTTACAACCCCTAAGATGTAGAGATGGGTCTTCAATGATCCTAAGTGGTCATAAGACATCCTACGACACATATGACACATTAATGTGTTGTAGGACCACTTATGACCCCTTACGACTGTACGCACCCTAACATGGTCACCTAGACTTTGGGCCCCATTTATCATTTTATCAATTTATCAAATTTCTGAATCAATGCTTTGAAACATTTTCAATTCAAATCAATTTCCTTGATCAAATTGTAATCAATTCAATTATTCAATTATTTAAATATTTCCTAAGGTTTGATCATTTTTATCTAATTAAAAGATTTAATTTTCTTTTAAATTAAATAAAATTTATCTTATTTAATTAAAGGATTTAATCTCCCTTTTAATTGAATAAAATTTATCTTATTTAATTAAAGAAAATTTCTCCCTTTTAATTAAATAAAATTTCTCTTATTTAATTAAATTAAATTCCTCCCATTTAATTAAATAAAATTCTTCTAATTTATTTCATTGAAAGAAAACCCCTTTTTTTATTAAATAAATAAAAATCCCCACTTAAAGCACTTTATTTGTTGAAAAGGGCAATAAATTAAATGAAAAAGTAAATAAAAATCCCTTTTTCATCACATCTTCCTAAGTGGTGGGTTTTTGCCTCTTAATCTCAACCATTGATCAATTCTTTTTGCCTCTTAATCTCAACCGTTCACTTTCCTATATAAGGAAATCTCTCCTCATTTGATAATCATCAATCAATCATCAATCATCTTTTTCATAGTATTGTTATGCTACAGGTTTGGAGAGCAATTTTGGAGGAGGATTTGAGCACTTGAGCTTGGATATTGCAACTTCTCTCTTCTTGTCTCATTCTTCTTGCATTCATGGCTACTCATATAGATTAGATTCATGTTTATTTTCATAGATTAATCTTGCATTTGTATTTCCTTTCATAGATTTAGCCATGCATTGTTATCATTTAGATTAATTTTCTTTCATGCATTGTAATCATATAGAGTAGATCTCATTTTCATGCATTTGAATCTCTCATTTCATGGTGTACTTGCATAGGCACTAACTAGGTCAATCTGAGGGCCTCCATTTCACACTTTTGCATTCCATGACTAGAGAGCTATGGATCGATATTTGAGGCCTCATTCTTGAGCAACCTTGGATGGAATGATTCATAGAAGTGTGTCAACATTTATGGACACAACGACCCCTTACCATACATCTTAAGTGTCATAAAGGGTCATAAGGGGTTATAATGGGTTCTAGGACATGTTAATGTGACATATGACCCCTTAAGACCCCTTACAACCCCTTAAGACACATTACCATTCACTAGTGTATGGTAAGGTATCCTAAGGGGTCTAAGGGATCCTAGGACACATTAATGTGTCATAAGATACCTTAACAACCCTTATGGACTTTAATATGTAGAGAGGGGGGTCTTCAAGGATCATAATGGGTCGTAGGACACATTAATGTGTCTTAGGACCCCTGTTGACCCTTAGGAAACCTTAGGACCCCTTACCATACATCTTAGGGTTCGTAAAGACTCTTAAGGGGTCATAAGGGGTTCTAATACACATTAATGTGTCCTAGGATCCCTTAAGACCACTTACAAACTCTTAGGAAAAATTAATGTGTTGTAGGACCCCTTACAACCCCTTACCATACATTAGTGTATGGTAAGGGGTCCTAAGGTGTTTTAAAGGGTAATACGACACAATAATGTGTACTAGGGCCCCTTAAGACCACTAAGAACCCCTTACCATTCATTATTTTATTGTAATGGGTCATAAAGGGTCTTAAGGGGTCCTACAACACAATAATGTGTCCTAGGTCCCCTTAAGACCATTGACTACCCCTTAGCATCGCTTACCATTCATTAGTGTATGGTAAGGTGTCCTAAGGGGTTTTAAGTGATCTAAGGGGTCCTAAGACACATTAAAACCCTTACAACCCCTCAGATTTAGAGAGAGGGGTCCTCAAGGGTCTTGAGGGGCCATGAGGGGTTCTAAAACACATTAATGTGTCCTAGGATCCCTTGTGACCCCTTAGGACCCCCTATCATACATCTTAGGTGTCTTAAAAGTTTGTAAGGGATCATGAAAGGTCCTAGGACACTTTAATGTTTCTTAGGACCCATTAAGACCCCTTAGGATCCTGTTAGCCCCATATAGACCCAAATTAAAAAATTCAGAATTTGGGTCTCCTCCATGCCAATCATTTCTCAAATGAACATTGCATCTATTAAGCATGAGTATTGAACCACTTTGAAGCACTTTGAATCTTGGTTCAAAGTAGTTCAAAGAGGTTCAAAGATTTCAAAATGGTTCAAACTAGTTCAGGCAGTTCAAATGTTCAAAGTAGTCCAAATCAGTTCAAGGTTCAAAGGGTGCAGAGGTTCAGAGATTTAGAGGTTCAGTTCAAAAGTGCAGTTCACGGGTTTCTTAGTTTAACATGGTTCACAGTGGTTTAAGATTTCAATGTGTCCAAGTTCAAGTTCTGATAATTCGGCAAGTTCAAGGTTCAAAGGTTTAACTAGTTCAGCAGTTCAATCTGTCTCAATAGTTAACTGTTGACAACAGATTTAGTTAATATTACACAGAGTTTGGTATTATGATGCCGGGTAAAAATGATGATAAAGATCCATATGAAGGTTTGTGTGGAAGGAAATATCAAAACAATGAATCTCAATTCAAATTGGTTATTCATGTGTAAAATTTGACATGAAGAATGCTTACAATTTCCAATGCAACCCATAACCACGAATTTGGCAATGACAGAAACTACAGTCATCTTTCAAGGGGCATAACTTTAAACTTCACCGTTGGATCGGTCTCCTTTTTGCATATGTTTTTGTAAGCCTAATTGTCTAAATCCTCACCAGAGAGATTAGAAAAATTTTTATTCCTTCAAAAGATATTGCTGACTGAGTACGAGTCTATCCAAGGTGACCAGCAACCCAGAATCTGCAAAATCCAGAAAAATACAGTCATCTTTCGAGGGGTATAACTTTTAATCCAACCATTGGATCAAGCTGATTTTCAGATATGTTTTAGAAATTCAAATTATCTAAAACCTCTTCAAAGAGTTTTTTCATATTCTTGGCGCATCAAAATTTATGGATGTCTGAGTGCACCTCTATCAAAACTGCCCATGACTGTCATGAAATGATGACAACTCTTTAGCACCAGCAAATGCCACCTGTCCAAATATATTTTAAAAGCATTGAATTATGTCTTTATAAGCTTTGCATAAATATTTTATGAAGATATAAAACTAAAGGAAGCATGCATATTATCGGAAGGAAGGAAACAAATTAAAGGTTTTGAGTGAAAACAGTTTCAAGAATCAATTATTATAACTGATAAGAATCATCGGGCAAGAAAATAAATAGAGGATAGAAAGACAGAGCAGGGGTTCCGGTTTTCCAAACTTGAGACTTTGTGCTGGGGGAGGAATATATTTTAGTTTTAATGCAGAGTAGGGGAGATATTATTTCCAGATAATGATTGATGTACAGGGGCAGCATAGCTTTTGATGTTTTGCTGTGTTCAGAGAAGGAAATGTCTGCATATTAAAACTTTGTTTTTAAATGCTCTCTTTTTTATCAATGTTTATCTTTGAATGATATTGGTATTTTTGAATGCACA
>MU226557.1:725347-764687 GCA_018584345.1 Thuja plicata
CAAGCGTATGGCACTGAATCAATGACAAGTCAGGAGGGTTCACAAAGGAACCAGAGTGTCACAAAAGTGACCAAAAGATATGTACAAACTAAAGCATATAATCGTCAAGACTGAGTATCGATAGATAAAGTGTTTGAGTATAACTCCAATTGTAAAAAATGTGAGCAATGTCGATAGAATAGCGATAGTAGGTAGACACAGTGAGAACCACTGGTGACTGAAACGAGAGAGATGCTCAAATGAAGCGATCATAGCATAAGCTATACATGAGTAGGCAAACGCAGTGAGAACCACTGGTGACTGATGTGAGGGAGATTCTCAAGAAGAGAGAACTTTGTATAATCTAAGTGACAGCAGGCAGATGCAGTGAGAACCACTGGTGACTGTCACAAAGTAGATCCAAAAGATAATAAGACAATGCCCCCAAGACTAGGAGGGTTGCCATGAGAGTATGACCAGTTTCAATCCATGTGAGTTGGTGTCTTGATGGGAACTTGAAAGCAAATGAAAGCAGGGATGCAGGAAAGCAAATGCGTAAAGCCAAGGGGTGTTGTGATAGATATAGCATTGTGGAACAAGAGGCTTCTTTTTACCAGGTTTTCACTTTCTTGGCAGAAATTCTTTTTTTTTTTGCTACCATGACGCCTGTTTGCCAGGTTTTCATCAATGACACTTTTTTTTTCTTTTTCTCTCTTTTTTTTTTGTATTTTTTAATTTTTTTGTTTTTTTGAAATATATGATTTTTTTGGAGATACATCAAAGCGCCTATTGCTAGGTTTTCACTAAGATGATCATTTTTTAGGACTTTTTCAGATTTTTAGGATTTTTTGAGGTCTTTAGTATATACATGAGCATACTGAAGATGTCTCAGCTGTAGAACCGCTTCAAATGAAGAGCGTTGATGGGCTCTTTGAGTTGTTCTCCTTCAGTAGTAGAGAGTTGATAGGTACCAAACCCAAACACTATAGTAACAATATATGGACCGAGCCAATTAGGTTCAAACTTGCCTTTCTGGACCCGATGTTGCTAATTTTTAGGGTTGTCTCTCAGAACGAGATCACCCACTTGGAAGTCTCTTGGTCGGACCTTCTTGTTATAGATTTTAGACATCCTCTTTTGGTATGCTCTCAGGTGATCGAATAGCACTTGGCGATGTTCATCAAGTAATTCCAGCTCTTGTAGCTGAGATATTCTAGTATCTTCATTAGTGATGAGGCCTTTCAGAGAGACTCACAAAGAAGGAATCTCGACCTTAATAGGTAGCACCGCATCTTCCCCATAAACCAATGCATAGGGTGTAGCTCTTGTTGGTTTTCTTATAATTTTCCTATATGCCTAAAGAGCTAGATTAATCCAGAGATGCCAGTCTCATCCGGATTTAATTACTGTGCGATGCAGGATTTTAAGGATTGTTTTGTTGGAAGCTTCCGCCTGTCCATTACCCTGAGGATAATAGATGGAAGACCAGTGTTGAGTAATTTTGACCTTAGAGAAAAGCTCTGTCAAATCCTTATTTTTAAACTATCCCCCATTATCTGTGATAATCACTGAGGGTACACCATGCCTGTAGATGATGTAATTGAGAATAAACATTGCTACTATTTTGCCATTGGCAACGGTGAGAGGGACTGCCTCCACCCACTTAGTAAAATAATCCATAGCTGTAATGATAAACTTATGTCCGTTGGAGGATGAGGGGTAGATCTGACCCACCAAATCAAAGGCCCATTGCTGAAATGGCTAGAAATTAATGAATGGAATCAGCTCCTTGGCTGGAGCATGAATCAAGTTTCCATGTAATTGACATTGTTTGCAGGACTTGGCAAACTACGTTGCTTCTTTTTCTATGTCTGGCCAGTAGTAACCAGCTCTAATAAGTTTGCAGGCCAATGTTAGGCTGTTAGAATGTGACCCACAGATGCCTTCATGCACCTCTACTAATGCTTGTTTGGACTCATCGGGTTCTAAACACCTAAGGAGGGTACCATATAGACTACGTCTATACAAGTCATTAGCAATGATGATGAACTGTGAAGCACTGCGGATTAGGTGATGTTTCTCATTCCAGGAGTAAGTGTTTGGAATGATCTGGTCACGTAGGTAGGAGAATATGTGGTGGTAGCAGGATGAGTCATGTCCTATGATAGAACAAATCATCTGGGAGTCAGGGGAGTCATAGGCTAGGTAGCGTAACGTCTCCACTAGGAATTCATGTCAAAAATCATTTTTAGGCATTTGCAGCATAGAGGCAAGAGTAGCCATGGCATCTGCTGCTTTATTATCTGCCCTTAGAACCTGTTGAAATGTGATGTGAGTAAAATACTATTTAAGATCATCAACCAACCGTTTGTAGGGTATCAACTTATCGTCTCTTGTCTGATAGATATCATTAACCTGATTGATGACCAATTGGGAATCTCCAAGAACATTCAGTTCATCCATGCGCCACTCAAGGGCGATCTTCATACCGTTGATGAGAGCTTCATACTCAGCAATGTTGTTTGTACAAGGAAACAACATTTTGTATGCTTTTGGTAATGAGTATCTTTGAGGTGCAATGAACAGGATCCCAACACCTGACCCCTGTTGGGTAAATGAACCATCGAAAAATATAGTCCACGAGCGATGTGTAAGAAGTAATATGGACTCATCTGGAAATTCAATGTGCAATGGTTGATGATCAACTAGAGGTGCCTCCACCAACTGATTTGCTATTGCTTGGCCCGTAATGGCTTTCCTTTCAACATATTCAATATCAAACACACTGAGAAGCATGACCCATTTAGCGAGTCTACCTGTGAGGGTAGCTTTACTGAGCAAGTATTTCAGAGGGTCAATTTTAGCAACCAGACGTGTAGTATGAGCCAACATATAGTGTCACAATAATTTTGAAGCAAACACCACTACAAGGCAAGCCTTCTCTATAGTAGAGTATTTTGTTTCATAGGAGACCAGAGTCTGACTAATGTAATAAATAGCCCTTTCTTTCTTGTGCTGATCTTCCTGAGCCAATAGGATACCCAATGATGTAGCCATAGAAGATATGTAAAGTATAAGTGGCTTCCCATGAATGGGAGGCATCAAGATTGGCGGGTTGGCAAGATATTGCTTGATTTGCGTGAACCCTTCATCACATTCTTTATTCCACTGATAAGTCACACCCTTGTGCAAAGTCTTGGTGAATGGTTGTGACTTATCCACCAGTTGAGAGATAAAACACCAGATAGACTACAGTCAGCCTTGAAGTCCTCTCATTTGTCTGATATTCTTAGGTGGCAGCATTTCCAGAATAGCTTGTACTTTTGTAGGATCTACTTCAATACCTTTGGCAGATATGATATAGCCAAGTAGCTTGCCAGATGTTACGCCAAAGGCACATTTCTTAGGATTAATTCTAAGATTGAATTGTTCCATACGGTCTAGGATAGGTCCTAGATCAACAAGATGTTTGTTTCGGTGCATACTCTTAGCCAAATTGTCATCCACGTAATCTTCCATAGTTTTATGCATCATATCATGAAATATAGTGGTAACTGCTCTCTGATATGTAGCTCCAACATTTTTGAGTCCGAAGGGCATGACATTCCAACAAAAGGTGCCCCAAGCACATGTGAAAGTTGTTTTCTCTTGGTCCTCTGGTGCAATCTTTATCTAGTTATAGCCAGAGAAACCATCCATTAATGATTACATTTCATATCCAGCTGTCATATCTACGATCATATCAATGTTAGGCAATGGAAAATCATCCTTCAGACATGCCAAATTCAGGTCTCTAAAGTCTGTGTAGACTCTTATAGATTTATCATGTTTGGACACTGGAAAAATATTGGAGATCCATTCTACATAATCAATGACTCTGATAAACACTGCTTTGAGCAATTTCTCTAACTTAGCTTTGACAAGTAGAGCTACGTGTGGATGCATCTTGCGAAGCTTCTGCTTGACAAGCTTAACACCTGGTGTGATGGATAGATGATGCATGATTAAATTAGGGTCTAATCCAGACATATCTGAATATTTCCATGCAAAGTTAATCTTTTTCTTTCTGAAGAATGTGATGAATTCCTCTCTTTCGACCTCTTATAAGGATTGTGCCAAGTGAATGATCTGCGGTTCTGCCTCTGTACCCAAGTTGATAGGTTGAGTTGGTTCAATAAGGACAGATGATCTTTCCTAAAAATGACTAGGAAGTGCATTAAGTATCTCATCCTCAGGCGCCTCAAAGAGGTTTTCACCCTTGGATACGTCATTTATTTTGACTATTTGTGGCTCTGATACTTCCACTAGGTGGTTTTCACCATCAGAGCACCTATTTTTTCTTCTTTTTATTTTGTGACTAAGATACTTGATATCAGCCTCAGTCATGTTGACACTTGCTTCGCTAGTAGGAGATGTTATAGGTTTGACGACATGTAGGTAACAAGCAAGAGCATAATCATTCTATAACATAAGGACTTCATTGGATGGGGAAGCGGAGTTCCAGTCTATAAGCTCAAGATGGCGGAGTGAAAGAGGAGTGATGGGTTCAAGTACGTTCACGATGTAATCATCAAAGGCATGAACAAGTAAGTCGAGACCCAAAGTGATCTCTTCCAAAGGTATAGTCGAATCCCTTTGATTCCTAATGACCATAGTAGACGACATGTCAACACCTAGGGAGTCAGACTCATGTGGCCCTACACTAGACCATTCACCTACTTTGAGAAGGTTTTCATATGCATTTTTTGTATCTGTATCTCTATCAGAAGTGGCCTAGGATAAGTTGTCGAACTCATATTCATGGGAGTCTGTTTCATCATTAGGTCTCATATCCAGGGAGTGAGTAAAACCAACTCTTTGTCCCCAGTTGGAATGAGTTCTACCTAGAACTTCTGCTATGGTCAAATGAGTACCTATAGACCCAGATACCTCAGTAGTGTTTGTATCATCACTTGCCTCTTGTGTAAGGAGAAGTGATTGGAATTCTTGATCAAACCATTCTTGAAAGTGCGGTGGTATGAATAAATCACTCTGATGACTAGGGTTCAGAGTATATATATCTTTCCACTCTTCATAAGTTAATGGAGTGATTGAAGTAGTAGTGTCAGAATCACTGTCAGTGTCTACAGTACTGACACAATGGTACAAAGTTGTCTGGTTCAGCAAAGAATGTTGCCAGGTCTGGTGGAATAGGATAAGGGAACGTATCCTCATCAGAGCTGTCTTCTGGTTCTGCAATGTGAGGTGTTTCCTCAGATGTTGGTTTCTTATATTCTTGAGGTACAAACTTATTTATTCTCAATTGAAATGTGAGTTTTTGGAAGCCTATACCTGTAGAGTCGCGTGTTCTGTGACCAATAGCTTCAAGTTGTGCAATCAAACCCTTATGATTTGCACCTATGGGGCCATCTCCTTTATAGCCAAAGCGTTGCATAATAGATAAGCCCTTGCCATAATTCTTAGTTTTCATGTCATAAGGAGGAATAATTTCAGAGTTTTCTTCTCCTTTGTAGATCCAAGCCTTGATGGCTCTATTTTCAGCTTCTTCTTCTAATGGTACGGTGGCTTGTACAAAGGTACTACCATACTTTGTCAGAGGGGAAGCCATAGAAGGTTTAGTTTTCTCATAAGGTCTCCCAAAAGAATGGGGAGACAAAGGCAAAGATGTGATGGATAATATAGGTCTAATCTGATATCCTCCCATATCAGTTTCTTTGAGAGTTAAGTTCTTTTCCATTTCTTTTAATTTATCCTCAAAGATTTCAACAAATTCCCTGTTGGTAGGCACAAGGATGTCAACAGATTTAGTGAGGGCATTGCAATCATAGCGTGTGTTCGTAGGTATAGTCACCTCAGAGCCTTGGAATGGGAACTTAATGCACTGATGATATGTAGAAGGGACAACTTGCATTTCATGAATCCATGGCCTTCCTAGTAGGATGTTGTATGCCAAAGGGATGTCAAGAACTTGACAGATAACATCGTGTTCAACGGGACCGAATCTAATTGGAAAAACAACTAAACCCTTGGATTTACATTCTTCCTCATCATAGGCTTTAATGGTTATCTTTTTGCGAGCATCAATGCGGTCTTCGCCATAGCCTAACTAAATAAGGATGATTTGGCTCAAAATGAGAGCTTAAAAAATACTAAGAGAATAATAGACAGAAGATAGAAGAAATTTTTGAACTTGCTCCATGCTGAAACAATGATGAAATGCATTGTTTTACTTGCAAAATAAGAGTACAAACATGATCCCAAGATTTTCAAAACTAATTCAAATGTGATGACAGAAATAGATGTTCTGCCCCATGGTGGGCGCCAGAAATGCATGTGTTAATTTTGGCCTTGTTAATCAATCACACACTTCAACATAGTCCTTCTTCACCAGGTACATACAAGACTGAATATGAGATTATTCATCTTATCTTCCTATGTTATTTGACCTATTGCCTTCTATCTAGATGGGGTTTTTGAAATTGCTCTCAGAATGAGAGTCTCACAACCATGAACCAATCTAAGAACGAAGGATTTATCATGATAAACGCAATACAATGCAAGATTATGCTAAGAAATGAAAGATGTGAGATAATCTAAACATGATTGCTAAATGCCATTATTCTAGAAATTGAAGTTATGCTATTGCAATATGAAATTATTCTATATGAGCTTATCAAGAAAATGAGACAATAATTCAGTATTCTAACAATGCAAAAGTAAGTGAGTAATCAGGGGTTTTGAATGAAGAATGAGAGTTATTTTATAGACTCTAAGAGGATCAGAATAGAAACTTTCCTTTTTGAAATAAAACAAATAGAAAAGCCAGTTAAAAACAGAAAGCTTTATTAAAAAGAATTCAATAAATTGTTTTCTTCCTACTTTAACCGTTTTCTTTCTTTGATTTAATATTGTTTTATTTGAATTTAATTGTTTTATTTCTCTTTAAAGCACAATTAATTCAAAGTTTCCATTTCTGAATAGAGATAAGATTTTTGAGAGAATATCCAATTAATTAAATAAATATGACCTCATAATTGCTTTTTCTCAATTATCTGAATAATTAAATTCAATTATTGAAATGAGGATATTTATTTAATAATTAAATATTATTTAATTCCTTTTTCACGTGTCTCGGCTAAAGAGGGTGAATTTTATTTAATTAAAGTGCTAGGACTTTATAATTAAATTAATTCAATCATAGGGTTTATTTAGCCAATTGGTATTTAGGAATTAAACATGATGTAAGATTAATACAGATTTAGGATTTTCTGCATTTGACACTCAGGTTGAGTAGAGTCAGTGAAAACTCAGAATTGCCTAGTACAATAGGACTTTGATGATTCAGAAGAATGACAAATGCAACAAACTTGGTTAGGGTTGCAAGATGCCAATTTTGGGGTGTTACAACATTAATGTAGAGAGGGTGGTCTTAAAGGGTCATAAAGGGTCCTATGACACATTAATGTATCCTAGGACCCCTTATGACCCCTTATGACACCTTACCATACATCTTAGGGATATTAAAGGGTCCTAAGGGGTCATAAGGGGTTATAGAATGCATTAATGTGTCCCACAACCCCTTAAGACCCCTTACCATACATTACTGTATGGTAAGGGGACCTAAGGGGTGTTAGAGAGTTTTAGGACACAATATTGTGTCCTAGGACCCATTAACAACCCTTACAATATCTAAGATGTAGAGAGAGGGGTACTAAAGGGTCATAAGGGGTCCTACGACACATTAATGTGTTTTAGACCCCTTTTGACCCTTAGGACACCTTAGGGCTCCTTACCATACATCTTAGGTGTCGTAAATTATCCTAAGGGGTTCTTGGACACGTTAATGTGTCATATGACCCCTTAAGACTGCTTATGAGCCCGTAAGACTCCTTAAAATTAATTATTATATGGTAAGGGGTCTTAAGGGGTCATAGAGCTCCAAAGGGTTCTTAGGACACATTGATGTGTTCTACGACCCCTTAACAACCCTTACGACCCCTAAGATGTAGAGAGAGAGATCATGAAGGGTGCTAAGGGGTCATAAGGGGTTGCAGGAAACATTAATGTGTTCTAGGACCCCTTATGACCCCATAGGACCCCTTTATCATACATCTTAGGGGGTTGTAAAGGGTTGTAAGGGGTCATAATGGATCCTACAACACATTAATGTGTCTTAAGACCCCTTACAGACCCTTCTAGAACCCCTTAACATTTGTTAGTGTATGTAAAGGGGTCTGAAGGTTTCCTAAGAAACATTATTGTGTGGACTATGACCCCTTAAAAAACCCTTACGACCCATATGAAGTAGAGAGAGGGGTCTTAAAGGGTCATAAGGGGTCTTAGTACATATTAATGTGTCCTAGGACCCCTTATGATACCTTAATACACCTTACCATACATCGTATGGGTATTAAAGGGTCCTAAGGGGTCATAAGAGGCTATAGAACACATTAATGTGTCTTAGGACCTCTTAAGACCCCTTATGACCCCTTACCATACATTAGTGTATGGTAAGGGGTTCTAAGGAGTGTTAGGGAGTTATATGACTTGATAATGTGTCATATTACTCATTAACAACCCTTACACCACCTAATATGTAGAGAGGGGTCCTAAAGGGTAGTAAGGGGTCCTAAGACATATTAAAGTGTCTCAGGACCCCTTAGGACCCCTTACCCTATATCTTAGGGATGTTAAAGGGGCCTAAGGGGTGATAAGGGGTTATAGGACCCCTTATGAGCCCTTAGGAACAATTACCATACATCTCAAGGGTCCTAAAAGGTCATAAGGGCTCCTATGACACATTAATGTGTCTTAAGACCCTCACAACCGCTTAAGACACATTTACATTCACTAGTGTATGGTAAGGTGTCCTAAGGGGTTGTAAGGTGTCTAATGGGTCCTAGGACACATTAATATGTCATAAGACACCTTAACAACCCTTATAACTCTTAAGATGTAGAGAGGGGGGTATTCAAGGGTCCTAAATGGTTAGAAGGGGTCCTAGGACACATTAATGTGTCATGGCACCCCTTTTGACCCTTAGGAAACCTTAGGAACCCTTACCATACATATTAAGGGTCATAAAGCCTCTTAAGGGGTTCTAAGACACATTAATGTGTCATAGGATCCCTTAAGACAACTTAGAATTTCTTAGGACCCCTTATCATTCATTAGCGCATGGTAAGGGGTCCTAAGGGGTCATAAGGGGTATAAGGGGTCATAGAGCACATTAATTTGAGGACCCCTTAATGACCCTTATGACCCCTAAGATGTAGAGAGAGGGGTCTTCAAGGTTGTAATGGGTGATAAGGGGTCCTAGGACACATTAATATGTCCTAAAACTCCTTATGACTCCTTAGAACACCTTACGACCCCTTATTATACATCTTAAGGATTTTAAAGTGTCTTAAGGGGTCATAAGAGATTCTAGGACACATTAATGTGTCCTATAATACCGTAAGAGCCCTTACGACATCTTATCATACTAGTGTATGGTAAGGGGTCCTAAGGGGTCTTTAAAGGTCCTATGACATAGTGACATGTTCTAGGTCAAGTTAACAACACTTATGACACCTAACATGTAGAGAGAGGATTACTAATGTGTCATTAGGGGTCTTCAAACCCCTTATGACCCATTTCCCTATATCGTAGGTGTGATAAAGGGTCATAATGGGTTCTAGTACAAATTAATGTGTCATAGGACCCCTTAAGATCCCTTACAACCTCTAAGACCCCTTACGATACATTAGTGTATGGTAAGGCATCCTAAGGGGTCTTAAAGGGTCCTACAATATAGTAATTTCCTATGACCCCTTACAATTCATTCATTTATTGTAAGGGGTCATAGGGGGTTTTATGGGGTACTATAATACAATAATATGTCCTAGGACCCTTTAAGACCACTAACAACCCCTTAGCACCCCTTACCATTCATTAGTGTACGATAAGTTTTCCAAAGGGGTTGTAAGGGGTCTAAAAGGTCCTACGACACATTAAAAACCCTTATAACCACTAATATTTAGAGAGAGGGGTCCTCGAGGGTCCTAAGGGGTCATACGGGGTTTTAGGACACATTAATGTGTCCTAGTATCCCTTATAACCCTTTAGGACCACTTATCATACAACTTAGGTGTCTTAAAAGTTTTTAAGGGGGCATGAAGGGTCCTAGGACACATTAATGTGTCTTAGGACCCCTTAGTACCCCTTACCATTCATTAGTGTATGGTAAGGGGTCCTAGGGGGTTGTTAGGGGTATAAGGGGTCCTAGGACACATTAATGTGTCCTAGGACCCCTCAACAATCCTACGACACCTAAGATGTAGAGAGAGGGGTCCTCAGGGATCATAAGGGGTTCTATGACACATTAATATGTCCTAGGACCCCTTAGGACTCCTTACCATGCATCTTAGGGTTCATAAGGGGTAATAAGGGGTCCTAGGACACATTAGTGTGTCTTAAGACCTCTTAAGACCCCTTAGGACCCCTTAACATTCATTAGTATATGGTAAGGGGTCTTGGGACACATTAATGTATCCTAGGACCCCTTGAAAATGCTTAGGACCCTTAAGGTGTAGAGAGAGGGGTCCTAAGGGGTCGTAATGGGTCCTCACCTTCTCTCTCTCTCTCTAATGAGTCTTATGACTATTAATGTGTTCTAAGGGTTTCTAATGGGTCCTAATGTTTTATAATATGTCTTAATGGGTCCTCAGGGTTCCTAGGACCACTTAGAACCCATTGGAACCCCTTAGGAAATAGTAGAACACATTTGAGCTGATTAGTGTGTCCTACAATGTTTAATGCATTCTAAGGGGTCCTAAGAGGTCCTAATGTATACTAAGAGGTTTAATGGGTCCAAATTTGTCCTAAGGGGTTGTAATGGGTCCTAAAGGGTTGTAGGACCACTTATGACCCATTATGACCCCCTATGATACATTAGAACCACTTAGAACTCTAAAGACATGTTGTCGTAGTTTTTATTTTCAATAAAATTAAATGACAACTATATTAAAATTTAATATTTCCATTTAAATTTAATATGGTTCTTTTTAAACTCTAAGTTTATCCTAGTAAATGAATAAATTCATTTATTTATTTATTTATTTTGGATCTTTTACATTTATTTTTTATTTTTCATTTACTTTTAGTCTTTGATAATATATTATTAAATTTTTGTCCCAAGTTTTTAAGTTTATTTTTTAATATATTAGTGGCACTTATATTTTAAATGTAATACAAATAATATTTTTAATTTACAACTTACCAACTTAGTATGACCCTTAAAAAATCATTTCATATGACATGAGCGGACATTTAAAATCTCTTTGCATTTTTGTATTATCATGTTGTATGTAATATGAAATAAAACTTCTTGATACCATATGGAAAGCGGACCTTTTCAAGTTAGATGTGTTTCAATTTACATATATAATAATTTGCAAACCTTATTAAAACTTCTACCGCATTTCCAATGTTTGGATCTTTTTATATACATTTTAATTTTACATGTAATATGAGCATTGGAAGTCAAAACTCCCGATTAAACTCAATTGGCAGAGATTTTATATTGTTTTGCGTATATATGTAAGAGTTTGAGAGTCTTCAAAACTCTCATTATCCTAGGAGTCTGAGAGTTGAAGTCAACATTTCGTGGAAGAAGATGTAAACTCCTACTACCGTTAAAACTCAACTCCAGTTTGTTGAGCGTCAAGCTTCTTATTTATTACCAGTTTACATTCATTTTGGATTTCCTTATAGTTTGAGGTCTTCGAATTTATTTCTAGGGTGCTGGTGTTCACATTTTTCCCTTTCATCCAAGGGTTTTGTACCTAAATCTTAGACATTTTCTCCATAAAGTGGGTCATTTTTGCATAAAAAGTAATTTTATTGAGGTTTGTAGTGGTCATTTTTACCAGTATGTGGATCATTTTTTCTCTTTGATAGTTTTTATATGTATTATGCTTCTCATTTCTGCTATATCCAGGGTTTGTGAACACCATTTTTAGTCAAGAACGATTGTTGTTGCAGTCACTGGTCCATTTTAATAGAAATTTGATTTGTTTCTATTAAAAATGATATTCTATTCTTGCAATAGTATGAAAAATTTGCAAACTCTACATGTGTAAAAGTAATGCAAAAATAAAAGCTTTTCATTCAACTAAAAGGCCTTGTAATTCTCATAATTTTTCCAAATTTTGGAAATCAGAGTTTTCTATTTGAGATGAGAAATATAACAATAATTTTTTCCCCAAAAGTTGAGATACTTGTTTCCATAAACCTTGAGAAAATTGGCCTTTCCCATATGCATTATGAGCCATAGCGTGAAAAACTTGCAAACATTTGCCTTATACCAACTTTGGTCATTACCCATTATGAGAAAAGTTATGAAGTAAAGCTACAACATAGTTGAAGAATGTGTCTTTATGTGTAGTTGTTCCAAAAAATGATGATTGCAAAATTATCATCATATGCTATCCTTCATGAAAATCAATGTGCAATGCTTCCAAAAATTTCCATTTACAAGTCTTCACTTTTCCCTAAATCAGAAGTTTTCAGGTCTTTTGCATATGCAACTATATGTTTCTCTACATGCGATGTAAGATGAAATCTTACCCAAAACCTTGAATGTCATTCCTTCTTTGTTTCCAAATTTGGAAGTTTTTGTACCCATTACATGTACTGTTGCATGTAATCAAAGATGTCACTACCCCAAAAAGTTTCTTACCAATTTATATCTAGATTGTAGGTTTTCATACCAGCTCCATGTTTAGTTACTTTTAATGAAGCACACAGTAGCATCCATAACTTCCACTACTGTCATTTCAAAAATACAAACTTTTTACCCCAACTACATATTTTGTTGCATGTAGTTGAATACACAATCACATAAAAAAATTCCTACATACCCTTTTTGAAGAAAGCATTCCCAAAGTGAATTCAAAACTTTTTGACCTGACTGCACAATGAACTACATGCATGCTACATGTCCAATAAAATATGCAGTTGCACCCATACCTCCTATTCCACTTGATAAGTCTTTTACTTTTCCCATGTGGTAGGCAATTTTTACCTCAACTGCATAAGTTGTTACATGTTTGAACTACAATTTCACCTTCATCTGCAGTGCACTCTAAAACCTCTGAATTGCATCCATGTCTCACAAAAAGAAATTTTTTCACTTTAGCCTTTTTTGAAGCCCATTTTGCACAACAATCTAACAAGTTTCAAAATCAAATGCTACAGGTGCTTATCCAAATTCAGAGAACCAGTTATCAAGCACAAAGGAAAGATGAGATTCAAGTTTCATCAATTTTAGAATGTTTTCAAGACTGATTCCAAATAGGTGATAGTGGACCAATAAGAGGGATCATGGATGTCTTTCCAATCATGCTTGAAAATGAAAAATTAGTGATTCCACAAAATGCAGAGGTCAAAGTGTTATTTTTTGCAGATGTTTCTACCCATGTACAGATTTGAAGATTTCTAGCATTTGGCAATCTGGTGGTAGAAAATCCTCTTTGATAAGAGATTGATGTAATAGGGGTCGTGTCTTGTCAGGCACTTAGTTTATTTTTCATCATGCATTTTGTAATATAGTTTTGACAAGTTGCATGTAAAGCATAAAATTTTAATTGCATATGTAGTCAAACGTGCAAAGAAAAAATTTGCAATTACATAACTCATTACATATAATTACATTAGATAGGATTGTAATGTTGAATAAGTCAATTATGGGTAGTTAGTTGTTGAATAAGTCTCGATTAGTTGGGTTTCTCCCACTTTTCACTCTCATCCCCTCACCTATAAATAAAGGAGGGTGCTCATTGTAATTGAGAATCTTTATGCATAGCAAGAAAACTCTGGTAAGATTGTGCAAGTACAAATTTTGCTTTCATTTGTGCAAGCTAACTTTGAGTGAATAAAAAGCAGGTGTTTTTCAATCTTTGAGTTGAGGGAGCTTGTGGATTTATTATTTGTGTTTCTATAAGGATGATCTTGAACTTGATTTTGTATATACTTTGCACTATAATTGTCAATTTGAGTTAGTTGCATTGAATACATAGTCTTTGAGCTGTGATTCATAATTTTATTAGAGATGGAGTAGAAGGTTCATATGCTCTAAGTCTTTGTGCTTATTCTATTGAAATCTTGTAGTTTGAAATTATCATAAGATAGTATATAAGTATGTGTGCTTATATATATTTTGTAGTCTATTATCAATTAGTGCACTTAGCAATTAATCTTTTGGTTAATCCTAAGCTTATTGGTATTATTGTTTCAACTGGTATATGAGTTTTAGGTTATATTCTAGTTGAGTTATAACAATAAGAAGGGTGTCTCCCCTAAGTTGAGAGGAGAGATTAATTCTCACGTACTATGCCTAAATAGTTCATTTTGGAAGTAGTGTACTTATGACTACTTACAAAATATTTAGCCAACAGTTTTTGGTGGCTCCGCTAGGGATAGGAACGTATAAGTGTATCTTACAATCTGACTTTGTGCAAATGTAATAATACACTATAACTATTTCTTGTATTTAGAAGGTTGATAAGAAGATTGATTAAGAAGAATCTGAGCTTCTAATTGATTTTCTCATCCCGGAGAAGTAACATAGGACTGTGTGTCTTCATGGACACTTTGCTTCTTCAAATTTTTCTTTTAAGTTTCTCATTACACACTTTCAGTTGTAATCTTTTTCTGAAAATAGAGAGAAAGATTAAATGTTTGTTTTATAAGAGAGAACTAAATGAAGCTCCATCCAAGTTAGTATAGATTTATTTTGCAAAAGGTTGATCTAATTATTCTACTGAGGACACGACACACATTTCGAAACCTCATTCTTTTGTTTGAAGTATACCTATGCCCTATCCATTGTAATTATTGCATCGTATTTTAATTTCTTGTAGTTTTTCAAGATTTTACCAAGGACATGTAAATGTCTCAAGGTCCTTGGGAAAATGCTTTTGGTCTATTTAATTTGGCTTTACCTCTACATTCTCTTCCTAATGGCTCACAAAAGAATTTTCCAAAGTTCTTTGGTAATGGAATTCAACATCCGGATTAACATATTTCTACTTTTAACATTGCAAGCAGTGTTCATGGTGTTGAACATGAGGACGTATCTGTAAGGTTGTTCATGGAAACTCTCCAAGGTGTAGTTGTTGATTATTTTATCATCTTGCACCACAAACTATCATAAACTGTGCTACTCTCGTAGTCAAGTTTGAAGAAAGGTTCAATCCACTTGAAGATGCTCATGCCCTATTGGCTCAACTCACTCAGTTAAAGAAGGCATCTAACATACCTATGCGTGAGTTTAAGGCTCATTTCAACAAGTTGGCACAAAATATTTTAGTTGCTTCTCAAACTACAACTAAAAATTTGAAACATTTATTTTTCAATGCTAAGATTCCTGAAGTCAATTTTCT
This sequence comes from Thuja plicata, assembly GCA_018584345.1. Taxonomy (NCBI): domain Eukaryota; kingdom Viridiplantae; phylum Streptophyta; class Pinopsida; order Cupressales; family Cupressaceae; genus Thuja; species Thuja plicata. Next base: position 740,752 of record MU226557.1, read on the forward strand.
ATTGCGAAGAGAAACTCCTGCTACTATTACATCTGCGCAAACATTGGCCATTAGAATTGAAGATGATCGTATTCTTGCTGGGCAGATAAGAATTGAAGCAATTAGGTTTGAAGGAAGTTATCTTTCTTTTGTTTCATTTTCTTCCATGTAAAGGACAGATCCTGTGGTGCAGAGGTTAGCAAATGAGTTTCTTTCTCTAAAAAAGTAAATAGATCAAGGTATGTTCTTCGTTCCGAGTGAAGATGTACAAAGAAAACCTCTTCTAAGTGTTGCTCATAGTTATGTTGTTGGACATCAACAAAATTTGGTTTCATTACCAAAGAAGCTTGCTATTGAGGAACCATCAAAAAAGGAAACAACAAAGCATCCTAAATCTAAGGACACCGATCTTGCTGTACTCTTCCAAGAAAAGGAAGAAGTCATAGCTAGCGACTCTTATTTCTGGTTCACGTAGTCTCAGAAAGACGTTGATAAAATATAGAAAGATGAATTTTTTTCATCTAATGTTCAAGTGAATGAAGATAATCATGTCATTAAGCATGACAATATGCACATGTGATCAAGTCTTAGTCAAGTTGAAAATAATGCATCATCATTTCCGAGTCATGGACTTGAACGAATGTTGCATGAAAGAGTTACTTCAGAACTTGATGAAGGTCTTATCAGGAGCATCATAGAGGAATTTTGTTCAAGTATTGAAGAAAATTCTCCTATGTCTCAAATTTGTATCCAACATGATGTAGAAACAAGAAATGAGGTAACTCATTTTAATCAGTGTGACGTGATGATGGTTGATGAACTAGTTACTCAAGTTGCAACAAATAAGAAAAATTTAGTCTTTGTTCCATCAAGGGTATGTCCCATAAGATATATCGCTTGCTTGGATGTCAATAGAAAATCAGATGTTCCACTTGTACCTGAGCATGAAGATACAATTGAAGCAGAGGTTAGAAATACATTTACAGTTCAACAGAAGCAGTCTTAATTTAAGGACTCATCTTGGAACAACAGTATGTTTGTTTCATTTAAAAAGGAAGGTGAATTTGTTCATCTCTTCCAAGGAGTGTTGCATAAGACTTTGACATCATTGCTCAAGTTGTTTGTGGTTCATCTATACAAAGTTGCTTGTGAACATGCAAGCTACTGCAAGCTGCTGGAAAAAGGTAGCTATTTTGTTGAGCCAGTAAATGGTTTCGTCTGAAAAGTTGCATTGTCGACTAGTTTTAAATAGGTAGGTTTTCTTTGTTTTCAATAAGTGCGTTTGAACAAATTTGTTTTGTTTTAAATAGGTTTTTCTTAGCGTCATTCACGTCATCCTTGTGATTTTGTGTCCTTTTAGTCTTTTATGTTGTCATTTTGGTCGCTTGACTCTATAACCCAATGGAATGGAAGAAGGCACTTAGAGAATTGGATTCTACATCTCTTGTCATCTCCAAGGATGGACAAGAGACGTTCCCCAGTCAGAGCCAGCTATTGTCATAATTTTTGTTTTCAATAAAATTAAATGACAACTATATTAAAATTTAATATTTCCATTTGAATTTGATATGGTTCTTTTTAAAGTCTAAGTTTGTCATAGTAAATGAATAAATTTATTTATTTATTTTGGATCTTTTACCTTTATTTTTATTATTCTTTTACTTTTAGTCTTTCATAATATATTTATAATATATTATTAAATTTTTGTCCCAAGTTTTTAAGATTTTTTTATATATTAGTTGCACTTATATTTTAAATTTACAACTTACCAACTTAGTCTGACCCTTAAAAAATCATTTCATATGACATGAGCGGGCATTTAAAATCTCTTTGCATTTTTGTATTATCATGTTGTATGTAATATGAAATAAAACTTCCCAATACCTTGTGGAAAACAAACCTTTTTGAGTTAGATGTGTTTCAAATTACATATCTAATAAATTAGAAACCTTATTAAAACTTCCGTTGCATTTCCAATGTTAGGATATTTTTATATACATTTCAATTTTACATGTAATATGAGCATTGGAAGTCAAAACTCCAGATTAAACTCAATTGGCAAAGGTTTTATATTATTTTGCGTATATAGGTAAGAGTTCAAGAGTCTTTGAAACTCTCATTGTCGTAGGAGTCTGAGACTTGAAGTCAACATTTCATGGAGGAAGACGTAAACTCCTACTAACGTTAAAACTCAACTCCAGTTTGCTAAGCACCGAGCTTCTTATTTATTACCATTTTACATTCATTTTAGATTTCATTATAGTTTGAGGTCTTCGAATTTAATTCTAGGGTGTTGGTCTTCACATTTTTCCTTTCATCCAAGGGTTTTCATACTTAAATCTTAGACATTTTTCTCCATAAAGTGGGTCTTTTTGCATAAAAAGTGATTTTCTTAAGGTTTGTAGTGGTCATTTTTACTAGTATGTGGGTCATTTTTCCTCTTTGATGGTTTTTATATGTTTTATGTTGCTCATTTTTACTATAGCCAGGGTTTGTGAACACCATATTTAGTCAAGAACTGTTGTTGTTACAATCATTGGTCCATTTTAATAGACATTTGATTTGTTTCTATTAAAAATGATATTCTATTCTTGCAATAGTTTGAAAAATTTGCAAACTTTACATGTGTAAAATTAATGCAAAAATAAAATTTTCTCATTCAACTACAAGGCCTTGTATTTCTCATAATTTTTCCAAATTCTGGAAATCAGAGTTTTCCATTTGAGATGAAAAAATGTAACAATGAATTTTTCCCCAAAAGATGAGATACTTGTTTCCATAAACCTTGAGAAAATCAGCCTTTCCCATATGCATTATGAGCCATAGCATGAAAAAATTACAGACATTTGCCTTATACCAACAATGGTCATACCCATTATGAGCAAAGTTACGAAGTAAATCTGCAACATAGTTGAAGAATGTGTCTTCATGCGTAGTTGTTCCAAAAACTAATGATGTAAAATTATCATCATATGCTATCCTTCATGAAACTCAATGTGCAATGCTTCCAAAAAGTTCCATTTACAAGTCTTCACTTTTCCCAAAATTGGAAGTTTTTAGGTCTTTTGCATATGTAACTACATGTTGCTCTACATGCGATGAAAGATGCAATCTTACCCAAAACCTCCAATGTCATTCCTTCTTTGTTTCCAAATTCGGAAGTTTTTGTACCCATTACATGTACTGTTGCATGTAATCAAAGATGTAACTATCCCAAAAAAATCCCTACTAATTTATATCTAGATCAGAGGTTTTCATACCAGTTTCATGTCTAGTTACATAATATGAAGCACGCAGTAGCATCCAAAACTTCCACTACTGTCATTTCAAAAATATGAACTTTTAACACCAACTACATATTTTGTTTCATGTAGTTAAATGCACAATCACATAAAAAACTTCCTACAATACCCTTTTTGAAGAAAGCATTCCCAAAGTGAAGTCAAAACTTTTTGACTCGACTGCACAATGAACTACATGCATGCTACTCGTGCAGCCAAATATGCAGTTGAATCCAAAACCTCCTATTCCACTTAAGAAGTCTTTTACTTTTCCCATGTGGTAGAAACTCTTTACCTCAACTGCATAAGTTTTTGCATGTTTTAACTACAATTGCACCTTCATTTGCATTGCACTCTAAAACCTCTGAATTGCATCCATGTCTCACAAAAAGAAACTTTTTCACTTCAACCTTGTTTGAAGCCCAGTTTGCACAAGGATCTACCAAGTTTCAAAATCAAATGCTATAGGTGCTCATCTAAATTTAGAGAATCAGTTATCAGACACAAAGGAAATATGAGATTCAAGTTTCATCAATTTTAGAATACTTTCAAGACTGATTCCAAACAGGTGATAGTGGACCAACAAGAGAGATCATGGACATCTTTTCGAACATGGTTGAAAATAAAAAATCAGCGATGCCACCAATTGCAGAGGTCAAAGTATTATTTTTTGCAGTTGTTTCTACCCATTTACAAATTTGAAGATTTCTAAGATTTGGCAATCTGGTGGCAAAAAAATCTCTTTGATAAGAGATTGATGTAATAGGGGTTGTGTCTTGTCAAACACTTAGTTTATTTTTCATCATGAATTCTCTAATATAGTCTTGACAAGTTTCATGTAAAGCATAAAATTGTAATTGTATATGTAGTCAAACATGCAAAGCAAAAATTTGCAATTACATAACTCATTACATATAATCACATTACATAGGATTGTAATGTTGAATATGTCAATTGTAGGTAGTTAGTTGTTGAATAAGTCTTGATTAGTTGGGTTTCTCCCACTTTTCACTCTCAGTCCCTCACCTATAAATAAAAGAGGGTGCTCATTGTAAATGTGAATCTTTATGAATAGCAAGAAAACTCTGGTAAGATTGTGCAAGTACAAATCTTGCTTTCATTTGTGCAAGCTAACTTTAAGCGAATAAAAAGAAGGTGTTTTTCAATCTTTGAGTTGAGGGAGCTTGTGGATTTATTATTTGTGTTGCTATAAGGATGATATTGAACTTGATTTTGTATAGACTTTGCACTATAATTGTCAATTTGAGTTAGTTACAGTGAATACACAGTCTTTGCTCCATGATTCATAATTTTATTAGAGATAGAGTAGAAGGTTCATATGCTTTAAGTCTTTGTGCTTATTCTGTTGAAATATTTTAGTTTGAAATTATCGTAAGATAGTATATAATTCTGTGTACTTATATATATATATATATATATATATATATATATATATATATATATATATATATATATATATCGTAGTCTATTATCAAATAGTACACTTAGCAATTAATCTTTCAGTTAATTCTAAGTTTATTGGTATTATTGTTTCAATTGGTATCTGAGTTTTAGGTTAGATTATAGTTGAGTTATTAGCAATAAGAAGGGTGCCTCCCCTAAGTTGAGAGGAGATTAATTCTCACGTACTATGCCTAAATAGTTCATTTTGGAAGTAGTGTGCTTACGACTACTTACAAAATATTTAGACAACAATTTTTGGTGACTCCGCTGGGGATACGAAAGTATAAGTGTATCTTACAAACTGACTTTGTACAGTTGTAATAATACATTGTAACTATTTCATGTATTTAAAAGGTTGATACGAAGATTGATTGAGAAGACTTTGAGCTTCTAATTGATTTTCTCATCCTGGAGAAGTAACAAAGGACTTTGTGCCTTCATGCAGACTTTTCTTCTTTAAAGTTTTCTTTGAAGTTTTTTCATTACACACTTTCAGCTGCAATCTTTTTTTGAAAAAGGAAAGAAAGATTAAACGTTTTCTCTATAAGAGAGAACTAAACGAAGCTCCATCCAAGTTAGTATAGATTTATTTTGCAAAAGGTTGATCTAATTATTCTACTAAGGACACAACACACATTCAAAAGCCTCATTCTTTGTTTGAAGTATACCTATGTCCTATCCATTGTAATTATTCCATCGTATTATTATTTATTGTAGTTTTTCAAGCTTTTACCAAGGACCTGTAAATGGCTCAAGGTCCTTGGGGAAATGCTTTTGGTCCGTTGAATTTGGCTTTACCTCTACATCCTCTTCCTGATGGCTCATGAAAGAATTTTCCAAAGTTCTTTGGTAGTGGACAACAACATCCTGATGAACATATTGTTGCTTTTAACATTGCATGCGGTGTTCGTGGTGTTGAACATGAAGATGTGTATGTAAGGTTGTTCATGGAAACTCTCCAAGGTGTAGCTGATGATTAGTTTTATCATCTTGAACCAAAAACTATCACAAACTGGGATACTCTCATAGTCAAGTTTGAATAAAGGTTCAAGCCGCTTGAAGACGTTCATGCCCTCTTGGCTAAATTCACTTAGTTAAAGAAGGCATCTAACATACCTAGATGCATGAGTTTGTGTCTCATTTCAACAAGTTGACACGAAAGATTTTAGATGCTACTTAGCCTACAACTATAAATTTGAATTATTTCTTTGTTAATGCTCAAATTCTTGAAGTCAGTTTTCTATTGTGAAGAGAAGCTCCCACTACTCTTACAACTGTACAAACATTGGCTATTGGAATTGAAGATGACCTTATTCTTGTCGGGCCGATAAGAATTGAAGCAAGTGGGTTTGAAGGAATTTATCTTTCTTCTATTTCATTTTCTTCCATGACAAGGACAAATCTTGGAGTGCAGAGGTTAGCAAATGAGTTGATTGCTCTGAAAAAGCAAATAGCTCAAGGCATGTTCTTAATTCCTCATTAAGATGTATAAAGAAAACCTCTTCTAAATGTTGCTCATAGTTCTGTTGTTGGTAATAAAAAAAAGTTGGTTTTATCACCAAAGAAGCTTGCTATTGAGGCACCATTAGCGAAGGCAACAACAAAGCATCCTGAATCTGAGGACAGCGATCTTGCTATACTCTTCCAAGAAAAGGAAGAAGACATAGCTGGCGACTCTTATTTATGGTTCACGTAGTCTCAGAAAGCTATTGATAAAATATAGAAAGATGAAATTTTTTCATCTAATGTTCAAGTGAATGAAGATAATCATGTCATTAGGCATGAAAATATGGACATGTGAGAAAGTCCTAGTCAAGTTAAACTTAATGCATCATTATTTCCAAGTCATGGGATTGAACGAATGTTGCATGAAAGAGTTACTTCAGAACTTGATGAAGGTCTTATCGTGAGCATCATAGAGGAATTCTTTTCAAGTATTGAAGAAAATTCTCCTATGTCTGAAATTTGTAACCAACATGATGTAGAAGCAAGCAATGAGGTAACTCATTTTGATCATCTTGACGTGATCATGATTGATGAACCAATTACTCAAGTTGCAAGAAACAAGAAGAGTTCAATCTTTGTTCGATCAAGGGGATGTCCCATAAGATATATCGCTTGGTTGGAGACCAATAGAAAATCAGATGTTCCACTTGTACCTGAGCATGAAGATACAATTGAAGCAGAGGCTAGAAATTCATTTACAAAAACATGGATTGAAATCTATTTTAGATTTAATAATTTTTTTTTTATCTATCATTTAAAAATCTATTGCTTTATACTCAAACATAAACTAGATATATTAAATCAATTAACATTAATCCTCATAAAGTAAACCAGTCAACTTTATTTATCTAATTGTTTCACATTTAAATTAATTTTATTTAAATAACCATAACTTTAAAATAGCAAACATGATATTTTCAAAATACAAAATTGAAAATAGCATCAACTAACTCTAATAGACGTTGTTTGCAAGTTTTAACTATTTACATTAATACAAAAATTTCATGTTGAATTCATCTATTTATGACATCACCCAAGCCAACCCAAATCATAGTAAACATTTTCAAATTATGAAATGAAGAATAAAAAAATGCCAAATAACTTGCATTCATTATATTATATTTGCATTAAGTAATATTGACAATTGTAAAATGAAGTTTTAATGCCCAAATTAGAATGAATTGTAACCTATCTAAATTATAGAATCCCTAAAGAATCTTCTTCTTCTTATTAAGATAAACAAGTCTTTAGTGTCATTTTTTTCAAAAAAAAGTTGTTCTCACAACTTATTTTAATTTGCTAAAAAATAAATGATCCACAAAAATAGAAAAAGATTTTAAATTTTCTGTTTTCCATAAGTTTATTTTGCATGAAAACACTTTAATGCTTAAATTTTAACAAAAAAAATCATTTAAGAAACAACATGAGAACATGGTTACTCATCATAGTTTTGTAAGGAATGAGAATTTTCTTTTTGAAAAAGGGTAAAAATCTAACGAAACAAATTTGAAGGGAAGAATATATGTTTAAGAGATTACGGGAAACAAGACAGAGAGATAGACATGGTCATTTATGAAACGTCATTTCAGCCATTTAAAGGAGAAATGAACCCTTTCCATTGAGTTTTTGGTAACAGAGGAAAAAATTAAACCCAAAGCACGAATCTAAAGATGTTGCAATAGAATGAGATAAAAAACTGAACATCGCATGAAACAGACATTACAGGACAATCTAACAACATAATTTTACATTTTTGAATATTTTACTCGATTATGTAGTTAGTCAGTTATGCAGTTTCCATAAACAAATGTATTTCTCCTCCATAAAAATACTTTTAAAATTCATCAAACCATTTTACCCTCCTATTTTGGTATCAAACTTATGTGATCTTGAATTTACAAGGATGGCGACTCAAAGAAGAAAGAGAGCACAACCAAAATGATAAGGTTTGTGGTTTGAAAAGAAAACTCAAAGATAAAATGTGAAAACACAGACAATTGCCTAAAAAGAGTATGAGCCCAACGCAAAAATTTCCATTAATATGCATATTGCATGCGAAAGATAATAAAAAATGGAAGGAGTAGTATTCTGTGGAGAGTAGCGCCACAAATTGTACAGATGTAAATTTTTGGAGGAGGCTGATAGCCTTTCTTACTATTTGTGAATGTGGTTTGGGTGTAAACATCACATACTAATAACTGATTTCTAGGTAAAAAAATGTTAAAAAATCAAAATTGACTTACATTTTACAAGCTTAATTTTTTCCTTAATGTATAATGTTTAACGCTGAATGCCAATATTGAAAGGCCTCAATTCAATGTGTGTCTGACTTCACAGGCTCTCACACCACCAATGCGCGTCTCACTTCATGCGCTCTCAGTTCAAAAAGAGTTCTGGGAAATGCAAACCAAGACATTGACAAGGAAGCTGCGAACCCTCAACCTGGGAGACAAGATGCTGACGACGAAGCTGCAATTACAATAAACATAAATTTTTGTACGAGAATCTACTACTGGTTCTGTTGTTCATCTTTTCATAGTTATACTTTGCTTTGTTCTTCTATGTCCTATTGTTGAAAAAAAGAGAGCAACATAAAGATGGACAAACTGAAAAATTATATTCATCATATTGAAATATTACACAACCCCTTATAACTCTACAAAGCTAGACTCTTTGGAAGAGAGTAATTAGCAAAGATAGGTCTTTCGATATATATAGAAGACAAGATATGGTTTCCATATTGTCTAGAAAGTGTGAGATTATTCTGGAGAGAAAAGTCTAGATGGATGGTGAGAAGGATCTTGATGGATGCTAGAAGTTTCCATCTTAAATGTGCTGGTCAACAGTGGTCGGTGATAACAGTACTGGGCAGATAATTAATTTATTTTTCCAACATCCCCCCATAAATTAATTATCAAATTGTTTTAGATATCCACCCATAATATAGAAATGATGGGTCCTGGCTTATAGCCTTGTTAGGTACCCATTTGCAATCACTTGTCAAATTCTTCACAATGTTTTCCCTCTCACAATCACTATGGGTTTTTATGGATTACCCCTAACCAATGCAAGTTTGAAGTACTTTTTCAGACACCACAAAATTTGCACTCAAGTGGTTTTAGCTCGCCACAAACCTCACACATGAAATAAGAAAGTGGTTTAAGGATGACCACGAACCTCACAACAAATGGTTTCAAGATTACCACAAACCAAACATGCACCGATTCTAATGACAAAAAAACATCATTATGGGCAAACCATTTTTTTGATTTGCACATGCATAAAAAATGATTATTGAGTCCATATAAAAAGAAATCCATCTACCGAGATACATAGGTGCCCAGCCGCCGTACTCGTTAATTCTATAGGACTCCTTTTTAGATACATGGTTCATCAATAAGTTAAACAAAAAACTTATGGGATGTCAGGTACAACCGATAATGCACCTCTTACAATTAGGTACAATTGTATATTCTTAAACTTTGTGATTGCGCACTATTTGAGATTGGCCTTTTTTCAAGAGCCTCTCAAATACTATCAACCACTTTACAAAATAAAAACACTGATATCTTGACAACATAGACTTTCTAACAAAAAAATTAAAAACTCATTTCTCTGAGCCTATATGCCTCATAAGATAACCGACCATTACAAACAAACCATTCTCTAGCAAGCATCAACTTCACCCAACATTACTACTTCTTTACTGCATTTCACATCCAACATCACACACCCAAAACATATCCATCAAGTCAAGAATATCTAAAATTCCAGATCGCGCAAACTTAAAAAGATGAACAACAGAACCAAGCACCAACACTATCTATATAGGTAGTCAAATTAAGGACTAACTTCAACTTTATATATATATATATATATATAGCTTAATGCCCATTATTTTAACACACACTTCACAGGCAGCGTCTCCTCTTCAAAATCCCATGACCTGTCCTAGCAGCCAACATAGTTTCTCACTTACAACACCTTCAACAACTTCAACACACCCAATAATTTGGGCAACACTCTAACAACATTCTCATTTCCACTCTTTTAAAATCAACAGATAACATTAAGGTCACTTATTTTTATTTTTTGCACTCACAGATCTGTATTTTTTATTCTCTCTGTGACACAAGCTTTTGTGATCTCCAGCGATGCTTGTTCTATGAATCTCCAACAGTGGCAAGCAATCCTATCTTTTTTTGTTCTTTATAAGACATTTGTCTTCACATAGTGGCTTGAAAACTAATATTCTATTTTCACAAACTTCAATCAGTGATCTTTCGCTCCTCCTCATTCTGAATAAACAGTTTGGTTCCTTCACTATCTTCATGGCAATCTACTTTCGAACAACTCTGTAATTTGCAAATTCCTTTCATCTTCTGCTACCAATCTTTCCCTCTTCAAACTCTTCAGGATCATCTAACCATTAGATTTGATACCATGTTGAAAAAAAGAGAGCAGTAGAAAGATGGAAAAACTGAAAATTATATTCATCAGACTGAAATATTACACAATCCCTTACAACTCTACAGAGGTGGACTCTGCTAGAAGAGAGTAATTAGCAAAGCTAGGTCTTTTGATATATAGAAGACAAGATATGGTTTCCATACTATCCAGAAAGTGTGAGAACATTCTGGAGAGAAAAGTCTAGATGGACGGTGAGCTAGAAGTTTCCATCTTAAATGTGCTGGTCAACAGTGGTCGATGGTAACAGTACTGAGAAGATAATTGATTTATTTTTCCAACACCTATGAACTCATGACTGCCAGGAGAGAGATAATTGGAATGAGACTATTTTAGGGGGAGCAGTAGGCATATCCATCACCTACTTACCTTGTAGTTGTGCCTGGCGATGCTAAAGATGATGAAAGTTGTCAAATTTTTTTTATTAGTCTATCTGTCGAACACTCTAATTTGTGAATGCCAGGTTAGAATAGACAAAAGTGATGAACTATAACTGATTGAAAGTTTGAAGATGATAAGTTGATGATCACTGATCTGAAAAAGTGAATGCAATACATTAAATCAGTTAAGTATTATATTTTCATTGTTGTCAACTTGATATGGTTTGATTGTTCATACACATATTGTCATCAAATTGAAGATCTGAAGAGACAAAGTTTATGTGGTCGGTAAAACATAAAAGGTCTGTATACACTGAGTGATAGTGAACACCGAGCAATTCAGAGTGTATAACAAGCACAACAGTAACCGAGCAAGTGTTACCAAGCAAGAGTTAATGACCAACAATAAATAAAGTTGATGATCGAGCATAAATGGAGTTAAAGAACGACAAAATTGCTTAGCTAGCAGAGCTACAATTTAGGGATTGACTGATTGATTGTTTTATTATCAACGATCAGTTAAGCTAAAGCAAGGAAGGAGATTAAAAGCGTGTTTTATTCACAGTTATTAAGGAGAGATTTACAAAATAAAACTAAAGGAGAGCTTTACGGGATAAAGCAAATCATGGTGAGTTTTACGGATCAAGGAGAGATCTAAGACAAAAACAAGGAGATTGAGCGGCTAATCATGTCTATATAAAGAGACAATGAATTCATTATCAAAGAGAGGAATGCTGAATATATTTTGTGTGAAGATAGAAGTCTTCATGCAGATCTGATCATACAGGTTGAAGAACAGAGCCAAGGAATTCTGTAGACACCGAGCAACAGAGGACAGAGCATTCACCGAGCAGAATAAAGAAAGAAAGCAAAGGAAATGAAGTATATATTGATCGGAGAGGTATTATTGGACTAACAATAGATTTGAATATTTGCAAATCAAAGTTGTATTTTAAACAGATCATTTACTGTATCAGTTTGACCATTGATTCAAAAAATCTCTTAACCGAGTGGGATTTAACAGTCCTTATTGTTTTGAGATACTCAAGAGTATCAAAAGGTTTTCTTGTTGACAACATAGTGAGTGCTAGGTCAAAAGACAAATTGTTGGTTTTAAATCCTCTAACAAGGTTGCACTTAACAATGTGTATAGTAATCTTTAACACGATTGTCTCTTCACTGAGATCACTTCATAAGAGTGAAAATATTTTGGGTTACTGGTCCCAGGTGGTTTTTCCCATATTGGGTTTCCACGTTGAAATCTATGTGTCAAATGTGTATATGTTTCATTGCATTGATATTTTGTTTTACACATTATTAAAACTGGATTGGTCGGTTAACACTAAGTTTATTTGTTGCTACTCAGTAAAGTCCAGAAAAGATAAACAATATATCTTACCGAGTAATTTATATTTGTTAATATTATTTATGGCATACATCTTGATGAAATTGGGACTATAAGATAACTGAAGGTATTATATTTGAGAGATAACTGTTTGGTTGGATCTTTTGGAATAATTGTTAAGGCCTTTGATTCACCCCCCCCAGTTATTCTAACAAAAAGATAGCCATAAATAGTTATGAAACCAATTTGCACTAGATATGTGGACAGATGTGTCTTGAAGTTCATTGAATAAGCTCCAAGATTCATGTGGCATGAAGCGAGATGTGGCATGAATATCAACATTAAAAGTTCTTTCTTTGCGGGTGTTCATGTAATGGGCAATTATATGTGTGTGTGTGTGTCTATACACACACACACACACACACACACACACACACACACACACACACACACACACACATATATATATATATATAGACACACACACACACACACACACACACACACACACACACACACATTTATAATTATACACTTAAATATTATAAATTAAACAAATATATAGAATCTTAAATAGATAGATTAAATATAGAAACTTAAATATAAATGGGCCAACAATTTAGATATTATTATAGTCCACATTTCACGGATCTCAAAAAGTTTCAAGGATTCTCCCATTCGGCTCCATAATATAACTATAGAGTCTCTTGGCTAATTATTAAGAAAATCCATACATTTTGAATATTGAATTTTATAATGAAGAAAACTAAATACTAATTTTTTTTAATAATTAAAAATTATGAATTATTAATGATAAATATGATTTTGTGTGCACATGTTTACATTTCTCTACATGAATTAAAATGAAAAAAGAAGAATAATATAACTTAAATATTGTGATTTCTAGTTGGTAGGACTTATTTTATTTAGTTTGTTGCATTACATTTGTTAGCAATCAAATAATATTACAATTGAAAAAATAAAAATAAATCCTTCCACTAATTTAAAACCTACAGTATATGGCAATATATGGGATTAACGAGAATTTGACATCTTTTGTGATATGATTCATATCTCTACCAAAATTCCTCTTAAGAAATTATAATATTTTCTTATATTTTTTTTTTAGAAACATATCAACATACATAGAAGTACAATGTTGATCATGCTAATTAGCCGATAGGTTTTCTATAGGGAGAAACCATTGACTGATAAATTATCTCACACAAATTGTCGGCTACCGAAAATGTGGCATCGGTCGTATAGGGGATGTGTTACGGTGGATTGTTGGCAACAACAACGACAAATTTCAATATGATAGCTCAGTATTAGGAGTTGCTAGCCCAACCTAATAATCTGAAATCTGGTGATTATGACTACTCTGCAACTGATTTGGAAGGATTCAGGGAACCCATTGGCATGTTTGTCTTCAAATCCCTCCAGTACGCAACCGATAGGAACATTTCCATAAGGTCAGAGATGCTCACTTTGTTTTGTTTTTACTTTAATTTGTCAAACGCTGGGATCCATGCTAGCAAAATTCACTACTATAGAATTGTTTAAATCCAATGAATTTCGCCTTACAAAATTTAATCTCGAGAAAATTATGATCAATTGAATCCTCTGTTTCTCTAATATTGACTGCACTAGCAAATGAAAATAGAGTAGCAAGGACTAAATATCTTTGTTTTGTTTAGGGATTTTGCATGCTTGGTCTCCCTCCACTCTTTTGTGGTTGAAAATTTTAAAAAGAATTCCCTTTATATATTAGACTATCAAAATATGCCAAACCCCTCTTATCTAGCTGGCCTAATGTAACCAATATAAATATTTGTGATGATTTAAAAATACGAAATAGTATTTTAGAATGTATAAACAAAAAAATTCAATGAATTGTAGCAAATAAGGTGGGTTACCCATAGTTATAGCGTATAGTCTAATATTTTTATATATAGAATATTATTTAAATTTTGTTTTTCAATATACAATCTTTATAAGAAATTAAAAAAATAAAAGTTCAAGTTGACATTAAAATTACAATCATACAAAAAACTAATTAGGTACACAATTTCTCCAATATCTTTTCACTCTACATTTTATAATGGTAAATTTTTTTAGTCTATTAACTTTTTTCAATGTTTATTCCTCGAAATCTATGTTGATTTCAATTGTTTCAAATCTTCTGACTATCCACCAATAATTGATCTCATCTAGTTGTGATCACAAACTCAGCTCTCTTTCAGAACTATTTAAACCTGTGCATAGTAGCTGTTGAAATTCTTAAATAACTGCAAATGTCTATTAACACATGGTAGCTAAAATACAATACATTTTTTTTTTTTGTTTTTTTTCATAACTAAAAATCTGGTAAGAAATTTTTCTTATCTCAAATTGATTAGTTGATAGGCTTCTCTTGGGGAGAAACCCTTGACCGACAAAGTGTCTCACGCAACAAGAAAAACATTGTCGGTAAAAGTTGTGGTTATCAGTAAACTTGTGTGTGCATTACTTTCTTTAGCTTGGAAGACATTAACATTATTTACAAGACCTACAATGGGAGTCTCAATGAAGGCGCAAACTTTTATGCTCATCTTAGTGCGGTTATGCCAGGCCTATAGATGGGTAGAGTTGCACGATTGTCATTTGTATCTATTTGGAGCACTCAACAACCGCAAGAAGAGAGTGATGTGGAAAATAATCAATCGCAAGGATGAGAAAAGGAGCCATTAGGTAGTTGTAGAAGATAAATTCTCAAAGGTCAATTCGAAATCATGGTAAATGACAATGATGTTTCTACTAAATACCATGTTTTATCTCTCCCTAATTTATGCATAAGTGGATGCTTTCCCTCCAAAGCTCGTTAAGGATTATTGAGGGTGATATAATTGAGCTCTTTCATGGTGCCAATGGAATTTGTATCTTTCCCACCAGTCCTGCCGAAGAAAGCCCCAGGCTTCTCAACTTTAACCCCCAGAAACCCCACACATCTGGAAAAGCTTTGCTGAGCGGATTCTCGCTGAGATGAAGATCCTCTTAATTTGGTATTCTGCTAGAAATTCTAGGGGTTTTAGCTGCGTTGAACTAGTAGAAATGGTATCATTCAGACGGTTGAAGCTTAGGTCAAGCTTAGCTAGAGATCCAAGCCTGGAATTTGTAGTGGCAAGGCTCTCAAGTTATGTAACAACGTTATAAGTATCTTCTCCAAAGTAGGTCATGACGGCTCTTAGAAACACTTCAACCACATCTTAGTCAGCTTAACTAAGCACACAAACAATATTAAGTCTGCGCAAGTAAAACTGAACATACGTGATGCTTCACTAAGTCAGCTTCACCAAATCAACTCAAACAACACGATCTTTATGTAACATGATAGGCGTGCTTAACCAAAGATAGGTAACTCATAACTAACCATGAATATATTCATGCATATCCTGAAGATAGGCGCAACTCAAGAAACACGTCAAATACGTCGGCTCTGTACAGATACACTTCTAGAACTATAACTGTGAATAACAAAATTACACAACTTGATTGAAACAACATATCTAGACCTGCGTGCATGAACATAACATCACCAGCATGTCTACAACATAGATATAACTGCGCAAGGCTTGATATCATCATTCTGATAAGTTCATACAGACGCTGCTGTATATTATATGTTGTCATCAATGACAAACATATAATCAACTAACTGAACATAATCAAATCTTCAACAAAATATAGCTAGTCCTCACCTTTTGAATCATTCTCTTGAGATCTTTGTTGAGGTAATGTGTCCAGAGAAATAACTACCTTATTAATATCGTCTTCTGTCAAGTTTTCTAAAATATTTGCTTCTTTATTTCCTTTATGCAAGATTTGGTTTGTGGTATGTAAATCAAAAATTTTCAAAAGACCTTAAGATTTTCCTAATAAATCATTGAGTTTCCAATTTGGTGTTTTAATCGTGTGGATGGGGTCAATATAAATCGAAGAATGTCCTTCAATCTCCAATTTTTGATATTCAAATCTTTGCATAGAGTAATGCCATGTAGGAGAGCCTAAATTCTACTTCATTATTGGTGTCTTTGTCGATATGTGTAGATGATGTCATAATTATATTTCCCCTCTAATCTCTTATTATGCATCCATTTCCTGAGATACATGTGTTTCCACGTAAAGTGCCATCAAAGTTTGATTTCATCTATACTTCTTGTGTTTTCTTCCAACTTGCTTCCTCTCTCTGAGTTTTATTAGTGTTATTCATCTTACCAAACGAAGGTTGAATTATCAATCTATTCCAAGGAAACCTCATTTTTACACCCCAGTCTGAAAAATATATCTTCTTTGGAACAACCTCTCCCATTCTACTATTAAAAATTTCCATAATGATAACTTCTACCTTATTTAAGAAAGAGTCCAACATCATTTCTTTCTCTTGGGAGAATATCTTGTTCCTTTCTTTCCAGATTTCCTAGATCAAGATTGACAGACATATATTCCAAAGATGTTTAAATGTTGATTATATCTTTTGTTGACCAACTTTTAAAAAGACTCAAGATATCATCAGTAAGTACATGAGACCATCCAAGTATTTTCACAAATCCACATCCAAAATCTTTGAGAGAAGGGATGTAACTCAACTGTAGGTGGTTTATATTTTCCTCATTTACTCTACAAATATTGCATCTTGATGGTCCATGGCAGCTCATACATCTAAATTTGTCTGTAGTCAAGACTCTCTTTTGCAGAGTTGCCCAAACAAAAAGCTCAGCCTTAGGGAGTTCCATACTTGTTCCAACAATGTTGCAATGGCGATTTAGTCCTTTCTCTACCTTGATTTTATGAAAGTTTCAAATAACCATCCTTGACATTATAAGATCCATTCTTCAATCCATGCCAAACTATGGTGTTTGTTCCCAATCTAAAGACTACAATTTTGTCTGCTAAGATATCCTAAAGCAACTTTATCTCTTGGTTATCAAAACCCATGTCACTAAAGCCTTTCCATTGGCATTCACTATGATTTATAGTGTTTTTAAAATCAACATAATCTCTTACTCAAGATAAGTATCTCCAAAACCTATATGTAAGAGACTGTTGATACTTGGGTATCCCACCGATGAATCCAACTAGAAAAGTGCTTTACTGCCATCATAAATATCCCAAGAGATCATATCGATAATGATTGACTTGCAATGCTGCATAAAATTCTACACTCGTGACCTTTAGGTGGATTAGAGGTAGTCAAAATTTCATCTGATTTGTTACTGTCCAAATATTTATTATGTAATATCTTCACCCATTTTTTTGTTTAGTTCCCTATGCATACACCAAATAGGATTTTCCCAATGCCTTGTTTTGTATTGCCTAACATCTGATCCTAACACCTCTTCCCTCTTCTAGATTACATATCTTATCCCAAACCACTAATGCTAGTTTATCTTTCTCCTATGTGCCTTGCCAAAAAAATCATCATTTGGGTTAATTGTTTGAAACTCATATATAAGAAGATCTATAAATGGCATTAGGTAGATAGGCATGGAAACGATCACCGATTTGATCATTGTCATTCTTCCTACTCAAGATAACCATTTCCCTTTCCAAGAAGTCATCTTCTCCCCTTTTCTCTACTCCAGGTTATCCCATAGTCTAGTAATTCTCAGACCCTTTGCAAGGGGCATCCCGAGATAAGTTCATGGCGATGTTTCTTGACTAAAGCCCAAGATTTGTAGCAGGATTAGTGTTGAAGGATGAAACAAATTAGTTTTCTCTACTGACCTCTTTGATTTCTTCTAGAGCATAGCAATTAAGAGTGCTTTTGAACTGTAGTGTTTCCCTTCTTTTTGCAAAACCAAATAACATAGTATCATCTACAAATTGTTGATGTGAGATAGGGGTAGGGTACTAGTGATTTCTAGTCCTAGGAGAAGCCCTATGTTTGGAAAGATACCTTTGCCAGAGCTTCAACCATTATCATAAACATAAATGAGGAAAGTTGATCACCTTGGCATATACCTCTTGATGTTTCAGAGAAACCCTCTGGGGAACCATTCACCAAAATAGAGAGTATGGTTGTAGAAATACATGTGAAGATCTAGTTCAACTATCTATTATTAAAGCCAAAATATTGTATTGTCTTCAATAAAAATCTCCAATTTAGTCTGTCATCTGCTTTCTTTATATCTAACTTGATTATCATTCCCACCTTTTTAATTATTTGTAACGAGTGTACTGTTTCTTGAGCTATGATGACTACATCCATGATTGACCTCTCTATGGAAAATTGTGATGTCCCCAAAATAATTAAATGGCTTAATTAAATTAATTGGTTAAGTGGTCCCAAATTTAAATAAAATCTTATGGACTACTCTAATTAATTAACTTAATTACAAAATGAAAAGTAATAAAATAATAAATAATAAATTATGTCGGCTTATTGTAACCTTCTAGAAACTTCTTGGAGCCCTTTATAAGTAGGTGGCTAGTATTGTAGGGAATTTTCATGGAGTTATATATTTCAAGTTGTATTTGCAATTCTATTTAGAATTTGAGTGTTTTGGTGTTCGTTTTAGAGGTCCAAGATCCTCTCTAGAAAGCCTTAGAATTATTTTGTCATGAGGTTGGGATGCAAGTGAACACCAACAAAACTAAGGTCATAATCTTTACCTTGAAGATAAAAAAAGGTTCATAGAGAGTACATCTTTGAAGGCAACCCTTTGCAAGTGGTAATGAATATAAATACTTGGGTCTATATTTTCATAATAAACTTTGTTGGGAGATTTGCAGAGCAAAAATGTTACAAGGGGAATGGAAAGCATTACATTCAAGTTACAAAATAGATGCTAAAGTGTCGAACTATGGGACTGAAAAATTGAAAAAACTATTTTTGGGCTTCTAGTGGTGCCGATTGTGCTATATGGCTATGAGGTATGGGGCAATAACACTTCAGCAAGTAAATGGAGACAAATAGAAAGGCTGCACAAATATTTAATCGCGAGTAGCCTTAAGATTAAATCATCTATTCCATATGAGATCATCTTGGCAGAGGCTGGGGCTTTTGTTATTGAAATGACAACTATGTGCCAGTTGCTAAGCTACTTAAGAAGAATAGAAAACATGGAGAAACACCGCTGACCAAAAATAACAGTAGATGAGAAATTAGATAGAAGAAAGAATACATGGATGAAACAAAACAACAAATGGATGGATAAGTGGGCTATTAAAATAAGTGAGTGCCCGAGTAGCAACGAGGAAATAAAAAAGTATGTTCAAGGCAAATTCAAGGAAAGCATGTGGTCTGGGCATCTTGGGAGGAAGAAGGAGTACTATATCACACATTTTAATCCCACACTTGACCATACTCAAAAGAACTACATAGGAGTGAGAATAAAATGGAAAACAAAAATGCTAATTGCCCAAATAAGGACTAGTTCACACCAACTTAGATGTGAAACCGAAAGATGGGAAATACCTAAAGAAGAGTGGATAGATAGAAGATGTTGTTATTGCACCTAATAAGCGGTGGAGACACGAATGACATTACATCATAAAGTGTTCAACCTACAAGGATATTCGGGAAAATTACAGTGATACCCTAAAAGTGAACACCTTGAGAAATTTGTTCGAAGAGGAAAAGATCACAAGGTTAACAAATTTTGAGTTTGTTTGCTGGAATTGACCTGGAATTGGAAAACGAGAATTGGTGAATTGGTATAGGCCAATTCCAATTTTGGTCCAAAATGAGCATTCTGCAATTCCACATCAGACCCTGGAATTAAAATTGACTCATGGAATTGGAATTGGAATTCAATTTTGAGAAGGGAAACCAATTCCTGATTTCCAATTCCAGGTCAATTCCAACAAACAAACGGATATCCAAGCTGTAGAAAGACAAAAAGATCTAGTAGAAGGGGCTTGCTGGGTTTTGGTTTATGTTCGTTCATTTATTTGCTTCATAACAAGTGGTGAAAGAATTTGACCTCTCACTACCCTTATCTTCATATAAATCAACTTGTTCTAATTTTTGTTGATGACTTATACATATGAGTTAATTGCATCCTTATAATATAATCATTCTTTTTTCTACATTCAAAATTTTGTCCCGATAAACAAGCATCCAAGTGTGTGATTTCTAAAACGTTCAACTAAATTTTAAAAATATCTCTTCTCCATGATCTTGGTCAAATATCTTTTATTTACCTCGGTCTACTTACTTTTGGGAGTTGTACCAGCATTATGCTTAATACCATGGTGAACCAATATATATTTGTTTGTGCAATTTAGGGAAAAATGAACCGAATGGAACAAATATTTAGGCCTTTGCCTATGTTAAAATTAGTCCTAGGTCAAGATGAGAGTCCCAAGTTATCTTTAGAATATGAAACAACAAACATCATTTTATTTGAGAAGTATCGCATAAAAAGTTATCTTTAGAATGTTAACAATAAACATCATTTTAGCTGAGAAGTATAGCTTAAATTACTAGTGTATAGGATCGTTAAACATGCCAAACTTGTCTTCAATGATAGCTATCCATGTTAAAGATCGTAAAGCCAATTTGATTGCCTTCGCCTCAATAACTTTGCTTTTATAAAGAAGGCCTTTTCCTCAACAACTTCACTTTAGACTATAGGATTGCCTTCGCCTCAATAACTTTGCTTTTATAAAGAAGGCCTTTTCCTCAACAACTTCACTTTAGACTATAGGATTGCCTTCGCCTCAATAACTTTGCTTTTATAAAGACGGCCTTTTCCTCAACAACTTCACTTTAGACTATAGATCCTATAGACTACTTTGGCCTTGTGAACGTTATTAAAAACTTTCATTAATTCATTCAAAGGCCGGACTAAGAATCTTGTTTAAATTGGGCACATATTATTCCGGCTTCTCCCGAATTTCTCTTGCCGTTTCTTATCATAGTATTTTTTTTAACTCCCTCTTTATGTTTTACGTTTTAGTTGGCTATTTAGCCAATACCCCGTTTCTTATCCTCTTTTGCGTTTCCTCCCTTTCACCGTTTCTGGGATGGTCTCATGTCACTTCGTGATGCGTTTTGCAGAGATTTCCCTACCGGGTTTTAGGGTTCTGAAAGTGCTCTTCTGCGTTTGGTAAGGATAAGTCAGAGTCTTCTTGTCATAAGGTTCAGGGCACGGGGAAAAAGGTTAAGAAATCAAGCGATTGCGATTTGGTTTCTGGCTTTTACTCCCTTTCGACAAAGACAAATTCAACTTATTTCTCAGCCGACTGATGTTGCAACCATATCCAGCCCTTAAAGAAGATATCTTGCATTCTGTGATAGTTTTGGCAAAAAAATTCTGCTTCCAACCCGCTTAAGGTTTCTTTGAATTATGACAAAACAGTGAATGCGGTATATCCAAGTCTGCGAATGATAGTTTTTCTGGTGAAGACGATTTCCTTCTAAATTTTTATATCGAGAAGTAGTCTTCTGCAGAGGAAGCGTTCGAGTAGGAAGTTAAAGAAAGTCATATTGATCTATAAATTCAAGAAATTTTATCCCAGCTTTGCAAAACACCACGAATGGCTGACTCTTCACTTGAAATCTCTAATGAAAGAGGGTTTTGATATTTATTCATTCACGAAAGGCTGCTTCCCGGTGGTCGTTTTCCCCCCTTCGGACAACGGTGCCCTGTTCAAGGGAGACCCGTGGTTTTGGTAAGGCATTTTTAGGTCTAGAACTATGGTATAAATATTTCAACCATCTCATTGAGTCGTATCTAGTCTCTCTTTTTAAGGCAAGGCTTTCAAATTTTTTCCACTTTTGGAGTGAAGAGCGCCTCTTCTCCAAATCTTATTTTACATCAGTAAGGAGTTTTGTATGATTTGAATTGTTTAATAAATTAGTGGAATAAATTTGTTTAAAAGTTAGTAATAGAATTTGAATGCAACAACTAGATCACGAGGCATTGTCTTTAGGTGCAAATCGTGTTATTCTACAGTTCATTTGACTTCCAGTTGCTCAAATTCTTCAAATATTTATCCTTCTCCCTCAAGAAAGGCCACTTGATAGATAGGGATAAGTCCGTCGTACGATATGGTGCATTCCAATTCAATGAAAGAATGTCTCGGAAACTTCCACATATACTAATTCTTTTGTTTCCTTTTATTCCACATTGTCTCCTTCAGGCAATCTCCACCTAAAAAATGTTGATTCCCTCTCTTAATTCTATTGCTCTTTCGAGTGCCCCTGCAATTATCAAAGGAACATCATCTCACGAGATCTTTTTCCTATTTCAAATAATCTTCTTCACAACTCTGTTGAATGTGTCACGATTTTCAAAAACCACTGACTTAAAACACATGTTTTGGAAGCAAGATGACAGGTCCATTCTAATGCGAAAAAGAGTTGGCCTAAATTCATTAGTTTCTATATAATCAACATTTCACTCTTTAGTTATTTTGGGAGTCATGGATGGTTTGTTAGCTCCCTATGTAATAACTCCTATCAGTCTTATGCCAACTTTCACCACTGAAAAGCACTTGATACTGAAAGTAACGTTTGCTGCTTGAAACTCATGTTTATATGTTTATTGTTTATGGCAGTATGAAGTTTCTCTTGTATGGTGTTTTGAAGAGCACACAAAAAATACTGAGGGGAGGGGGTGAATCAGTATTTTAAACTTTTAAGAACATGAAATTGGATAAAACATAGAGAGAGCAAACATCAAGACGCAAACACCGAATTTCACGTGGGAAACCCTTTCAGGTAAAACGACACAATAGATTTCAACATGGACACAAACCCAGATTTCATAAGTGAGCATCAACCCTCCTCGAAGCACCAAATCTGATCAGCTGAAGCACCAACTCTGATTGCAAAACACAATAAAACTTCTTAGAATACACAGAACACTTCAAACATTACATTATCCAAAAATTACACAACCCCCTTGTTTTTCAGCAGTAAAGATATCGACGAATATAAGTTTGTAGTAGACCAGACAAGAAATATTTTTCACCCCTTTTTTATTCACCAGTTTGCATATTGCACTAACCGACCTGTTGAAGTGAGTTTTATTCCACTACAATATGCAAAATCAAATACCCCAATGTTTCAAAGTGAAACACTTAGATACCGAATCCTCTCTTGAATAAGGTCACTTTTCATGCTAAGCTTGCAAAGTAAGATCATGAAATGACTTCAAGGTTTCTTCTATCATGGATAATCGCTCAGTTGAAATGATGTGATTTGCTGGAATCACTAAGGGCCCATTTGGTTGAGGGGTGGAATGGGAATTGAACGGGAATTGGCATTTCCGAATTCCCAAAATGTTCAATTCCCTGTTTGGTTCCAAAATTAAAAATTGGAATAGGGTTATGCGAATTCTAATTTTGGGCCTTTTTGAGCATTCCACAATTCCCCCTCAGGACTAGGAATTGGAATCGAAAATTGGAATTGGAATTGAGAGTATTATTTTGTGAAGGAAAATTCATTCCCATTTTTGTGTTAATATTATATTGCTATCAGAATGTATATATAAATCTGTGTATATACACATGTGTATATATACA
>MU226557.1:773572-784131 GCA_018584345.1 Thuja plicata
ATCTGCCCCAAGGCCCCGCGGGGGCGCTGCCCCTCGACCCCGCTGGGGGCGTTGCCCCCTAGACCCCCAATTGGTTTAGTTATCAGCCTTTGGAGAGTGTGACTAGTTGATGAGACTCGGAGCTGCTGTAGGCATGGAGTGTCTGCATGTCGAGGGAGGAGAGAGCACTGGAGCAAGCCTTTCAAGAGGGGTACTATGCTTTGAGGCACTCAAAGGAGTAGGTGTTGGCTGGACGTGAGGCTGTCTTGGTGGATGCATAGAGAGCTCAGGAGGAGCTAACCACCCAGTTGGAGGCAGTAAAGTGACACTTTGCTCAGCGTACCCAAGAGTTGGAAGCGGAGAAGGCAACACGAGTGGCTATCGAGTTTGGTGCAGGTACAGGAGGAATGTGATATGACGGAAAAAGAACAATGACGCAACATTGACGGGGAGGGTGGCACTTCAGCTTTTTCAGGGATGCCCTTCGCCCCTTCTCTTCAGTGATTTTCTTATTCTATGTAGTGTTATCTCCCTGTTGTTGTAAGTCGTCGGAGACGACTTTTTTTTTTGGGGGGGATGATGTTGTCGGGATATTTGAATGTACCGATTATTATATTAATAAAGTATTATGTTAGCCTCGGTCATTAGTGACCGAGAGGTTAGATAGTTATGTCACGATGTTTCGGTCGTGGCCCTTCTGGTACTTTATATACCCTCTCGGAGGATGGACACGGGAGATATTATTGTATGATCATTATGATGTAAATGTACTTGCTAGTCTGGAATGATTAATGAAAGTATTTATTATTCTATGATATATTTTGTGTTTATTATATTTCTTGTACTATGTCTTTGCAATACTAAGTTTACCCCAGCGGGTAAATAATTTCCAAGTTCACATTTTCTTCCTTTTTCTCTTCAAAGTGGAAGGCGACCTTTGTTACTCCTTTGGCTTCTTCAATCATGTTCAATATGGAGACACCAAGATGAGCACTATCGTTCCTTATCATTTCCAAAGTAGCCTGCCTATGGATTAAGGAAAAAGACCATGATGTTATATCCTTCATCTCTCCTACCTTGATCACCTTACTTCTTTCCAACAACTGCTCAAGAACTTGCGTCATAGCTTGCAATTGAGCTATGATATTGTTTTTAATGGGCTGAAACTCCCCCCAAAGCCTGGCAAAATCTTGAAATATTGCTCTAAGTTCTGTGAGTGTTTGAAATTGCCCCACGAATCCTAGAAGAAAAGTCATTCCTTCTTGTAACACTTCTTCCATCCAAGCTTGAGTCTCTTGAAATGATGTCCTTGAACCTTCTGCGCTATCAATATCTTCCCCCTCAAGGATGAGAGGTGGTGGAAATGTGTGATCTCTTTGTTGGATTGGTTTGAAGACATTCCAGTAGTATTCCCTCAATCTCTTATTCTCCTCGTATTTATTTTTCTTTGCAACTTCCTTATTCACTCTATTTTGCATGGCCCGAAGAGCATCCTGAGCTTCTTCAAATTCTATCTTCTTTGTAGTAGCTCCCAATTCATGTTCAACTATCTCATAATCTTGAGGCTGAATGCTATCTCTTGTTTTGTTCACCTTTGGGATAGCAATTTGAACCTTGCAGGTTCCTGAATCATCTTTGATCACCTTGGCTACCCTTCCTACTAACTGACTCTCTTTCTCAACTTGTATAATATCCTCATTGTTTTCAATTTGTTCAGGCTCAATATTTTCCTTTCCTTGTATCATATCCCGCATCCAATCAAGCGATGTACGCTCTCCTAACTCCAATTTGGGCTCCTCTCTTCTTTGGCTTTCAACTAGTATGCTTACAATATCTTCACTCGAACCTTCATTGGGAGGTGGGATTTGTCCGTCTTTAGGAGAATCCTCGACGTCCACCATCTCATCCTCATTTCCATTATGTGGGGAGAGAATTCCTTCCAACTCAGTGACACTCAATGGAGAATATCATGAAGAACTCTTATCTAATGCTATCCTCTGATTCCAAAGAAATATCTTGATGCACCTCCTCTTTGGATGGCATTGTCTTTCCTTGCTTCGAAGTGACACTTTCCTTGGATAGAGGAGTAGTTTGTTTTTGTCTCTTTTCTTGTAGCTCTTCAATCCTGATTCCCTTTTCTTTTGAATTCCTACTTGGTGGATTCTTTGCTACATTTTTCCTTTTATTGCTAACTTCTCCTTGCTGCCCACTTGATGCTTGAGGTTGTTGCAATGATTCCCCTTCAATTTCTTCAACCTCCTTCATCTTGTCATATGTTGAGGGTATTCATCTTCTTTCTAAATTGGCTATCTTCCTATCCAACCATTGCTGAGTGAAGAGGGAAACTGGAATCATCAAGGTCTCAAGGCTAACCTCCTTATCATCATGCCAATCAGTCGTTTCCAACTCATGGTTTGCAGTGGTGTTGAAATCTCCTCTAGTGATGTTATCATCCTCTAATTGATTAGGATCCTGGATCGCCTTCCAATTGTACTTTCTAATCATATCTACTATCAATCTTGAGAATATTCTCCTCTTGACTTCCAAATCAGCCTTTGCATCAGCCCAATAGTCTTTTATGTGTGTAATGTGAAGATATCTGTTTCCATATACTCTCCTAATCTTCCTCTTAGGATCAAAGTTTTCTCTTGACTCATAAAATCCTAGCCCATAGTATTCCAATTCCTCATCTGCTGCCTCAGCTACTCCTAAGATAGACAAGTCTCACTTACCAAATTGAAGTCAAATTTAACCCTTGTTTTGTTCTTGTTCTTTTGAATTATGTCATAGGCAAGTAGTTGCCTTGCTACCTCCATGATCACCATCTTGTTTGTAGAATATCTAGGGAGCTTCCTTTGACAAACTGTACTTCCAAGTATTCCAATGTAGGCGAACTTGGGATATTGGATGTACCATGATCGATGACTTTCAATCAACTTCTTAGCCTCCTCGGAAAGCCTCACATGTGGAGTCTCTTGCAACTCTATCACAATCTTCATGGGGAATGCATCATTGAAAATCTTGAAGCTCTTGTGATTGTGAAGGTGTAGCTGTTGATAGCATTCATGCACTAAGTACTCCCCTTGAGCTGCTCCACACCTTCCCAAACTTGTCAATCTTGGAAATTTAAATACCATGGCCAACATATAGGCTAGGTAGGATGTAATGTAAAATGTCTTGGTGTTTTTCATCATCCTTAGCTGGTTTTCAAGGTTGTTGTTGATAGTCTTTTCCCATTCAAACATCACCTCCTCTCACAAGATCTTGTCTATAAAGTAGAACATCCAAGGCTTGAAAGTGCCACCTTGTGGTTCTCCCATCAATCTATTTAGCATCACAATGAGATCACTTAATATCCTCTTTGAAATCTGATATAGTCAGCTTGGTCAACTTCAAGATCTTGGAATAGTGACTCCATGGCTCCACCATCCATTCATCGTTCATCCTCTTTGCACATGCATCTACTTGATCCTCATAGTGTTTCAAAATTTTCTCTTTTGTGATAAAGGTTCCCTCCTTGTGAGTTGGTATCTTGAAGGCAATCCTCATAGCCTTTTTTGATAGCATAGTTACGATCTTCTTCTTTTGTTTTCATACTCGATTGTCTTCTTTTGAGGGTTGTAATTCTTTGCACATTCAAGAACCAATTCAGCGCACTGCATGGTGAGAGGGAAGGCGGCTGCTTGGACTATTCCATTCTTCATCATCGCCTTATCCATCCTAGAAGTAGCTCCTCTAGACATCTTCTCCTTCACCTGAATCATGTTGACAGGCCCAATCTTCTTGTTCTTCGTAGTGAAACTGGATTTTGGAACCATCTCTTACGTGTCTTTCCTCACTTGAGCTTGCTATCCTTCTTCGAGCTCCTAGCCCTAGCTCCTGACATACTCCTCCCTGCCATAACAATTTCCCTGCCATAACAATTTTTCAATTAGACTTAGAGTTTAAATTTTGATTAGCATACTAAGGATTTAGATTTGAATTCGTAGTAGTAAGCTAAGACTTAATATTTTTTTTGAAAATGTTTCTCTTTTGAATGCCTTGATGAAAATCCAAATCCTTGAACTTAGTTAAATCTCCTTGTGATATCTCATTGCTTTCAAAGAAAACTAAAATTTTGAAATGAAGTCAACCATATTGAATTTATTGGATTTAGACCAGCGTTCAAATCAAATTTTTTTGTACTCATGAATTTGAATTACAATTCCAATTTCCTCTCACAGTATATTGAGAATTTCCTAATGAGAAGATATGAAATTAATTACTAGCAAATTTGATTTAACAAAATAGCTCAAAACCATGAAATTATAGGTGATTTAGCACCATGTCATAATCAGATTTGATTTGTTACCACCTCTAAACTAATTCTACAGACGAATCTACCTAGAATTATTGCTTCAAAAAGATTTTATCTCTTTCCTCGTGTTGGTCTACTTCCCTTCAATCAATCCACCATCCTATGAAACAATTCACAACCTTATAAGGAATCTCGCCTCCCAAACTATGAATGAATGAATGAAGGAATTTTATTAACGTCCACGAGACCACTGGTCTAAGGGACCAAGATAGAACCAATTAATCTTCCTGCTGAAGTTGAAGTTTCTCCAAGTAGACCCTTTTATTATGGATCCTCGTTAGGAAAGTAGCCGTTTTGTGTAAGTTTGCCTCTTCAAAAAGTTCATTCAAACTGTTCAATTGTAAGTTGGTCTTCATAATGACTGGGAATATCTTCTTAAGCATCACATTCCTTGATAAAATGCCACTCCGTTTCAACCACCCCTCTGCTGTGAATCAAGGCTACAATTCGCTTCTCACATGCAGAGGTATTTTGTGTTTGACTGATGTGAAAATGAATTGAAATGACCTCTCTTAAATAGGTGTTTGAAGAGGTGAAGAGGCACACTTCCCAAGTCTGGCCAACTTGACCCTTGAATTAGCCAATAAAATTATTTATTTAATTTGTTGTTTTCTTTTTAGGCCTCTTAGGCCAATTTTGACAAGAGAATTAATGTTTTAAATATTTGTTTCCCTCCAAATCAAAATTGTTGTCTTCATGAGCCTGGGTCGAGTCTCCTGTAGAGGGCGAAATTCTAGTGCATGGGAGGAGAATGAATCCTCGTGGGAGGGTGGAATCCATCCTCCACTAAGGATTTTTCCTTGTTACTTGCCGAGATCCTTCATCAACTTTTATTCATACTTGGACGCTAAGGACACCAAACTCAAATACCATCAAAGAAAAATTTGAAGGGGGTTGAGGTTTTTCTTCATTCAAACTCCCTTTCATTCTTTCATTGCATTCATGCTCATAGGATTTTCTCTTTAGTCACCCCACTCGCCTCATGCCCAAAAGAGATTGAGTTGTCCTTACGCGGAGATTCTTATGAAGAGAGGAATTTTATCCTCAAGGATGGCGGAATTATGCCACTCCTGAGGAATTTACTCACTAATTTACTTATTGCCCCTTCATTCCCAAAATTAAGACTTGAGTTGTTTCTTTCATTTTCACCATGTTTAGCGATCAAGATAATGTTCTTTCAGCCTTGAAATGCAAGGCGAATGTCAAGGGAGGGTCAGGGATTATGTTTATTTGCTGGGCGGAAATCAGAGGGCTCTGAGGATTCCTTGGGGAAAAATTCTTGAGCCCTTGAGGATTTTTAAATTTCCCTCCATCTCAACTTTCTCTTCCTCGATTCATCCCGTAAATGCCTTGACTTCTACCCCGTGCCCCCCCGCTAGAAAAGTTGAATTTCCTTATTTAAAGAGGCAAAAATCTCATCATGTTGAGGATAAAATCCTAGGTAGGGGGCGGATTCCACCCCTACCCGAGGATTTTACATTTTCACTTATTCAAATTTCACTCTTTTCCCTCAATTCAATACCAAACTTCTTGACCTAGCTCTTCAATTATTCAACTTGCATCATGCCATCGAAAGGCTGAGTTGCCTAAGTCTTGAGAGGGCGAAATTTATGGTAGGGGAAGGATAAAATCCTAGGCAGGGGGGATTCTGCCCCTGCGTGAGAATTTTGACATTGTTTCAACATTCTCTCCCTTCAACGAATTTGAAGGCAGCCTAGACTCTTTCCATGATAATCAATCCCCTCAAGTCATTTTCAAGGTGATCTCTTCACTTCTATCCAATTCAGATCACCAATCTGATTTCATGCTTTGACCCACTTTCTCTTTGACACTTTGATCTCTAAGCAACCTCAGCTTGACCGAAAAGCTACACCAAACTTGCTCTAAGACCCAAGACCATAGGAGCGAAGGAAAAAAGAGGGGGCCCCCATTTGCAATGGGGTGATGGTGTGAAAACCTCACAACATGACCCCGAAAGAAACACTTGAAATAAACTTCAGCAAACTGCCAGTGACTAATGCAAGCTTCTCACCAATCCAAAATAATATCCATACACGAATATTTGAGCTTCCAACAATACTTCTTCAATCATGGCAATACCAAAAATGAGACTAAAGTGTCAAGATTATTGCATGAGTATATTCAACACAATAACACTACCCAAACCAAGCATCACACAAATTTCTCCTTAAACACCTGGTTCCTTCACTCGGCTATCAATTACTGAAATTATCCCATACATAAAACACCCAACTCCTTCACACGACTATCAATTACTTAGCCGCATCACTTCCT
Organism: Thuja plicata; assembly: GCA_018584345.1. Lineage (NCBI taxonomy): Eukaryota > Viridiplantae > Streptophyta > Pinopsida > Cupressales > Cupressaceae > Thuja > Thuja plicata. The sequence continues at coordinate 780,204 of MU226557.1, forward strand.
CATCTCCTTCAGCTATATCATTGATTTTCTTCATTAAAATATGTAGCAGGATATCATCTCACCAACATGCACATTTTCAACTTACTATCAATGTAATAACCCTTTTTAACCAATCATCGCATAAATCAAAATGCTTAGTAAGAACCATACATGACTACCTTTTTATTGTTCAACTCATAATGACACCACACCATAACACTACATGCCTCCAAAGAAAATGTTGACTCGTATAGCCAAAATGATTACATCATCCATCGGCTCTATGTGCTTTGACAAAGTAGGAAACAATTGAATAATAACATCGGCCAATTAATTGCAAGGAAAAAAATTAGCGCACAACCCAAAATAGCAGTAATAAATATTGCTTCAGAATATGTGGTGAAATAAATTTTTACATGGAATGAAGCCTTTTATTTAAAAGCTGGTGATGAGATTATTTTATCCCCTCAAACTCCATCCGTGAATCAGTATTTTAAACTTTTATAAACATGAAACCGGATAAAACTTGGAGAGAGCAAACGTCAAGACAAAAACACCGAATTTTGCATGGGAAAACCTTTTGGGTAGAATAATACACTATAGCTTTCATTAACAAAATGGGCACCAACCCAGATTACATAAGTGAGCACCTACTCACAGAGAGCACCAACCCTCCTCGAAGCACCAACTTCGATCAGCTGAAGCACCAACTTTGATTACAAAACAGAACAAAACTTCTCAGAGCACACACAACACTTATAACATTATCCAAAAATTACACAACCCCCTTGTTTTTTGCAAGTAAAGATATCGATGAATATAAGCTTACAGTAGACCAAACCAGAAATATTCTTTCACCCTTTTTCTATTCTCCAGTTTGCATGATGCAATAGCTGATTCCCAAAAAAACGCTTCCAATAAACTTCACCAAATTACTAATCACTTATACAAGCTTCTCATCAATCCAAAAATAATCTCCATATACACAAATACTTCAGCTCCCAACAATACTTTCTATAATCACGACAATACCAGAAATGAGACTAAAGTGTCGAGATTATTGCATGATTATATCCAACTCAATAACACTACCCAAACCAAGCATCACACAAATCTCAACACTCAGCTCCTTCACTCAACTATCAATTACTGGAATCAGCCCATACATAAAATGCTTAGTTGCTTTACACGGTTATCAATTACTTAGGCACATCACTTCCTTATCTTGTTCAGCCATATCATTAATATTCTTCATTCAAATCTGTAGCGGGATATCATCTCACCAACATGCATATTTTCAATAGACCATCAGTGTTTCTCACGGTCCATTCATCGCTTAAATCAAAACAAAACACTTAGTAGAACCATATATGACTCACTTTTTATTGTTCGACTCATAATGACACCACACCATAACACTACATGTCCCAAAGAAAATGTCGACTTTTTTCACCAAAAAGGTTCCATCCATCGACTCTATGTGCTCTAACAAAATAGGAAACAACCGAATAATAACACCGCCCAATTAATTGCAAGGAAAAAAAACTAACACAACCCGAAATAGCAGTAATAAATATCGCTTCAGAATATGTGGTAAAAGAAATGTTTTCATGGAACACAACCTTTTATTTAACAGCCGGTGATGAAATTATCTAATCCCCTCAAACTTCATACGTGGATTCTATATTTGAAAAATGACTCCATAAAGGGCTCGGCTGGAGAAACTTTTACTTGACATGTTATATTGAAAAACACACAATACTGAGAGGGGGAGGGGGTGAATCAGTATAAAACATAGACTTTAAAAATAAGAATAAGAAGCAGGAATTATTAAGCACACAACAAAGAAGACAGGACACGCAAAATTATCTCGTGGAAACCCAAGACGGGAAAAACCACGGCATCACTAATCCAATGGGCAACAACCCATTACAACTGAGAGCTACAACTCTCCTCAACCGTTCAAGATCAGGCTCCAACCTGATTTAGAAGGCAGCTACCTTCCTTACAAACATGAATGATAAGACAACACAAAAATACATTCTGTATCTTCACAAACATATGAAGACACTATAGGAATACTGAAATTTGCCAAAGAGAGTTCTCAACACGTCAGGTCTGCATACATAGAAGTCGACTCCCCCACACTGTCAATCCTGTCTTTATCTGCTGTCTATATTGTTCTCTGTCATTTTTAATACTGCCTGAGATAGTCGTATTCTGTTTTTAAAAACCATTTGACTGTGTTATTTTGATAGTCTTCGATTTTTCAGCTCGCCCTTCTTTGAGACCTGTTTCTAATGCCTGAACATGCGTAAGTTTGTATGACTGTGCATACATGTTTCTTCCTACTTTTGCTTGCCGAAACTCACATCCATATAATCGGGGCCGAAACTCTGCAGACCTAGCTTCTTTTTGTTTTGCATGCACCAAGGCTCTAGCAGACCCATCAATGGAAGAGACTTCCACAATTCTCACATTCCCGACTCCCGTCAAAACTCACTTCATCTCCTGCATTTTTTTTTAACTTCTAACGCACCATACAAAAATCTTAACTTCTGATACATTCACGACACACTACAAAAAATTCTGACTGTATATATTTCAGCTTGGCACCGCTCGTAGTTTTTTGGTATTTTCCAATCTAAAACCAACTTACCACACCGATAGTCGGTTACCATTTTTTTGATGAGAAGCCCACTCACGGAAAAAAGCGAAGGTTGAATGGTTGCCAGCAGAGCCGTTTTTCTCCATTACCCAGATTTTTCAGTTCCAATGAATTTTAGGCAGCTCACGCATCATCCTGCTGTCACATCTGTAATAGTTCTCTGAACTGAGTATATATTATTCCTTATGTCGTGCCTTGTAAAAGGAACTGTTGCTTATATTCAATCAGTGACTCACGGCCCGATGATATTCCAGACACGACAGGTGTTCTTGTCACACAAAACCAAGTATAATCATCAGCATTTCTCCAAATGCCTCCACCTAAATATGTTACAGCTCCCACAAATGTTAAAACAAGCGTTCAGCCAACAAACCTGAGAAATATATATATGTATATGTTTTAACTTATTTGCAGTGCTCTACGTTAGAGAATGATTACCGAGCATAACTAGGAAGCCATTTTTAGTTTCCTCTGCCAAATAAAAACATCATTACATTCTTCCACTCCTTTGATGATTGCTCACTGCATTATTGACATAGTTCATCCCTATAAGCCCATTCTAAAGAGTAATTGATGAGAGAGGAAACAATACACTTGTGCAGACAGCAGTTACACTAAAGACCAGAGACACACAATGGAAAGGACTCAGAATACATCTGATAGCTCATCCTTAGCATAAGCATTTTCTGGAAAAGAATCAGTCATAGCAGTGAACTTCATTCGAACATCCTTGACAGTGAACAGGTGGTATCATACAAACAAAGATTAGAGTGCAGAGGCCAGATCACTGACAATTTGAATCTTATAGCAGCACACAACACAAATGGCAATTCCAGAAGCATCAAATGACAAAAAACAACAATCTCCCCCTTTTTTTCATTGATGGAAAACTCCCCCATACATTGAACCGACTGAAACAATTCTACCACATCTGAGCGGATCTCCCCCTTAAGCTCTACTCCCCCTTTGTCATCAATGATTATAAGGCAAAATCATATAAATAATTCGAAAGATATAGCAATGAAGTGCTGGAGACGAACCTTTCATTGAGGTGAAATAACACCAAGCTTGCTTCGAAGGTACTTGAAGCGATCTCGAGGTAGGGGTTTAGTGAATATAATTCAGCTTAACAACATTATTTGCAACCTGCTCCGTCAGATAGTGATACTTAATTGGAATGTGCTTGGTTCGAGAATGCATCACTGGATTCTTCGAAATGTCAATGGCACTTGTGTTGTCACAGAAAATACAAATAGGATCAGTAATCTCAAGCTTATAATC
>MU226557.1:787958-804634 GCA_018584345.1 Thuja plicata
TTTTGTTAAAGCCTTTTTTCAGCCTTCTAATGAGGTAAGCTATTTCCTCATTTGAGTCCTCATCCGAGCCTTCACTTAGATTGGTCTCTTTGTCCTTGCTTCTTTTAGAAGCCTTAAATGCAGATTCGGTTTTAGAGGACCCTTCAACCGTAGTCCTCTTTTCATATGCAGTCAAGATACCATGTAGCTTGTCAACGGTAAGAGTATCCAAATCAGACATTTCTTCTATAGCAAATACCTTAGCATTGAATTTCATGGGAAGAGTGCGAAGTATCTTCTGAATTGTGGTTTTCTCTTCAACATTCTCACCCAAACCTTTTAGAGCATTGACGACTTAGTCAATCCGATGAAAATAAGCAGCAATGCTCTCATCTTCTTTCATGCGAAGACCTTCAAAGACAGCTCTATGAGTTTGAACTTTCGCCTTCCTTACTTTATCATCTCCGTGATAAGCATTAAATAGCTTATCCCAAACTTCTTTTGCGAAAGCGCAGTGCATGACCTTTACAAATTCAACTTCAGTTAAGCCACACAAAAGAGCATTCATAGCCTTGGCATTATTCTCAAAATCCTTTTTACCATCAGCATCCACAGGAGGGGTAGAAGGAATAGTGTAACCATTTACAAGACTGAGATATACATCACAACCAAGAGACATGATGTATGTCTTCATGCGAACACTCCAAAAGGCATAGTTGTTTCCATCGAAAAGAGGTGCACGATTTGTAGCCAGACCTTCTAAGGCACTCATGATGGGCACAAGGATCGAACTCTCAAGCTTTTAAGCACTGGAAGAGAGTGACTGGCTCTGATACCAATTGAAAAACGCACAATACTGAGAGGGGGAGGGGGTGAATTAGTATAAAACACAAACTTTAAAAATAAGAATAAGAAGCAGGAATTATTAAGCACACAGCAAAGAAGACAAGACACACAAAATTATCTCGTGAAAACCCGAGACGGGAAAAACAACGGCATCACTAATCCAATGGGCAACAACCCATTACAACTGAGAGCTACAACTCTCCTCAACCGTTCAAGATTAGGCTCCAACCTGATTTAGAAGGCAACTACCTTCCTTACAAACATGAATGATAAGACAACACAAAAATACGTTATGTATCTTCACAAACATATGAAGACCCTATAGGAATACTAAAATTTGCCAAAGAGAGTTCTCAACACGTCAGGTCTGCATACATAGAAGTCGACTCCCCCTCACTGTCAATCCTGTCTTTATCTACTGTCTGTATTGTTCTCTGTCATTTTTAATACTTCTTGAGATAGTCATATTCTATTTTTAAAAACCATTTGACTGTGTTATTTTGATAGTCTTCGATTTTTCAGCTCACCCTTCTTTGAGACCTGTTTCTAATGCCTGAACATGCGTAAGTTTGTATGACTGTGCATACACGTTTCTTCCTACTTCTGCTTGCCGAAACTCACATCCATATAATCGGGGCCGAAACTCAGCAGACTTAGCTTCTTTTTGTTTTGCATTCACCAAGGCTCTAGCAGACCCGTCAACGGAAGAGACTTCCGCAATTCTCACATTCCCGACTCTCGTCAAAACTCACTTCATCTCTTGCATTTTTTTTTACTTCTAACTGTATATATTTCAGCTTGGCACCGCTCGTAGTTTTTTGGTATTTTCCGATCTAAAACCAACTTACCACACCCGATAGTCGGTTACCATTTTTTTGATGAGAAGCCCACTCACGGCAAAAAGCGAAGGTTGAATGGTTGCCAACAGAGCCGTTTTTCTTCATTACCCAGATTTTTCAGTTCCAATGAATTTTAGGCAGCTCACGCATCATCCTGCTGTCACATGCATAACAGTTCTCTGAACTGAGTATATATTATTCCTTATGCTGTGTCTTGTAAAAGGAACTGTTGCTTATCTTCAATCAGTGACTCACGACCCGATGATATTCCAGACACGACAGGTGTTCTTGTCACACAGCACCAAGTATAATCATTAGCATTTCTCCAAATGCCTCCACCTAAATATGTTACAGCTCCCGCAAATGTTAAAACAAACGTTCAGCCAGCAAACCTGAGAAATATGTATATGTATATGTTTTAACTTATTTGCAGTGCTCTGCATTAGAGAATGATTACCAAGCATAACTAGGAAGCCGTTTTTAGTTTCCTCTGCCAAATAAAAACATCATTACATTCTTCCACTCCTTTGATGATTGCTCACTGCATTATTGAAACAGCTCGTCCCTATAAGCCCATTCTAAAGAGTAACTGATGAGAGAGGAAACAGTACACTTTTGCAGACAGCAGTTACACTAAAGACCAGAGACACACAATGGAAAGGACTCAGAATACATCCGACAGCTCATCCTTAGCATAAGCATTTTCTGGAAAAGAATCAGTCATAGCAGTGAATTTCATTCGAACATCCTTGACAGTGAACAGGTGGCATCATACAAATAGAGATTAGAGTGCAGAGGCTGGATCACTGACAATTTGAATCTTATAGCAGAACACAACACAAATGGCAATTCGAGAAGCATCAAATGAGAAAAAACAACATATATAATCTGACCTGACACAAGCAAGTAGGTGAAGTATACAAGAACCAGCTTAAGAGACAACCAACCAGCTCAAGCAAACCGCCAAGTAGCTCAACTAGACAACCAATGAATTGATAAAGATATGATGAATAATCAACTTGTTAAGTATTTCATTCCAATTCTCTGTTACTTTGAGTAATCCTACAAAATTTTATGCAACCTTGATCAACCTTTGACATCAATGACAAAGTATTCAACACATTTCATAAATAATAACCGCAATGCTAAATTCAACATTCAGAACTACTCAACAATAGCCTATTTCAAAATAGAGCACTAATAGGAACAGACCTGTTGTGAGTTTTTCACATCATTTCCCTATTGCAAATGGAGACCCCCTCTTTTTGTTTTAGCAGTAGTAGTGGTCCTAGATGCTTTTAGGTGGTCTTAGGTGGTCGCAATTTTCAAGTCTTGAAGTCTGAGAGATGAGTTTTGGGCAATATGCCTTGTCGGATAGTCAAGTCTGTCAGGGATATTCATGAAGGTTGGGCTAAGCTAGTCAAGGAGGTGAGATTGAAGTCAAGGGATTTGTAGTTAAATGAGTTAAAACCTTTTGAAAATCCTTGTTCCAATATCAATTTGATCTTAGAAAGTCAATAAAGGTTGTGGGAGGTAACGCTACTGAAGACATGCTGAATCCAAAAATTTTGCTAAGTCTGGAATTTTTTGGAAACTTCCAAAATCTAGAATCTTTATTATAACTCCTATGAAGCTGAAACCTATCTCAAACATCATGACAATATTTATATAAAATATAACTTAAAGTATAAGAAATTTTCTTATACTTAAATGTTATATTTTATAATGAAAAAAATTTGCTTTGATAGTGCTTAATCAGTTTGAGATTTTACAGATGAAACAAGGGGTTGAGAGAAGGTCAGATTCTAACCTTACCTCGTCCCAGCCGGATTGAGAGCAGGATCTCATTCTAGCTGAAACCTCCATCTTGAGTTTCACCCTTCCACTTAGAATATTTTTGAACTTGAACAACTTTGTGATTTGGAAGTGAAAATTTGAGAGTGAAATTTTTTTAAGGGCGAGTTGGATCTTGAAGAATGAATTGCATGGGATTTAGATCAAGTCAGAATCCGATCTTCCCTCATTCCCATGGGATTGAGACAAGGTTGGATTCCCACCTTGTCTTGTTCCCATTATAATGGACAATCAAAGGTTACACCATTTCACTTAGGTGAGCGTTTTGCTTCATGAACTGAAAATGAATGAATTTGAGGCACGAAAGTCAACCTCCCTTGGATATAATCAGATGTAAGACAACTAGAGGCATGGCTTCGCAAAATCAGACCTCCTTGAAAGAGTCAAGCATAATTTGGAAATGAAATTAAGCCCCAAATGAAACAAATCTAGGCATGAAAGAGGATGAAATGGGGCAATTTAAAGAGGTGAAATAGCTACAAAATTTTGTTAGGGGCTTGAGAGAAGGTTGAAATCCGACCTCATTCTAGTGGGATTGAGAGCAGGTCGGATTTTGACCCTCTCCCATTCCCACAATTTTAAACCTCAAAATTTTGCCCCTTTGTTTTGGATCCACTGCAGATCGCTTGGGCATCAAATTATGTCGGTTGGAATTGGTTTTCAATAGGCAAAACAACTGTGTTTCTCCCCCTTTTTGGGGTTTGAATTGATATGATTTTTACTTGCACTCACAAATATGAAAGTCGCCAAATTGGAGAAAAGAAATCCTTGTTGAAGCAAAACAAGATGAATTGGGTTGAAACAAAAATATCAGACCCTGAGAAAATTAGGAATTCTTGATTAAGTAGAGAGAAAAGTTGATCTAGATACAATTTCATGTAAGCTTTCAGATTTCCTTAATACCAATTGTACTCATCATTTCGTAAGCTTAATGAAACTTCTTTGTTTTGCGAGGTGACTGAAGGAGATGCTTGTGGGCAAGGAGGATAAGCTCAAAGTTGGAAGTGCAAGTCCAAGGCAAGATCAAGATGTATTTCAAGAAAGAAAAGAACAAGGAGAAAGGAAGATTAAAGAAAATTTATCAACTTGAATTTCCTCCAGAAATCCAAGTTCATTCTAAAGGGATTCAACTACATGAAAATTTCACCATCATCAAGAAGTTCAAGATTCAAGTACATGGAGTACAAGCAAACTCAAGATCGTGGCAATGAGAAAATTTCTAAAATCGTGAAGCTTTGGCCATGTTGAATATCAAGAGACATCTTCTCTTCACCAAGAAGATTGATCAAGTCTACAAGATAAAGATGATGAGGTGGCGCCTAGTTGTCTTTTCCAATCAAAGAATTCCAAATTCAAGCACAGTCAATCACATTATGTCAAGTGTCCTATTGGTCCATGATTTGGTGCCCTCATGTAATTGGTTGTAAATTTGGCAACCCTAATTAGGATCGGTAGGGATAAATCTTGGCCCTTGATCTTGAATCGATCTTAGCCCTTCATTGTAATTGAACACCTATAAAAGGCCAAGGCCTTCTCATTTGTAACTCATTAGAGTAGAAGAGGAGACTAGATTAGATTAGGCTAGCTAAGGGAGAGATTTGATCAAATTGTTGCTATAATGCTTATCAAAGTGATTGATAATTCATTGTTGGTTCTTCATGGTGAATTACTTAATGTCGCTTTGAAATGTTGCATGGTTTCCTCGATCTTTCACTTGGACTAGATTTCTTTTCATGTTGAAGTAGTTAGTTGGATGAAAGTAGTTGTGGATGTTTACTTGTTTGACTTGAACAAATCCAGGCCACTAGCCTCTTGCTGATTGTAAGTGTGCCTTGTGTGGTGAGCTGATGAAAACACTTAACTTAAATTGATATTCAATCTTTAGTTTGCATCCATTTGATGGGATTGGAGACGAGATATTGATTTGAAAATAATTCAAGTGTTCCTTAGAAGCTTGCACTAGATGGGTGGAGTTGCTGATTAAGCTGCATCTAGTAGAATCCAAGTCCATTCATAATTCCTTGCATTCATAGTTTGAAGTAGAAGTAGCAATAGAAGTTAAATTTAAGTTTGAGTTGAAGTGGAAGTTGGAAAATCAAAAATATATTTTCATTGCACATTGTGAAGCCAAATCTTTAGAGGTTCAAGCAGTTGATATCCATTGAATGAACAACATAAGTCCCTTAAAGTGATTACTAGCAAATCACATCATTTCAACTGAGCGAGTATCCATAATTGAAAGGAACTTGGAAGTCATTTCATGATCTTACTTTGCAAGATTAGCATGAGAGATGAACTTATTCAAGAGAGGATTGACTATCTAAGTGTTTCACTTTGAAACATTGGATGTTTGATTCTGTATGTTGTAGTGGAACAAAACTCACATAAAATGACCTTCGTACGCTATCCTTAAGGAGTACAATATAGAATATGAATATATAGAAGCTTATATTCAGCTATATAGATTATATATTCCTCCAACTCTTAATACTTCACAGAGCAATTGCTTTGCATGTACTTTTAGACCCATTCCTAGGATTTGACTCTCATTGATGCTTCACTTGGTTGATATCTAGTCCAAAAGACCTGAAATTGGGTGCACCAAAGACCCAACTTGTGTTCTATGGTTGTCCTGTGAGATATAGATTATGCAGCTGGTCACAACTCCCATTGATAACAGTCTTGATGCATCCGAGAATGAATATTATAGAACGCCATATGTAGTGTCCCCTACTAGGAGGCTGCCAATTTCCAATGATTAACAAACATCACTATGCATCTAAATCAGATTAAACGAAGAACCCATTAAGGATTCATAATACATTTGATGGTTAACAAACTTAAGCCCGAAATTCCTTACTTCTCTCCTAATCAGCCTTTAGAAGGATGGGGATTTACTTGTCCTTAGGGTGCTTGGACACCAATCTTCAAGTAGGCTCCCTCAAAGTTTCCTGAAAACATATTCATACACATTTCTGGACTTCTCCCTCAAGGTTTTCGTGATACATGTCCTTACCCCATCTTGGGGTCCCCCCTACCTTGTGAGGTTTTCCTCCACTTGTCCCTGACAAAACTCAACCTATCCTCTTAATGGTAATAATTAGTGATTAAGGAATGGGCTATGTATATATATTCATATCTCATTTATATACATACATACATACATATGTATGTATGTATGTGTGTGTGTATATATATATACATACGTACATATATATACATACATACATACATACATATATGTATAAATATATACATATGTATATATATGTACACACACACACACACATATATATATATGTACATATATAATGTATATACATATATGTATGTATAAATGTAATAACCCCCTTGAGTTATACAATTCAATAACTTGCAAATGTTTGTGTTTCTACTTGGTTTTGTGATGTTTTGCAATTTTAATAAATAAAATGAAGAAGTTGCTAGGCAAGAATAATATAGAATTTGCAATTTAAATACAATGACTGGAAAAACAATGGCTGCAATATTATTAAATTTTCAATACATGATCAAATATGCTTTCCAACATCAATGTTCATACCCGGAAGTAATATAGAAGACTTTGGTAAAAATCTGGAAATGGTTATTAACACTCAAGAATTCTGAGACAACAGCAAATGATCCAACAATTTCCAATGCCTAGGCTACTGGGTGAACACGTGGTACTACTGTAGTAAATTTAGACTAATATTGAACGCCAAATAAGCTCTTGTATGTAGCTGCCTAGCAAAGAAAGCCCTTGCTTAGAAATCTGTGTGAGACGCTGGATTGTAGCTGCAATTTGATGCTTGAAATCTAGTATAAATGATAGCCAATGATGAATATTTGGGTCTGCAATTAATGAACCTCTAGAAACTGTCAAACCCTTGATGTATTTCTCTAACTGGAGCACAAATAGAACTCTTGTATGAAGTCCTCCAAAGCAATAATTCGGATGATTTCTCACAAACTCAAAACTGCAAAAAAGCAATGAAGATTGAACAATCTCTAATGCCCTGGTACAACTAAAACCCTTGTTTCAATTGTCCAAACTCCAAAGACACCAAAATTTGCAAAGACAAATGAACATCAATAATGAGGTTGATTTGCTTTTTGATGCGCTTTTATAACCCCAATCTCCTTAATAGCATTTAAATCCACTTTAGGTTTTTAATAAAACTTTATAATAAGTCTTCAAACTTGGATGCTCATATTCATGTATTATAAATGCACTTTAATATCATTTAAAATAATATAACTTGTGTGCACTTTGACTTTCTAAAATATTTTATTATTTTGGCCTCCAAAATATAATCCATTAATTGCACTTTGAGTCACTTAAATGAAGGGTCATGGCCCCATTGAATATAAAGTGACTTTTTAACTTTATAAATAATTATTAATAAAGTAATCACTTTTTTAATAATTAAAATAATATAACTCCACAAATAATCATTATTTCTCAATTCTATCTGAACCCGGGAGTTCACCATTATGTACCCAACTGTCTTACTAAAAATAGCAAGGGTCCTTCTCTATCAACCACGAACTTAATATAAATAGTAAATCTCTAATTATCTGATCAAACCAACTGTGCATTGCAATTACAACCTGTTTAGGTGCCCTGTTATAAATAGTAACCCTGACTTTTCTGAAATAGTCACTTACTATAAATAGTAAGTGTGCCAAACTGAGTCCAACGAAGGCCAAACTTGAACACATACTAAGATCTGATGAAGAATACACACTGATTCTTTGCCAAAAGGGGGCCCTCTATCTAACTGCCTTAGCCTACGAGGGCCAGCGATAGGTTAATCCCACAAACTTTGATGCTCACAAAACTTGGGACATGACAGTAAATGTATATACATATATGTACATACATACATACATTTATACATATATGTATATACATTAATCATATATGTATATACATATATCATATATGTATATGTATACGTACATATATGCATGTATGTAAGTATATATGTGTGTATAATATAGCATGACTGATATATATATATAATTTTGATTTCACTATTTTTTTTTTTGATCGGTAATATTTTTATTATCATTGATAAGTAAGAAGATTACATATTTGCCGTAATTGGCTGTCGGATACAAAATGCATCAAACAACATTGCATTGTGCTTTCATCACCTAGGGTTGGCTATGCAGTAACATAAAAAAAAACCCAAAATACCAAAGCGAGAGTTTTTCTATCAACAGAAAAAACAAAAAGGAACCATGGACCCACTAGCTAAACCACTTGGCAGCCTGTTCTTTGGTGAAATTTCCAAACGCGCCTCCTTCCACCAGTGCCTCGACGTTGCTCCTTGCCTCGGCCCTCCTGCTCATTCCTACATTCTCCTCTTCTCTAGCCTTCGGGGCAGCTTTTGCATTTTCATCTTTTCTGGTGGCTGGCAACTGGCGGCGGGTTTGTGGCCATCCGTCCTCTCCCACAGGCGTTGCAGACTTGATGGGTGTCTTCTTCTTTTTTCGGTCTCCCGCGAGCTTGGCCTCAAGCTTCTCCTTCGCCTCCAGCTTCCTCTTCTCCAGGGCTACCACCAGTTCTTTCCACCCGCTCAAGGCTCGTGCTAGGTGAACATCCTCGGGGCAAGCAGTCGACCATAGCACCAGCAGTTGTAGGCCTTTGCTACCGTGGCCTACCATTCAAAACAGAGCTTCACCCATACTCAGACCCAGCCCTACTTCTTCCCGTTGAATGATTTCCTCCACTCCTTCCGCCCATTTAATAGCCAAACAATGTCGGACCACCCGTCGCACCTCCTCTTTTGACTCTGCCACCATGAGCCTAAGGCCAACAAACAAGGATGAAATATCCAAGTTTGTTCTTGGTCTCCACCAAATCTACAGATAATGCTCCCCGAATATCTCCCTAATTGCTTTCAAAAAATCATCACCATCCTCCATGAAAATGTGGCTCAAGCGGTTCATCGTGATGGGTCCTTCGAAAGCAGGGATTTGGCCATTGGTGGAGAGGAAGAAATTAGCTTCCATTTTAACCAGTGTTTTCCGCCGATACACAAACTGCATCTTGCCTTCATCGCAGGTGGTTTTTAAACTTGCTTTTGAAGATTCTAGACACCGGGGATGCTTTCATCATGCTGTCATCCTTCCATCATTTCTCATTAATCCCCTTGTACTATCCAAGCCTTCCTTTGATGGGAGATCTCGACTTGCGAGATTCTAAAAGATTTTGCTCACACACATCCTACTTGGCGTCATTTCCATTCTTCAGAGTGTGCGAAGCTGCCATGTGGGTGATGGCATGACACTTCGTTCCGCAGCTTTTGCTAGATTCATCAGTCCGCCACCAAGGTTTCCAATTTTAATAGTTTAAGTGACCTCTATGCTTCGAGTCTATAATCTTCAAATATTTCAAACTTGTTTTCAAGAGAGCTGTTGGCTCCAATATTTGACAGTTTATCTGCCAATTCATTTGCCACTCTGGGCACCTGTGAGACTTTGAAGTCTTTGAATTCTCTCACCAAGTTCCTGATTTTCCTGATGTGTCTATTCAAATACCAGGTATCCATTTGGCCTTTCACAATTCCATTTGTCACTAGGAGAGAATCCCCTTCGAGGTGCATCCTTCTAATTTGTAATCTTCTTGCCATTAGGATGGCCTCCATTGCCGCCAAACATTCGGCCTCATTATTAGTCCCATTTCGTAGTCTTTTGGCTCCTAAAGCCAAAATCTCACCCTTGTCATCGCGTGTAACATACCCTATCCCTAAGATTCCCAGGTTGCCACATGAGGCGCCATCAAAGTTTATTTTGACCCATCCGGGGGATGGGGGTTGCCAGTTAGTCAATTGTCCAGGTTCCACCCTGGCCGAAGGTTGCACCTCCCATTCCCATTAACGGGTCTTGATTTCACTATTAAAAACACACACACACACACACACACATAAGGGTTCCTTATCCCTAATAAAATTTAGATATAATATAACATTCTGTAAATCAGTGTGAATCTCATAGATATATTACAACATAATTTTCTGTCACAATGCTTGCCAACAATATGAATGATTCATTTCCTTTCTCATCTATTCCTTGTGAAGAGTATCAAATGTATTTTATAACCTCTACTCTCCCCCATTGATCCTTATCTCCATTTATATCTTCTGTGAGGAAGGCTCACACCTCTTCACCATGTCTTCCCTTTTCAATGGTCACACCCTTTGACAATTACCACCCTTTGAAAAGGGTCACAACCCTCCATCATTGCTGCTCCTTCGGAAGTTATTTCCTTCTTCCATTAATCCTTCCTTAATTCCTATGCTCCCTTTATGCAGATCAAAATTTTCTTATATCTCAGATCAAAACTTACTATGATTACCTTCCTTATGATGATCCCTTCTTCCATGCCTTCAACAAATGACTTTCCCTCCTATTTATATCTCGATGATGGGAGAGTCACAACCTTTCATCCTTTATGCCCTTTGAAAGAGTAACAACCTTTCATAACTAGCCACCTTTTGAAAGAGTCACAACCCTTCATCAATTCTTCCCATTCCAATCTTCTTCCATTAGTCTTTCCTTAGTTCCCATGTTCCCTTCTTTCTTCTTTTCTCCTCTTCCAAATGAAATTCTCTTCTTCCTTTTATATCTCAGGTTTGAGGGAGTCACATCTTTTTATTTCATGCCTTTTGACCATTCATTGAACTTAATTAAATTTTATTTTATTTGATTTATATTTTAATTTTAATTTTATTTATATTTTAATAATATTATTATTATTTTTTATTAACTTCTATGTTAGAAAGGGAACATTTCATGGTAATCTGAAGTTTCTCTTGTATGGCATTTCATATATAATAACTTCTACGCTAAATTCAACATTCAAAATTACTCAACAATAACCTATTTCAAAACAAAGCATTAATAGGACTGGCCTTCATGGGCTATCCTCAAAGTGTAAAATACAAAATATGAATATGCAGAAGCTTCTACTCAGTGATATAGATTATATATTCCTCTTGCTCCTCATTGTTTACCCACTGGGGTAACCTAGTTTACTGATGCATAGACGTTACAGGAAATACAAATATATAATAACAGAGTCTTTATTGATCATTCATAACTTCAGTACATTACAATAGCCACCAGATCATGATGCCTTCAACTAGCAAGTACAATGTTTATATAAAACCTGAAACGGTGTGACCAAACGTCGTCACCTGTTCCCAACCGATGGAAGTAACTAAGTACCGTCGGCGCATACCCAACTAACATCCGATATACGACTAACATCATCCCCCCCTAAAGAAAAGTCATCTCCGGACGACAACAAAATGTCCGGGACAGAACAACAAAATAGGAATGATGAACTACCAACCAAAACTAGGAAGTAGAAGTAGGGGGTTGAGGAAGCAGCCCTGAAGAGGATAGGTGACCCGCAGTAGAGGATGCCGGCTGTACCAAAGGAGGACCCAACTGAGAACACAACTCATACACCTGTGCCGTCCTCGCTGCCAACTTATGTTCTGTGACCGACTGTAGTTCAAGTGCGGATTTGATCATCATTGCGGCCTCATGAAGGTCCTTCTACTGCTCCTCGACCTCCTATCGGGAGTGCACCAAGCTAGTCTCCACAAGCTCTCTCAGAAGTAGTTGCAGCCAACTGCTACTCAAATGTCTCCGTCGCCCTCGCCAGCGTACCCTCCAAGGCCACTCGGGATGCCTACTCCGCTTCCATCTCCTGTGTCCGCAGGACTAAGTCTCGCTCCACTACTGCCAACCTGGCATCCAGCTCCTCCCGAGCTTTCTCTGAAGCCACCAATGCAGTCTCTCTTCTAGCTGAGAAATAGTAACCCTGTCGAAAAGCGTGCTCTATCTGGCGAGTGAGACCCTGGACCTCACTCTCTGTCACTGGCACAGGAAGAGACCATGCCTGTAGCATCTCAGACGTCTCTACACTGGGCCACGACCCCTGTCCAAAACATTCTCCAAAGGCACGTGGGCACTCATGCTTTATAAAACTCAAAAGATGTTGCAACTCGAAAGTCAGGGCCTTTAGGGCCTGAGCCTCTCCTAAGGATACCATTCGACGCCCTCGTACTACTAAGTCAGCCAACGATGCCTCCACATCACCATCCTCTGGCTCTGTCCCTTTGCCAGCCAAATGCTTTGCCCTATCCGCCATCAAAGCATCAATGGTGTCATGCCCTGCCAGGCCTAGCTCCCCTACATGGTCTTTCTCGCGGTGCACATACTCCACTTCTCTGGCGGTGTCCCCACCTTGTGGGTTAGTAGTCTCTAAGTCCTGCGCCATTGTAACCCCCAGATTCCGTACCTCCTAAGGCACCTCCTCCTGAAACACCTCCCGTTGGGGAGATAGGATCGCCACCCCTATGGGTTCTGTGACTGTCATGGAAAATTTCTTTTGTAGCCAAGAACTCATTGTCTTCTTCGATAGACCCACTGGCGGTGATGGATCCTCTAAGGTATCGCTGTCCACAGTGATGACGACATCAGCGCCAACTACCTCTAACCCAACCTATTTTGGTGCAATGTGTTGGTGTCTGTCCATGCTCTCAGAAACCTCCGACTCGGCAACTACCTCCTCAAAGGGTGCGACTGAGGGAGCTAGTTTCATGGAAGACGATAGGAGAGGTGCCGCAAACCTCACTATTGGCTCCTCCACCGAATCACTCTCCACAGCCTCCGAGTCACTGTCCTCGGTGGTGGTCGCTCGACCGCTATCCTCACGATCAGATTTTATGACTCATCATGGCCTCTTATGGCCTGTCGTCATTCCACCCGTGTCCAAGCATCTCTAATAAAAACTGGGTGGCTCGCCAGTTGCCAGTTTCCCTTGAGGCGCCAATTCCAATTTGTCCACGGGGATGGACAATGTAGCCTCGAGAAACAACCCAATGGCATGGTGCGGCATATAGAATGTACGGTGCTGCAAAGTCATGAACTCGTACATCCTATCTAATAACACGGTTGCCCAATCGTAGACCACACTGTTCATCACTCCGTTCATTTGAACAATCTGTGGAAGAGCTATGTTTGATGCCCTACTAGCCCTGGTGAGTCTGCTTTTCATAACATCCAAGATGCACCGCCATGGACCCTCGGTGACGAACTCTTTCTTGATGCCACGGCTCTTTGTCGCCCATACTATAGAATCCAACTCGGCTTGGGTGAGGATGCAGGAAATGCGGTGAATCCAAAATTCTTTCTGTTCTTTCATCATCTTATGCTTTTTAATTACTATCTTTTGCCCATTCTGTCCAGGAATGCTGAACACACGGGTGAAATCTGCTGGAGCAAAGGAAACTGTAACCACGTGTTTCCTGTATTGGAACGTGCTCTTCCGCGTGCGCCTGCCAAAGGTATTCACCATTATTTGCAATGTGGGCTCAAAATTTTTGACAGGAAACAATGGCATCTGAATCGCCCAATGTACACCAGCATGCCGCAAGAGCTTTTTTACTTCATTTGTGTCTAGTGTTTCGTGCCACCATTTTCGGCGCTCTAACCCATTAAGGCCCTCGAACGCCACCGACTCATGAGTGACTTGCTCCTTTTGCGCAGCTTTGTCTTTTCCCATTGTTCCAGCTACCTATATTCCTGAGGGTAGAACCCTCACCTCTTTGTTCAAATTTTCAGCCAACTGGTTCTTCCACCTTCTTTTCCCGGTGGATTACATAATTACTTTGCCAAAAATGGTTAGGGTTTGCTTTGTAACTGACAAATCTAACTACCGTATGGGATCCAGAGAAAATACTGAGAAAATTACCACGGTCTCCTTTACTTTGTTGTTTTATTTAATAGTACACTTGCAATATTTCTGGTAATATTTGCTGAAAATCCGGCAACCCTCAACGTTTCCTTCTTAGCTGTAGATGCTCCCCAAATCAGACCTGCTATTCTGCCTCTACATTTTTCTTCCTTCCTTCTACCTCCTTCCCTCTACCTGCGCGATTTTTCTTTCTCCTTCTGTTGCGCAATTTTTCTTTCTCCTTCCTGCGTTTTTTCCTTAGCCGACGGGCCTTTATAACAATTTTGTTTTATTTTTTTATTTTTTGGGCCGTCGGTGGCTGACGGTTGGCCTCCACCGTCCGGTGGGCCTTCACCGTTCGGTGGACATCCACCGTACGGTGAAGTCACCGTTCGGTGGACCTCCACCGTGCGATTTTTTTTTTTTTTTTAAATTATTTTCTAAGTCATGGTTACCTGATGACAAACTTCTGGCTGGCTGGATTGGGTCTGCCTGTTGCCCTCATTCGTGATATACTTTTAATTTTGACTCATCACAATGTCAGTTATCTCTTGTCCATCTAGTGTCCACAATTTAATTGCGCCATTGTCCCTGACTTCGCGAACCTTGTAGGGTCCTAACCATTTAACTTTGAACTTGCCAGACTTGATCTCATTCCGCCCATTGTATTTAAGCACCAACTGTCCAGGTGTGAACTGTGTCCGCATCAGATGCTTGTCATGCTAGACCTTCCTTCGTCCTTGGACTATCTCCGTGGCCCATTGTGCCAGCAATCATTTTTTGTCAAGTTTATTGAGATTGTACAATCGCTCTCTCAAGCTTTCCATGTCTCCCAGTATGTTTTCAATGGCTATCCTCAAACTAGGTACCGTAAATTCGACTGGAACCACAACCTCTTGCCCGTACATTAATTGGAATGGGGTTTGTCCTGTCGTGACTTATATGTTGTACGGTATGCCCATAGTACTGCCGAAAGCCGTGCTTCCCAGTCCTCACCTTCCACTGCATGACTTGTAAATGACCGACACTAGTATTTTGTTGGTAGCCTTGGCTTGCCATTCGCCCTCGGGTAGTAGGGCCTCGAGAGTGAGTGAAAGACTTTAAATTTAGTGGTAAGCATCCGTATTACATGATTAATGAAATGCCCTCCTCTGTCGCTAGTGAGATGAATCGATATGCCGTACCATGTGATGATATGTTCATAGATAAATTTAGCTGTGCTTGTTGCAGAGTTATCTGGAAATGCTCTAGCTTCCACCCATTTGGTGAGGTACTCAGTTGCCACCACCATATATCGACACCTGCGTCTGCTTGTCTTTAGCATTCCGATGAAGTCCAGTCCCCATTGCTCAAACAACTCCTGAGCATTGGACGGGTTTAATGGCATAAAGTCCCGCTTGAGTGGTTTCCCAGCTCTTTGGCAGGTGTTGCAGCTTACTACCCATTCCCGTGCGTCATTATACACTCTGGGCCACCATAGCCCTGCGAGTAAAACCTTTTGCGCTATTGTGTCTGGTCCCATATGCTCACCGACGCGAACTTCATGGGCCTCCCTCAGAACACCCTGTACTTCTTCCATTACACACCTCCGAAGTACCTGGTCGGGTCCCATTTTGTACAATAACCCATTAATAAGTTGAAAGGTCTTACTTCTTAAGACAAGTTTCCTTCTCTCCCCTGGAGGCATTCCCTCTGGAAATTGTCCTGTGGACAAGAATTCTCCAACGCTTGTATACCATCGACAAAGAACGACAATGCAAAAGAGATGGGCGTCGGGAAAGTCGTCATTCACCCCCTCCGACGGCTCCCCAGATGTGATGCGTGATAGGTGGTCTGCACACATGACTTTTTCTAGGTCGTACTATGATGTTGAAGGTGAACTCCTGCAATAGAAGTAGCCATCTGCTTACTCGTCCTTGAATAAGTGGTTTGTTCACTAGGTACATTAAGGGCCAATGATCCACGAAAAAGGTGAAAGGGGTAGCTAGTAAGTAATGTCGGAACTTCTGCACACCATATACCATCCCCAATGCTTCTCTTTCCATAGTGCTGTAATTTTTCTCCGCCTTCAAGAGAAGTCTTCTTGCAAAGTATACGGGGTGATCTAACCCGTGGTCACCTGTTTGTGCCTGTTAAAATATTGTTCGTTCGTGTTTACTAAACGACATAACAATTGTTATATATATATATATATATATAATGGGATATAGAATATATATTAAATTAAATATATAATATATATTAATATAATATATCAAAAAAAATCATGATATATATATATATATATATATATCACATAACAAATAATATTGAATTGACTGTCTAATACATTAACATCACTTAACATAATATTATTAATATAAGTCACGATACTTATCGTGATTGACATATATGACAGT
>MU226557.1:811841-831918 GCA_018584345.1 Thuja plicata
TGTTTGATAGGGATCATTAAACTAGGCCACTAGCATCCTAGCGGCTCGTTAGGAAGCCTTGTGTGGTACTCTAGTCTTGTTTCCTTTGAATCTTTGCACCTATGGGAGTAGCACCGCTGGTAAGCTTCCACTTGGTTCGATCCCCGTCCACTTGTTAGTTTCTCCATCTTTAGGAGTAGCAGAGTTAAAGAAGTGAGTAGATTAGTAGTTGGAGATTGGAGTGAAGTTGGAGTGATATAAATTCAAGAGGAGAAGCAAAGGGAGTATATATTGAAAAGCTAAATTTTATCATCATCATAGTCAGAATTCAGTATCTTCCAAGAAACAGCGTAAGCCCGCCGACGTGATTACCAGCAAATCACATCATTGTAACTGAGTTAGGATCCACAGGTAAGGAACCTTGGAGTGTTTTCTCACGTTCTTCGTGAGTATGTACTTTTCAAGAGAGGGTTAAGTTTTTGATACCCAGTGTCAAGCGTTTGGTCCTATATGTTATGTAGTGGTACAAGACTCACATCAACATATAGAATATATATTAAATTAAATATAAAATATATATTAATATAATATATCAAACAAAATCATGATATATATATATATATCGCATAATAAATAATATTGAATCGACTGTCTAATACATTAACATCGCTTAACATAATATTATTAATATAAGTCACGATACTTATCGTGATTGACATATATGACAGTCACGATAATATCGTGACTGTTCATATATGACAGTCACGATAAGTATCGTGACTGTTCAAATATCTTTTGTTATATACCGACAGTTATACTAATCTGTAATTATGTTAAGCAAACTGCATGTTATCAACAGTCATCATTTATGATAAGTTATGACTGCTCATGGTTGATACACTTTTGATTCAATATAAATAGTTGATATTCGTTGTAGAATCAATCAATAAAAATGGCAATTGTATTCTACAGCATCTTAGTTCTTATAATATCTTCAGATCTAGATTCCTTAACAGTGCCAACGTGGCTCCAATCGCGAAGTTGGATGCATCCACATGCACATGGAATTCTCTGTCCCAGTTAGGGTATGCTAGGATAGGTGTAGCTACCAACCTTGCCTTAAGGTTTTCAAAGGCTTCCCCTTGCTCCATTCCCCAATTATAAGGTTCTCCCTTCCGAGTTAGTTGATCCATCGGGCAAGATACATGAGCAAAATGTTTGATGAATTTCTGGTAGTACCCGATATGCCTGAGGAATGATTTGACGCCAGCCACGTCCGTAGGAGCCTCCATCTTGACTATTACCCGTACCTTGTCCGGGTCTGTTTTTAATCCTTCCTTACATACAATGTGCTCGAGCAACTTCCCTTGGGGTACCATAAACTGACACTTCTTTGGGTTAAGTGCCAGACGAGCTCGCCGACGTCGCTCCATACACCCCCCAGAGCCGCAATGTGCTTGTCCTGCCCGCTAAATATGGACCAATCATCCAAAAATACTTTAAAGTTCTCCTTCGACATCTTGTCAAAAATATGCAAGATAATCTGTTGGAAGGTAGCCAGCGCATTGCAAAGGCCGAAGGGCATTCGATTGTATGCGTATACACCATCTTCCACTACAAAGGTTATTTTCAATTTATCTTCCTCCGCAATGGATATCTGGTTATATCCCGAAAACCTATCCATAAATGAATAGATCTCGTGACCTGCTACTTCCTCCAATATGTTATCGGTGAACGGAATGGGGAAGGGATCCTTAATTGTCATTGCGTTGAGGCCTCAAAAATCTACACAAATGCGGATCTGATTAGCCTCCTTTAAAGAGATTACTATGGGGGAGACCCACTCACTTGTCTCAACCCGAAAGATAATACCAGCTTCTAACATCCATTCAATTTCCGTCTCCACCCTTGCCGCATAATTCTTGTTCATTCTGTATGGTCTCTTTTGCACAGGTTGGGCTCCTGGAACCAAGGGGATCGTGTGCACGCATAGCTCCGGAGGGACACCCTACAGGTCTCTGTAGGTCTAGGCGAACACATCTTTGTATTCTGTGAAGATCTTAAATGCTGTTGTCTTCAATACTGGGTTCCAGTTGTTTCCCATCAGGATGATTTTTGGGTTTTTCTCATCCCCCAAGTTTATCTCCTTCAACTTTGCTTCTTTGTATTGGATCGGTTCGTCCTTGGGGAATTCATGTGCGGGATTCTCCTTTATTTGAGCTTCTCCTTTATATTCTTTGTATTTCGGGGGAAACTGGTTGGGGTCTTCCTCTACCTGTAGCATGTTGCACGGAAACACTTCGTAATCTTCCATCTGCCAATGGAAGAGCCCATTTAATGAATCTAAGTCATCTTCGGATTACTTTTCGTCGAGTTCGAGCACCCCTTCCTTGTTGGGCTCCATGCGTTGTCTCCCTTCGTCCACGTCTTCCTCATTGTCTGATCCCGACAAAGATGCCAAGTCTTCACTAACCAATTGATTTCTCAAATCAATTGTAAACTTTTGACCATCTCTCTCCATCAAAATTACATTCTGTTTCCAGTCGTGCTTGGCTTTTGCTTGCACAAGCCATCCTCTCCCTAGGAGGGCATCGTATCCCTTCTTCTTTACAGGAATGACTACGAAGTCCATCACAAACGGTTGGGTGCCGATCATGACCCTTTGTGCCATCAATGTTTCTATGGGTTTGATCCCATGCTGGTCTGCTCCTACCAGTTGGAAGGTTGGCGACCACAGTGTCGGTCGCCCAAGATTCCTCCATGTATCCTCGGGTAGAACATTGACACCCGATCCCCCGTCGATGATCGTGTCCGTAAGTATTTTGCCTAGAATTCCCATCTCCACTACCGCAGGGTGCCTTCCCGTGTTGAGTGCTAACAACATCGGGTCCTCAATAGAATTTCCCTTCCCAAGGGGTTTTGCCTTCTCGGTCGCCTTTGGTACATTAGGAAATGGTACCATGTTAAGGAGGGTTGTTCTTAACTGTGGCATGGCTGTAAGGAGGTCTCCCAGTTGTACTAGAATTTCTATCTGCATTACTTGCCTTAGAATGTTGTGTTCAGCCTGGCCACCATGAGAGGTTCCCGCGGCCTCGTGCATCTCTTTCCGTTCGGCCATCATTCTCTCAATGTCTTCTTTGGCCTCTCCTACTCTTTTCTTCTCGATTTTGGGATGTGGATAGGTATCCTTCTTTGCTTGCCCTCGGGTAACCGCCAACACCTCTTCGTTGCCTTCGATATTCAGGAGGTTTACACCAGGTTTTGGACATTTTGTCTCGCCGTGGTCTCCGGGTCCGCACCATTTGCAAAGAAATTGCGGCTTTTCCCCCTTCGGGCACTCCCTCACAAAATGTCCCCATTGGCTGCATGCTCGACATGGAATCATTGGCCTCCCCGTGGCATCGTACTGAATGTGACTCCTACCTCTGTCGGTGTTATTGCTGTTGTTTCCTCTTCCTCCACGATGACTATTATTCATGTAGCCGCCCGACGATGCTGTGTTTTGTGTGTTCCCGGTGACTGTTGAGGTTGACGGTTCTTGCGTAAACAAGACTTGCTGGTTGCCCCGTGTCTTCATGTTGAACGGACATTCCTTTGTGGAATGACCCGCCATTTGGAAAATATCGTAGAACATGTTCTTGGGGCATGCGCCCTTCGTATGACCGGCCTCCTTGCAGTCCGTACACCACAAGTCTCCTTCGTTTCTACTCGTGCTACCCTTCATATTTTTGAATTCTTTAAGCATTCATTCCATGTCCTTCTGTAGTGCAGTGACTTTTTTCTTCGCTTCTCTGTTACTGCCACTCTCCTCTCCTGAAGTGTTGTCCTCATCCTCCTCCGATGAAGAGGATTGGTTTTTCTTCTTTTTCTTCGACGTCTTTTGCTCGCTTTCCAGGTCCATCGCCTGGTTATATGCGTTGTCGTAAGAGGTGGGAGGAACTATTTTCATCTTCCTCCAGAGGTTTGATTGCAGCCCTTCGACAAACCATCTTTTCTTTAAGCCGTCGGCTGGCTGACTTTCCATTTTTCCAACAAGTTCTTTTAGTTGTCGACCATAAGTCCATACGGTCTCCTTTCCCTACTTAGTTCCGTATATTTCAGAGACGATTTCGTTGTCATCTCGGAGGAGCCTAAATTCTTTTTTGAATGCCTCCTGTAAGAAGTCCCAGGTGGCCACTCCGGGTTTGTCTAAGTCAGAGTACCAATCAATTGCTACCCCTCGGAGGGTTGCGGGAAACTGTTTCATCCATTCGTCCTGGTCAGCGACTCCATTCACCGACCAAATTGTCCTACACGTGCGGCAATGCCGAACATGATCTTCTTTTCCATCGCCATGGAACTTGGGTAACTTCTCCTTGTTACCGGCCATATTCGCCTTTGGTGGTGGGTGGTTGGTCTGTACCACTTGCTGCGTTGCTGGTTGGGTTCCTGGAGGTGTTTGTCGTACTGGTTGTACGACAGGCTGGGATAGTCCTGCCGGCGTCGGTCCTCCCGAATAATGTTTCGGGTTCACTAATGTTTCTGAACTACTCGGAGTGGTGTGATCCTCGTGTCTTTCTGTCACTTCGACACTTTCTGCGGCAACTCCACACCCGTACTCCCTCCGTTCGGCTTCCTCTTCTGCCTTCCTTCGGGCTTCTACCCTTGGAGTTAAAGTTAGGGTCCCGAACAAGCTTGTTGTTTTTTCTAACAGATCCTCGTTGTCACTTCTGCCATCCTCTTGCTTAGGTTCCTCTAGACCGTTGCCTTCACTTACCCCCTCCAGTAGTCTTTCGACACGTCTCCTGAACCTCTCTCTTCACTCGGCTTGCTGTTTGTCGAGAACTATCTTTCGGACAACTTGTTCTTCTTCGAGATCCCTTTTTAAATTCCTATTCTTATTTAACTGATTGGGCATAAATGCTTTCTTTACTCCAATAATCAACACAAACTTTGTAAAATAAAAGGACACTTTTTATTTATTCATGTTTTATTACAATGTCTCAATGGAATGACCTCGTCATTCTTATTTTTCACTGTGTCCCTTCTTCCTTCGGTCGCCTTCAGACACGCCTATTCCCGACGGCGTTTTCCATCACGTTCCTCAATTCATTTGCTCTCCCGTTCATGATACTCTCGGAGGACTGCTTGTCGTCGTTCCTCACGAGCACTCTCCTCCAGACGAGCGCGTTGTGCCAGTTAGACTTGTGCCAACAGCCGTGGAAGATGATTTAACAGACGTTGGCTGTAGGATTAGCCTCG
Source organism: Thuja plicata (assembly GCA_018584345.1). Taxonomy (NCBI): domain Eukaryota; kingdom Viridiplantae; phylum Streptophyta; class Pinopsida; order Cupressales; family Cupressaceae; genus Thuja; species Thuja plicata. The sequence goes on from MU226557.1 coordinate 817,062, forward strand.
ATGGTAGACCACACTGCACTCTGTGGGACTTCCGCTTCGTACACCTCCCGACGGACGTAAGTTTCTATCGCCGCCTGAAACAGATTTCTGAATTCCCGTGTCTGGTTGTCTTCCCCTTCGTATAGTTCTGTAGGTGCATTGTCTGCCTCGGGGTTTATTTCATCAACAGCTAAGCCCAATGTCTTCGTACGCCATCCAGTTCCTGTCTTCCGAGTCCATCTAGGCAGCGGCACCAAATGTTTACCCACTGGGTAACCTAGTTTACTGATGCATAGACATTACAAGAAATACAAATATATAATAACAGTCTTTATTGATCATTCATAACTTCAGTACATTACAATAGCCACCAGATCATGATGCCTTCAACTAGCAAGTACAATGTTTATATAAAACCTGAAACGGTGCGACCAAACGTCGTCACCCATTCCCAATCGACGGAAGTAACTAACTGACGGTAGTAACTAACTGACGGTAGTAACTAAGTACCGTCGGCGCATACCCAACTAACATCCGATATACGGCTAACACTCATACTTCACGAATGCAATTGCTTTGCCTGTACTTTTTGATCCATTCCTAGGATTTGATTCTCATCAATGCTTCACATAGTTAATATCTAGTTTGGAAGACCTAATATCGAGTGCACCAAAGACCCAACGTGTGCAGTATGGCTGTCCTGTGAATTATAGATTATGTTGCTCTATCTTGTATTGCCAATTGTAATTGAGAGTATGGTCACAACTCCCTTCAATAACAATCTTCACGCATTCGGGAATGAATATTATAGAACACCATGAATTCCAAAACAACTACAAGGTGTTATTCCCACATCGATCACTAGAATATACGTTAGTGGAAATTGGAGATAACACAAGAGGCACAAGAAAATCCTGTTAAATCTAATGACTTAGTAATAATATACATGCGACTGAATAAATACCCATGTTCATGTCAAGCAACTAGTGCAATCTTCTTTGTTCGATATTGTCTGAACTAATAGACTTTGGTCCAGAATATGGAACATGTGCAACATCAAATATTAGCAATTTACGATGATTCTCCACTTGCAATAATCACTTGATACATATTTACCTTCGGGGTAGATTTATCAGTGCGTGAAATAAATAAAAAGCTCGTCACCAATATGTGAAGTCTTTGCCACCTTGACACGACAACTTCTGGGCCCGATGAATCATTTAAAATCATTGACACTATTATCAATATCCATATTTGGGTAGTATAATCGATTCCCATTAATGCTTTTGGAAATGGATAGAAGAGGCTTGGTTGGTTGACCCATGTGTTTACCAAAGACCAGATAAACCCCAATGAAACAGAAAGAAAATCCAGGCTTACAATGATTCAAAATTCTGTATCTTTTAATCCCTGTGAGAATGATATTCTGAAACAACTTCCTTATTTCTGGTAAGACAAATTAAGCTCGATTGAGAATCTCCATGATCCTCCCCCGACCATCTAGGACATATATTACACTGTCGAAAATGGTGATTCCTAGATATTGAAGCCGGGGATTGAATATTTGATAAATCCTCAAATCAATAACGATGAGATATATTCAACTGATGCTCGTCTCCAATCTCAATACCATTATTACAATATTATTTTTCTTCTACAAACAGTTCCGCACATTATGTATTAAAGCTGACTATTAATTAAAGCTAAAGTCAATTAATTATTTAATTATTTAATACATCTTTTAATTTTCATTTTAAGTAGAAATATTAAATAATTAATTTACTGTCTCCTTTTTAAAGCTTAGCTTGTAGTAGGGGACATTACACCTTAATGTTCATGAATCATGGATATGAACCATAAAATATTTTCTAGTTAAATTATAACCTTGTACACATTTTAAAAAATTATGTGGACTTTATTGGTAATATAATATCTATTTTTTTAGACTGTAGGAATTAGGTAGCCCCCCATATAAATTGCAGTGCGGTGGGTTAACTTTTTAACGTGGTCAGTGATGCTGGTGTTTACCCGCTGGGGTAACCTAGCTTACTTGCAGAATACACAGAACATGAGAGATATAAAGTAAAAGACAAGTATTCTTATTCATTGATTCCAGTGATTACAACATGATTTCTTTCTGTGCATAACATGATCTTTACCCGAAGGTAGTACAAGGATATAAAGGACCGAAGGGACGCGACGGTTGATAACCGTGTGCCAACTCCCTAGCCTTCGGTCGCTAACTAATTCCCAACCAACCCATAATTACATTATACCCGACAACAACTGGGGTGACACGCTCTTTGTTACCACGTAGGCTAGGGGGCGATGGACCTCATTTGTGGTTTCTTCCATTTTGAGTGCATTTCTTGGTTGCTTGATAGGTGAAAAGGGTTGATTTTATATTCTAGGTTCCAAAACAAGTTATATCCTTGAAATGTTTAGGAACATTTTTTTAGGTGGGCGCTAGATGTTGTGAGGTTTTCACACCATCGCCCCATTGCAAATGGGGACCCCTTCTTTTCGTACTTGCAATTAGTAGGTGTTAGTTTCAGGGTAGCTGATAACATTTCAAAGGTCTTGAGGGTTTTTAGAAGCCCAAGTTTTGGGCAGGGTTGAAGTGAAAAGATTGTCTTGGATGTGAATCAAAGTTTTATGGGAAAGGGGAGATGTTCAGGTGCAAGTCAAGTTCCCATCCCTTAGTCGAATTCCTCACCAACTTGGTGAAAGAGCCAAGATACATCATGATTTCCACCCAACTTGCAAGGCTCTCAAACTCGAGGCTCTTCCCCACACGAGTGTGAAGAACAAAGATTGAAATGAAAAAAAAAACTTCAAAAAACCATGCAAGTAAAGTTGAATTTGGGAGCCATAGAAAAGTTTTCAAAATGCAAGGGAAGAAATTCAGAATCCGGAGAAGAAAACGTGTTTGAAAATCATGAAAGGGCAATTGAAAGAGGATTCAAGTTTAAAGAGTCCAAGGAGAGGCTAGAGCTCGACCTTAATGAGTCCCAAAATGGGATGATCTCCACTCCTAGAATTTGAAATCAAACAAAAGGAAACAATAGAATCAAATTAGTTGGGAATTAGTGTTTTCAATGTTGGAGCTATGAAATCAAGTGAATGGCTAAATGATTTTCAAGGGAAATAGAAAAACAGAGCAAGGTAAAGACATTAATCCTTTCAACACTTAAGACTAATGCAATCTCCGCTTGACTCCATGTTGACCACACTCAACTCCATGTCAAATTCCGATCAAGCAGCTTGAAGTTCGCCCAAGGGGAGTGCATCTTCCGCCATGCACTTGGAGCCCAATAGGTGAGCATTTTCTGCCCCAAGGGTTGAGCATGGTGCCCAACAATTGATCAATTTCCACCCAGCACTTGTATTGCGCCCAAGGCCAAGACATTCTCCGATTTGCAAGGGATGGTCAAAAACCAAACATTTTCTGCTCAGGTATGAGTCTCACCCAAGAGATGTGTAATCTCTGAAAAACATGAAATACAATTAAAATTTGTTGAAAAAGATACTTGATCATGTCGGCCAGGGGGCCAAATGGAAAGAAATTCAATCAAATTTAAATAAAATTTGAAAGCCTCGTTAGGTTGGCTAGATCCACGACATGCCTATTGACTTCAGCTCCTATAAGGGTTGGGTGTTGAAACAATTCAATCTAGCAAATATAAACAGTGTTGGTGAACGAAGAAAATCAAAGGTTAAATCTGGAAACGTTGGTCTTCCATTAGAACATGTTCATGAGTAAAGGAGAAATCCGGAAATCAAATATTTGCTGGGTATGATTAATCAAATGTTGATAACGTAGAAAATCATGACCCAAATCTGAAATTAAGAATTGTTAATATCAATGCTTGGATGCTGTTAAAAGTGTTTGCAAGTAAAAGTTTCTTTCATCTAAGTGTATTTTTAATATCATGATGAAATAGTGTAATTTGAAGAGGCTGTTTTGTCATGACAATATTTTAATTTTGACCATATTTATCATTTTGCAAACCTAACGCAAGTTTTGCTCTTTCTTGCAAGGTGAAATGGAAAATGGAGATGCTCGAGTATAAGAAAAGATGCAAAGTATAACATCAAGAAGACAAGCATGAGGGGATTCAATGCCAGACATTTCATGGACAAGTTTGCTTACAACACAAAGACTAACATGGAGGCATCAACAATTTACAAGTCATTTCATCAAACACTGGCAAAGATGTTTTGAAATTGGGAATCAAGATTGAAAACCAAAATGGAGGTACAAGAACAATGGCAAGGATCTCAAGGCTTGGAGGAAATCATTGGTGAGACAAGACAACTTAATGAGGAAGTCAAGATGCATTGCAAGTTCAAAGACGAGTGTCAACGTCATGATCAAGTCTACAAATGAGGGAGATCTCCACAAACTTGAATTTCCTTTGGAAATCCAAGATCAATTAGAAAGACCCAACTACTTGAAGCCCCTACATCACTTCTACAAGAGCAAGATCAAGGCGAGATACTAGTAGAAGCAAGTTCAAGACATTTCAATTAGAAGATTTGCAAGAGGATGGAGAAAATTCATGAAGATGAAGTAATTTAGGAATATGAGCCATCACAATCAATCAAGGGCTTGAAGATGTTGAGTGTCAAAAGATATTGCTAGAGATGTAGAGACTTCTGTATGATGATAGCGAAGGGATCAATGAAGTTTATAAGATAATCATGTTGAGGTGGTACCTATTCATCTTCAACCAATTAGAAGATCCCAATTTCACATATCCAAGTTTATCCAATCAAAGTGTTCCAAGTGTACATGCGGGGTCCACTCAATATCTCTACCTGACCAATTTTCTCATTGGTTCATCATGGCAATGTGACTTTTTCATTGGGCCACAAAGTGATGCTTTATTGTAGTTGGATAAGCATTTAATGCTTGTAAATGCTAGTTGAATTAGGGTTGTATTTGCTTAATCTCAGCCATTGATCTTGAATCAATCTTGACCATTCATTGTACTTGGAGCAACTATATAACCCTTTCTCAAATCATTTGTAAGAGAGACTTGTAGAGATTGTTGCCATAATGCCACCAAAATTATTCCTTCTTCATTGTTGTTATCATGTTGAATGTTTGTGAAGTTTTGGAGTTTTGCATGGTTTCCACATTTCCCCACTTAAAGTAGGATTTCATTTATGTTGAGTAGAAGTAGTTGAGTAGATGAATGAAAGATATTGTTGTTGGTGAATTATGGTGAAATTTATGTTCTTACCTTCTGGTACTTATTGATTACAAGTAACAGTGTAAGGTTGGTTTGAACTAATTGCAAGCACTTAACTTCAATTGGAAATGCTCATTTGGATTGTGCTATCATTAGGTATTTGAATGACTGTTGACAATATGAAAATCATCCACACATCCTTAGAAGATAGCACCCTCCTTTGCATAGTTGATTTGGCGAACCGAGGATTAGTTTAGTTTCACCTCACCATCAATAATTTCGTGCATTGTTAATAGTTAGATTAGCTTCCTAAACCCATATCTATTTGCACTTTGTTTCATTACAAGTAGTTGAAGAGCCTACATTGCCAAATCATTCACATTTGCAAAGTTGATAGATCATCCATTGAATGAATAGCGTAAGTCCCCACGTGGTTACCAACAAACCATATCATAAAACTGAGTTGTGTCCAACAAGAATAGGAACCTTGGAGTCGCCTCTATGATCTTTCTTCACAATCTTTAACATACGTGGTGTCTTTGTTCAAGAGAGCATTGGATATTTGGTGTTTCATCTTGGAATACTAAGTGTTTTATTTTGCATGTTGGAGTGGTCACAAGACTCACATCAACACTAAATTCATTAGTTTCTATATCTTCATTTCACTCTTTTGTTATTTTGGGGAGTTCTAGATGGTTTATATGGTTAGCTCCCTAATTCATGAATCATGGGTTTGAACCATAAAATATTCTCTAGTCAAGTATGAAAATAAATTTTAATAGTTAGCAGTTAGCACACATTTTGTAAAAATATTTGATCTACTGGTAATATATAATAATTTCTATTTATATTATCTTTGTTGATGATATGTCAAAATATTCATTAATAAATGATATTTTTAAGAATCCATTAAATTAAAAAATAGTTTAACTGCCAGTTGTTCAAATTCTTCAAATATTCATCCTCCTCCCTTGAGAAAGGCCACTTGATAGATAGAGGCAAATCTGTGCGACAATATTGTCCATTCCAATTCAATAAAAAATACTCTCTCCAAAATATCCACATACATTACATCTCTTGCTTCCTCTTATTCCACATTGTCTCCCTCTAGGCAATCTCCATAAAAAAAATGTTGATTCCCGCTCTTAATTCTGTTGCAGTTTTCAGCTCCCTGCAATTATGAAAGGGACATCATCTTGGAGATCTGGTTCCTATTTCAAACTATCCTCCTGAGGACTCTGTTGAATGAGTCATGATTTAAAAAAAATACACTAATTAAAAACTGTCATGTCCCCCAAAAGGATCAGATTGCAGCTTGGATAAAAGTTAAATCACAGCAACTACAAGAGTTGCAGCCTATGTTCCACCATGGTTGCAGCCCTTAATAGTATAACTTAGGCTTATTTGAAATAAAAGATTCTAGCGATCCATAGAGGAAGTGGATTAAAATTAAATTAAGGAAGTTATCAAGAACAGTGATTCCATAAAATGAAAGAGATTTATCTAAAATAAAATTATGAATCTCCAAGTGCAGAGATGAAGGGTTGTAACTCTTGCAAAGGAAGTAGTTGTGATGAAGAGGCATGACTCTCTCTCATTTGAAGATATTAGAGGGAGAACAAATCATTTGAGAGACATCGATTGAGGAATTCATTGAGTAATAAATAGAAATCAGATCAATCATCAATTTGGAAATAAATAATCATTCTCAAAGGGCAGCGATGAAGAGTGAGGACTCATTTCTTATGAAGGGAGGTGACTCTTCCATATATATATATATATATATATATGTGGAATCATGCCATGAAATCAAATCATCAAATCATCATGTAAGTATTCACTTACCAATCCATCACGAAATCTGAAAAAGCAATCAGAAAAGGTCAATCAAGAAATATCTATTAGCAATAATCTAGCAAATTTTGTGAGAAATCAGTTTTGAATTTGTGGAAGTATCTTGCAAATTGGAAGGACGAAATCCATCTAAGTTCATGAGAGATGAAAGGACGGGCCCCCTTTCATGCTGTTATCAAGTTGAACAGATGTTGGAAGGACGACCAACCTTCCATGCTCTTGGGCTTGATCAAGGAGGACAACAAGCCTTCAAGACGAACTTAGAGATGGATGGGTGGCCCACCTCCCATGCTGTTGGCAAGTCAAGGACGGTCAGCCTTGGTAATTGCCATTTGCGAGTGTTTCATGGAATTAACGATGTGATTCGCTGCAAGGAATATGCTATGATGTACTAATTTGAATATTATCATAACTTCTTGATCTTTAACAATGCTAAGATCAGTTTTAGTGATTAATATTGTTTGCAGGCTAGAAATCAGGAATATTCTTAATAGGGACATTACAATTGGTATCAAAGCATCGATGATATGAGCCTGCAAGGTAAAGATAAATTGTACTCTTATGTTAAGAATTTAATGGAGTTCGACTACAAGGTTTGCCCATCAATATTCTCTCTTACAAAGTTGGACAACTTGAAACTAAGTCATATATCTAGCTTTTCTTCACTACATGATTATGGTTCGCTGCAAAGTTGATTCATTTTGTTCATTTGCATATGGTGCTAGCATCATTTTGGAATAAGTCCATGATGGTAAGAATAATGATAATGTTATTCTTTATTCTGTTACACAACCTATAATTGTGTGATTCATAATCATAGCAGAAATATATATGTGACGCACAAAGCCACATCATTTCAGAAAAGTTCAAAACCACAGTGCTGTAGGATTTTCTTTTGATCTTGGGGAAGATTCATAAAACTGTACACTGATGGCTAAATTCAAGATTGCAATCTCATAGTCCCAAACCAAATCTATGTAACCTTATTGTAGTGCTGCAATCACCAACCTATCCAAGACATGATTGATTAGAAGTTCGTTCCGACTGTTGAGAAACAGCTTCTTTCGGATTATAACATACAAGTAAATATACATATATGTTAATGTGAAAATAATATATATATAGATATATATATTATTCCACATTTGATAACATATATATCAATACTTATTTATATCGAATGATCCAATTTACTATCGGGTGACCTGATTCTAACTATGTTGCAAGGACTGTATTTACTATCGGGTGATCGACACTTATTCACGATGCGTATTTAATAACATTGATATCGATAAAGGTCGGTATCACCGATAGTTGGCATGAACAATGATTAATGATATTGTTAGTTATCAATATCACCGATAGTTAAGTTGAATGATAATTAGAGGTGTGTCTACGTAGGGACATGACCCTACGTGGCATAAGACACATACGGTCATGTCTCTACGTAGACATAACCTTTCATTGCATTTCTTACATATATATAATAATTGTATGCTTTCTGTGGGAAATCATCAATAACAGCACATATGTAATTACCACAGCAAACATACGATTTCAATAATCTCTGCAATTATAATAATTGATGATCTCTGTAAATGTTATAATAAATATCAGTCTGAGAAAAATTCTGTAAACAGCAAATTAAAGACTATTAATTTCTCTATGTTAAGATCTGCATTCCTTAACATGGTATCAGAGCCTAACCAATAGAGAATAATAAAGATAGTAAAATTTTGATTCAGAATTTCAGTCATATATTCAAATTAAAGGAAGGACAATCATGGTGAACGGTGTTAGAGTGGAGGATAGACTTGAAGGTGCCTCCAACTTTGTCTCATGGAAAATTCAAATAATTGCAATCCTTCAAGAACTTGAATTGGATTCATATATAGAAGACAAAAGTATGCCTGAAGATGAACCAGAGAAAACATGATGGAAAAGACACAATAACAAGGCTAAGAAAATAATTATTGACGCTGTTAAAGATCACATTCTTCTAACCATAGCTAGACTATATACGGCATATGAAGTATTCAAAACCATTCAATCTACATATGAGATCAACAATGCAAGCAGATTGCTTACCTTAAAACAACTCATGAACATCAAAATGAATAACAGAGAAACGATTACCTCATATTTTTTGAGAATTTCCGAATTGAGAGATCAACTTTCTACTATTGGAAATAATGTAGATGATATAGAACTATCCCTAATTGCCTTGAGAGGGTAACCAATCTCTTGGGAATCTTTTATCCAATGCATTAGCGGTCGACCGTCACTACCTAAATTCGATCAACTCAAAAACGACTGCACTCAAGAGGAATCTCAACTACTCTCAAGAGGGATAGATCCAAATAAAGAGGGGGATATTCAAGCACTTCATGTTTCATCAAACAAAAAGAATTTTAAACGAAAGAGAGGAGATAATAATCAACATCACAAAAATAGAGATCTCTCAAAGGTCCAATGCTACAAATGTGACAAGTTTGGACACACTTTCAGGTTCTCTCCGGAAAGAAAGAAAACTCAAGCAACCATAGTTGAAGTCAAAGAAGTGGAAAATCCTCTATTTTTCTTAGCCTTATCAAGTGAACTAAACTCAAATAAAAGCACTTGGATAATTGATAGCGGAGCATCAAGACATATAACCTGGTTTAGATATCAATTCAAAACTTTTGAAGAACACTCAACTGAAGAGGTCACAATTGGTGACAACACCTATCTCGTGAAAGGAATCAGGACCTGTTCAATTAAATTAAGAACCGGAGCTACATTACAATTAAAAGATGTATTCTATTTGTACCAGGAATCAAAAGAAATTTGGTCTCTATTTCAGGTTTAGCTGATCAAGGATATCGTGTCACCTTTCATGAAGATAAAGTTCTACTTTGGCCTAGAAATTCCAACATTAAGAATGCTATTCCCATAGGAACAAGAGATGGTAGCTTATACAAACTTTGTAATGATCATAAATATGCGCTAAGTCATGAAGTATCAAATTGTAATGACATTTGGCATAGTGCCCTACCTAAAAGAATCAAATGAAGTATTATATGAAGTTCAAAGAATTTAAAGTATTAGTGGAAAATCAAACTGAAAATAAAAATAAAAATATGATAAAGACCCTAAGATCAAATAATGGGGGTGAATATATCTCCGAAAACTTTAAAGAATTTTGCATTTTTGTTGGGATCAAGAGGAAGTGTATAGTACCTTATAATCCTCAACAAAATGGAGTAGCATAAAGAAAAAAAAAACTGAACTATCATTGAAGCCGCCAAAGCCATGAATCATACATATTTCATTATGGGCTGAAGCATCAAATACAATTGTGTACATTCAAAATAGATGTCCTCATTCTATCTTAGAGAATATAACAACTGAAGAAGCATTTACAAGGAATAAACCAAACTTAAGTCATCTAAGAATCTATTGAAATCAGTAGAGATGTAAAATTTGAAGAAAACATTGCTTATAAAGATGCAGAAGATGATCCAATCACATAATTAGATGAAGATTACACAATTGAGAATCAGAGGGAGAATATCATAGATCATGAACCTCCAGCATCTAACCTTGAGAATATTGAAGTTCCTAACAACAAGAAAAGGCCACTATGGGAAAGTTCGATGATTGAGACTATGTGAGCAGAGTATTCTTCCGTAACAGAGGGAATCTGACACTTCATCAAAGACAACCTTGGATGAGGAGGTCAGAAGTTTAATATCAGATTTAGAGGGAGTCTAACAGTTTATCACATGCATTCTTGGAGGAAAAGCGAAGAAGCCATAACGTGAGCTTTTGAGGGAGCAGCTAGAGGACCTGACTTCCTAGGATCGTTGTTTAGAGTGAGAATTTTGAAATACGGTCCTTTGTTAAGAATCTTTTCTCTGTGAGAGAAGTTCAAGGTGAAAGCTCTTGTTGCACCCTCCAGGAGCAGCTATGGGGGATCCACCCTCCGACTTGGTTCATGATGGATATCAAGAGAGTTGCAATATTGCATTTGTGTGTTATGAAAGGTGACGATCTTTCATATGTGTGTAAGGTTGCTATTGTGAGGTGACGACTTTAACAATAGCTTGACTTGTTATCATGATAGACTACTCTACCTAGTTGTCTCGGAATGTGCCAAAATTCATCATAACAAATGTATCAAGATTGACTACATTAAGTTGCTGTCTTGGAATGTGTCAGATATCTTGACACTGAATTTCTGCGGTTATCACTAAATCTAGTTCCGAATTGGGTTGGGGATTATGATAACACTCTCAAGATTGACTACATTAAGTTGCTGTCCTGGAATGTGCTGGATATCTTGATTGTGATGTTATTACTTAGTGTTGTAATAACGATTATATCATGATTGACTCCATTTAGTTGTTGTCCTAGACTGTGCCGGATATCATGATACTGAGATGCTTGGCCTATTATCATGATAGACTACATTGAATTGTTGTCCCGAAATGTGTCGAAGGTCATGATGATTCGTATGTCAAGATGGACTATGTATGTCCAAACTTATACCTGTGATATTGGAGACTTCATTGTCATCCTAGGATCAAGGTTATTATCTGATAGACTACATTTAGTTGTTGTCCCAAAGTATCGGAGATCAGATAATTTTCACTTCTCTGAAATGTATTTCATGTGTAATCAATTCAAATGGGTGTTGTTCAAATCCTCTCTTGCTAAGAGGGAGTGTTGAGAAATAGCTTCATTCGGATTACAACATATAAGTAAATATACATATATGTTAATGTGAAAATTATATATATATATATATATATATTATTCCACATTTGACAACAGATATATCAATACTTATTTATATCGAATGATCCAATTTACTATCGGGTGACCCGATTCATAACTATGTTGCAAGGACTGTATTTACTATCGGGTGATCGACACTTATCCACGATGCGTATCAAATAACATTGATATCGATAAAGGTCGGTATCACCGATAGTTGGCATGAACAATGATTAATGATATTGTTAGTTATCGGCATCACCGATAGTTAAGTTGAATGATAATTAGAGGTGTGTCTACGTAGGGACATGACCCTAAGTGGCATAACCCACGTACGGTCATGTCTCTACGTAGACACAACCTGGTCTACTTGTAGTATACACAGAACAACATGAGATATATATAAAGTAAATGACAATCTTTCTTATTCATTCAAGTCGAGTGATTACAACATTGTCTCCGCATCCATGATGCTTTACCCGAAGGTAATACAAGTATATAAAGGTCCGAAGGGACGCGACGATTGACAACCGTGCGCAACTCCCTAGCCTCCGGACATAACTAATTCCCAACCGACACAACCATACACTACACCCGACAACATCATTCCCCCCAAAAAAATAGTCCAACGACTTCACAACAACAATGAGGACAAAGGTAACTAGAACCAAATAATCACAACTGAGAAGAGGGGTTCTGAGAGGGCATCCCTGAAGAGGTGGAAGATGCTAACTGAGCTCGTAACGCATAGACCTATTCCGTCCGAGCCCTCAAGTCCTGCTCCGCAACCATTCGGTGCTCCAGGGCATTCTTCACCATCATGGCAACCTCCAACAATTCTTTCTCCTTCTGGTCCGCAGTCTCCTGAGCCTGGGTGAGATAAGTATCCAAGGCACGCCTCTCGGCGAATAGCTCCTCTAACTGCTGCTCAAAAGAAAGTCTCTCCTGTGCAATCTGTGCCTCCATAGCTAACTGCGCTGCCCTGGCAGTTTCCACTTGCGCCATTAACTCACGGCGCTGTCGTCCAACCGGCTTGCTGACGAGCCAACTCCTCGGTACCCTGAGCTAGGTCCTGCTCAATGGCCTCAAACCGGGTGGCCAGCTCCTCCCGAGCACTCTGCGCGGCCATCCGTGCCATCTCCCATTCTGCCGAAACCTGCTCAGTATGCCTCAGGGCATAATAGCCCTCCCTGAAGGCCTGCTCGATCTGCCGTACTAGAGTCTCTACACGACTCTCTACCTCAGGCGCTGTAACTGCCCAAGCTTTCAACATCTCCATTGTCTCTACAGTAGGCCATCCGCCTGCCTCAAAATAGGCTACAAAAGCGACGGGGCAGCTAGTCCGGACAAAAGTCAATAGTCCCTCCAAGCTGGCGACAACACTCTCCCAAGCCCGAGACTGTGCAGAAGCCATCACTTGACGGCCACAGGCTACCACATCTGCAAGGAATGCCTCAATGTCATCTGTGGGCTCTGGTGGAGGCTGAATGAAAGATTCCCCCAATCCATCTGTGACTATAGGCCGCGCCTCCCCAAAGTGTACGACCTCCGTGCCTACATCCTGTGCGGTATGTCCCACCTCCGTTCCTCCATCCTGGGCAACCTGCTCTGCCAAGTGCGCAACTGTAGGGGATGCGACTGCGTCCAGATCAATCACCTTAGGAGATACCTCCCGTCTAGGAGAGAGAAGTGCCATGACGACTGGGGCCAATGGAGCCATCTGGAAGCGTTGGCTAAGCCAACTACACATGCCCTCAATGGAGGACGGATCAGCTCGAGGTGGGTCCAACAAGGCCCTGTCAACCATCACCACAGCATCAGTCCCAACCACATCCAGCTGTACTTGGCCCTCTCGTACGGGCGGCTCCAACTCCTCTATCCTGCTTCCCTCTACCTCTGTCTCCACTAAGGGTAATGCTTCTGGGACCACTGATGGGGTCATGTCGACTGGTGTCCTCAATTGACCAAAAGCGGGGGTAGTCTGTGTGCCCAACGCTGCTGTGGGAGTCAAATGTGCAGTCTCAGAAAGTAGTGGTGGGGTAAATAGCACTAGTGGAGGCGTGGCTATGGTAACAATCACCTCCGTGGTGTCACCTACTGTATCCTCATCCTCGTCACTCTCAGATGTCGCCTCACGCCCGCTGTCTATGTCCTCCGATGCAGATTCTGAAACTGTTTGCTGTTGTCGCTTCTGCCCTGGGAGAGCCTTCTGACCAGTAGGGACATACAAATGTTTCTAGCACATAATGGGAGGCTCGCCTGGGGCCAAGGGCCCTGGTTTAACTTCCCTCGACAAAGTGGCCTCCAGAATCTGTCTGACCAATGCGTCTAGAAGCAACCCAATCGCATAATGCGGCATGTAGGTCTTGTGCTGGAGAGTCATGAACTCATTCATGCGCTCTGATAACAATTCTGCCTAGTCATAGATCTTTCCCCCCATCAAGTTGTTCATTAATGATATCTGTGGAAATGAGATATCTGAAGCCCTACTGGAACCCGTAAGTCAGCTTTTGACCACGTCCATGAGACTACGCCAATGCCCTTCTCTCACAAAAGATTTCTTCACCCCTCGGCCCTGCGAAGACTTTCAAATAGACTCCTCTGCATTGGAGAGGTTGTCTCGGCATATCATCTTGATATAGAAATCTTTCACCTCTGTTGTGAGTTTCTTGCCTTTGAGGTCGATCTTTTGCCCTCCGTTCGGCAACCTAAATACTCTGCGAAACTCCTTGGCTGTAAAGGAAATCTCAACATCACAATCCATATAGGACACAGTGCTAGTGCGAGGGTATTGATCATACTTTTCCACCATTGCTCGCAGGGGACCCTCGAATTCTTTGATGCAAAAAATTGGCATCTGGATGACCCACTGGACCTGTGCCTTCAAAGACTTTCCTTGACCGGGTCGCTGTTCCGTGTCTCCTGCCACCACCTCCGGCAGTGTAATGTCCCCACTTTAGCAGTTGACCAAGTGTGTGTGCGTTAGCCTTGTTCTACATGGTCTCGAGGGCTAACGAAGGGTTTAAGGGGATCCTGGAGTGTTTTGGCCTAGTCATTTCCAGTTTGGG